>PVJS01000070.1:0-74737 GCA_004027185.1 Glis glis
TTGCTGCAAAATCATGCTGCCTGGGTTCAAATGCGGGTGCTATTTGCTAGCTCCATGACTTGAGGCAAATTATGGAACCCCTCTGTGCCTATGTTTGCTCATCTCAGAGCTGGGGTGGCGATGATGCTCACTGATTAACATTGTCTTAAGGTGATAATAACTGCCAGCTATCCCCTTCTTAATCTTTTACCCTTCTATGTAGCAACCACAACCACAGTGAGTTATTATTTCCTTCGTTCTTTCCCATGCTTACCACCTATTTCTCATCACTCAAGTTTCATCTCTAATATCTGCTCAGAAAAGTGAGTGCCATGCCGCTTAAAGCACAGCCTTTCTCTACCCAAGCCACGAGCTTGGTAGCTTACCCTCTAGAGTCGTGAGAAGTGCTAGCTACCAGATTTCTTTTCAGTTATATTTCCTTCTGGACAGGATTACATTTTTGGTTCCTTGCTGTTAGGTGGGATTCTGTGCCTAATTCTGGCACAAGAGTTGTGAGCAAAAGTAACATTCATTATGCTGAGTATTTGCCAATGTAAGATTTTCCAGAGACCTCTGACCCTCTGGCATGCTAACTGGCAGTACCCATGATGGATTCCTAAGTAATTATGATGTGAAGAGAGTCCCTGGTTTCCCAGACCCATAACATAGCATAAGAAACACTAAATCTTAAGTTACTAAGATTCTGGGATTGTTTGTTACTGCAGCATAACCTAGCCTACTTTGATTGATACACCTTTTGTACTACTTATTATTATCTATTAAAATGATTGGTAGTTATTCCTAAAAACCTATTCTTCCTTTGTTTTTCAGTAACATAATCCTTCATTTTTACCTAAGAAGTGGCTGCATAGAATAGAGACTACATTCTCCAGGCTTCTGGCAGGTGATATAACCATGAGCAAGCTCTGGCCAATGAAACAGGAGCAAGTGAAGTTTGCAACTTTTGAGCCTTGCTCTTGTAGAGAAAGGTCTACGCTTCCTTTACTACTGGCCAGAGGGTGCACGGGATGATTACATCTTTAACAAACCTGACAGGGGAAGTGCCCTAGAGATGACAGAGCAAGAGAAGAGAAAAGCCAGTTTTCCTGACTGTAGAATTCCTCATGTCTGAGCTGTTTAGTGAGGAAAAATAAACTTTTTACCTTGTACAAGTTAATGTCACTTGGGGTTGATATTACAGTAATCAAACCTATTTGCTCATCAATATGCTATCTTAAGTTATTTTGCTCATTTATTTGAGTAGTGTCTATTCCTGCTAACCCAATACATGTACACACACACACACATACACACACACACACACATACACACACACACATACACATACACACACACACACACACACACACACACTTTATGTTCTGTGAGCACAGGAATTGTCTTATTCATCACTGTACCCACTGTTTAGTGCAGTGCCCGTCATACGACAAATTCTTTAAACTATTTGTTGAATATGTGAGTATAACTGACATATAGTAATCACTGAATAAATCATTGTTATTATTATTATTAGATCTTACTCTTCTTTATATGCCAGCACAAGTTTCTCTACTGTCCATCACGAAGATTTGATAACCTGATTTCTGGTATTTTGTCTGCTTGTAAGAACATTTCACTTCCTCCTTATTTGCCAGGTTTCTTTAAGGATAAATTCTGGACTCATGTCAGAGGCATACAGAATGCTACTCCTACAAGGAACCTTAGAAATTCCATGGAATAACTTATAACTCACATTTGTGTGTGTGTGTGTGTGTGTGTGTGTGTGTGTGATGCTGGGATTGAACCCGGGGCATTCTACCTTGGAGCTACCATCCCAGCCCTTTTTATTTTTTTATTTTGAAACAGGGTCTCCTTAAGTTGCTGAGAGCCTCACTAAGTTGCTGAGGCTGGCTTCAAAACTGTGATCTTCCCATCTCAGTCTCCCAAGTACTGTAATTAGAGGCATGCACCACCATGCCCAGCTCATAACTCACATTTTATAAGTGTGTGAAAAAAGTCAGAGAGGGGGATTAATTTACTATAATTCATACAGTTAATTGGTGTGAGAAGGACCTAGAATTTAGGATTTTTGTCTTTCTAGTGTGTTTATTGTTATGACAAATTCCAGCTCTTTTTGGGTGAGACATTGTTTGGGCAGTCTTGAGGGAAATGGGTGGACCATGTTATGGAATAGTTCTTATATTGGGACTTTACAGTTACTGTGCAACAGAGGCTCCAATGATGATGATGATGATGATGATGATGATGATAATGAGAAGGAGGAAGAGGAGGAGGAGAAGGAGGAGGTGGTGGTGGTGGAGGAGGAGGAGGAGGACGAGGACGAGGAGGAGGACGAGGAGGAGTGGTGGCAGTGATTGAAGCCAGAGGCATTCTACCTCTGAGCTACACGCCATCTCTTTTTATTTTTTATTTTGAATAGAATCTTGCTGAGTTGCTGAGGGTCTCGCTAAGTTGCTGAGCCTGGCCTTGAACCTACAATCCTCCTGTTTCAGCTTCCCAAGTACTGGGATCACGACTACACCCAGCTCAGTGTCTCAGATTTTACACATTGGGACATGTCCATGTTTGGAACTCAAGAAGGCTAAGTGACCAGAAGGTCACTTGGAGGCAAGTCAGGTAGCTTCTCAGTTTTCCACACAAGGACAGAAGACCCGAAGGCTAAAATAGTGTACCTGTTTGCACTTGGTCCATTAAACAAGTTGGAAAAAAATACCTGGCATTCTCTAAGGAAATGATGCCTAAGAAGCAAGTTCCCCTCTTCTTAAAGAATTCCAGAGGTATAGGGATGTAGGTGAGGGGGCTCAGGGACTGTGTGGGCTTCACCAAGATCTGTTGCCAAGGCTAAGAGCAAACACAATCAATGTAAACCAACAAATACAATCTACCATAAAACCAGAAACAATAAAATCAGTTAAGTGGTCTGAATCTCCTTTCTTATCCAATTTTACTTACGTTGAGTCCAGGACAAGCAAAAGAGAATCAAGAAAAATAATGCCTGACACGGAGCAGAGCCAAAGCCCAGTAAATGTCCTGGAAATCAGGCAATCTGATCCCATTTGGCTTTGTGCAGTTCTCTTTTCTCCCGTTGATCCCTCTCAATTACAGGCAGTTCGGGGTTTGGTGGGCTCTCCGGCATCATTTGGTCTGGAAGTTCCAAGAAATTTTGGTTGACAAGATGGCTTGTTTAATTAAATGCTTACAATGCAAGTTAACATATCAACAGTTCTGAGATCCCCCCATGGTCAAAATCAAAACAAACTCCAACTTCTCAATCCCTGGAAATTTCCCAAGCATATTTCATCAAGGAACTTTTTAAAAAATGTGTATTGCAAACCACAGATATGTCGGTGAACATTTTGTAAACACCAATCTAACCCAAACCTTTTATTTTGTGCATGACAAAAGTAGAAGCTAGGAGGAAGATTAATCGCCTGTCAAGATTTAAACCCAGACCTTGTAATCCTGATTCTCTATACTAACTGCTGGCCCCATCCTGTGAGTGACACAGGAGGTCCCTAAAGTAGTTCGGAATGGCCAGCATTTCCTTTAACAGCACCTCCGCCAATGGGTCCTGTTGCAGAAATCTGTGACCAAGACAATGCCTTGTGAAATGAATGGATTAACCAACCAGGGGACCAGCCCTGCGCCCTTGCTCATTAGGAACAATTTGCATGCGGAACATCGGTGTGACAGGCCCAGCAAGGGATTTGTTTAGCTCATTTAGAGTAATGGAGACAAGAGATTAATCACTCGAACACTGATGAGCCTGGCTTCCCGGGCCCCATCGTGCATGCTCACCCAGCCGCACCTAATCTGAGGCCACCCTGTCCCTGCTCTCCATGCCCTGACAGTGCTCTCAAATGCATCCCAAGCCTTTGGGATCTGGCCTGGACTCCTGTCCATGGAGAGTGTGGACCAACCAACTGCAGGGATCAGAGGAGCAAGTCAGTGGTCAGTCACATTTTTCTCCCACTGACCCATGGATTTCTTGATTCCTCATACACACTGAATTTTGAATCCCAAGTCACTTCGAGGCCAGAGTTCCCTCTAATTTACATGGACAACCCACCTGTATCTGCTGTAGTCCTTAAATTCTTTTCTCCAGTGCTGTAGGGACAGCCCCTCCTCTTGCCAATGACCATTCCCCTGCCCTTGCTCTGCACTCCTCTCCCCTCCACCATCTCCAGTTGCCATCCCACCTCTGTTCTCCATGATCAATATCTCCCTCTTCTGTTGGTTCTTCTCAGCAATTGACAAATATGCTCTACTATTTTCCTTTTGCATGCATGTGTAAATGGAGAGGTTAACTAACTTACCCAAGACCACATAGCAGATATAATAACATCCATTAATTAACATCGTATTTTCCTCCAGCTGTTGGTAAATTTCTCTCTCCTTCGTTATATCCAAACTTAAAATAGAGAGCATGTGGTTAGTGTTCCTCACCACATCTTTCCATCTTCAACTCACCTCAAACACATTTCTATCCCACCAATCCATCCTAAATTCACCAGACACCTTCCTGTTGCCAAATCTAAGGTATGTTCTGAAGTCCGCAATGTGCTTGACCTCTGTACCACTTGGAAAGCATTGAGCATTCTTCTTGAAATTCTCTTCCAATGGGGCTCTTCACTCATTAGTTTATACTGCCAGCTCCTCTTTTATTACCTGACAGGCTGGGGTCCCCACCGACAGATTTTGCATCTCCTCTTCTAATTCTCTGCTGTTCCATTGTGCTCTGTTCCTCTCTCTATACACTCTTCTTTAAACAATCCAACCATTTCCCCATGATGTTAAGTATCATCTTAATTAACATCATGGGAAAATGATGGTACATGCCATGGATACGTGCGATGGCTCCCAAATCACTCTCCCCAGCCCTGACAGTTTTCTGAGATCCAATACAAAGACCAGTCACTGACCTGACAACATCACCCTACCTCTCCAGCTGGAATCTCTACCTCTCGCCAGTCTCTGACACACTCCCTCTGCTTCCTGTCCCGTAATGCTCCCCATCTTTCTTGATCACCTGGTGGCTTATGCCAGAAACTTGGGGGTCATTTTCAATACCTTCCCCCTCACTCTCTCTCTCTCTGCTGCCACAAATACACAATCACCAAATCTTACTGCGGCGCTATCCAGAATGTGGTGCAAATATACTCACGGTTCACCACTGTCACTTTCCCTAGTCAAAGACAGACATTTATTAACTGACCCCTCCTCATCTGTTCCCAATACTATATGGATGCGTTCTTAAATAACAAATCACACATCTGATCATTTTTCTCAAGTACTTAAAATTTTAAATTCCTTTCATTTACTCCTTGACAATATCACAGTCCTTCAGTGAGTTCCCAAATCCTGCAGGATCTGACCTCCCCAGCCCCATCTCACCTTGCCCCACTCCCCTTATCCTGAGAGCTCCATTCACTCTGCCATTTGCCGTAGTCTCGCCAGCTCTGGTCTCTATCTCTTTGGGGAATACTCATCTTTTACCCCTAAGAAAATTGTTTCCTCACCCATCAGATCCAGTCAATCACTCCCCACCCAATCAATAACATTAAAAATTCTTATGGCCTCCTGTATTTTTCTTTCTTTCATTTGTCAATATTTTAATTGTGTTAATTACTTATATAATCAAAGAATTCATGTCTGCTTCTTCCGTTAGGATGTATTGTACAGTGGACCACAGTGGCACACACCTGTAATCCCAGTATTTGTGAGGCTGAGATAGGAGGGTCACGGGTTTGAGGCCAGTGCATGGTAACTTAATGAGACGCTGTCTCAAAATAATAAATTAATAAATAAATAAATGGTAAATAAATAAACAGCTGGGATTCAGCTCAGTGGTAGAGTGCCCCTGGCTTCAATCCCCAATACTAAAAAAAAAGTCATAATATAAGGACAAGCCCTGGGTCTGTGAGCCTCACCATGGCAGCACAGAACTGTAGTCAGCATATAATCCCCGGGCAATAAATGGGCATAGATTCAACATAAGTGGGTCTCACCCAGGTGCCTTTGAAAATGAAGAGGTTGGTTTCTCCATGATCTCTAGCAACCCACCCAGCTCTAGGGTATTCAGCCTAGACAACTGGACAGGTGACCAGGGTATTCTCCTAGACACCTGTCACCTCGTCCGGGAAATGATACACAAAAGCCCATCTTCCCTTTTCCATAAGGGCAAAAAGGTAGCCAAACAGGGGTTGGCAAAGCTCTGTAAACACACAATATCTCTTTAATGTTTTTATTTTCTTTTTACTGTTCCTTCATATTGACTCTGTAAGGAGGAGAGCCGGCTGTTTTCGCGATGTGGAAACATGTTTGGTTTCTGCGTGAGTCACCCACGTGGCTTTGGAAAGGATGTCTCTCTTTCTGGATCTCAGTTTCTCCAGATGCAGGACGAAGCGACCAGATCAGACACGCTGCTCAGGAGGCCCACTCTTTCCATGTCACTCCGTGATCAATGCATCTCTACCCTCTGCACATGGCTTAATCAAACAGTTTGGCAGGTCATTTTTATTTTCATGGAGGATCATTAGGAGTTGGCAAAGCTTGTCCCCAAAGGAGGCCACAGCATGATGGGTACTCGGGCTTTGTGACACCTTGTGTCAAGCCCCAGACTTCTCTGCAGTGGTCAGAATGTCAAGGCAGGCCTGCTCATAGTCAGATATAGACCCGGGAGCCACTCCGTATGCTCCCAGAGCCTCGGTTTCCCCACCCAAAACACAGGGGTGATAAAAATGGCTTCGCTGAGCCTTAGGGAGGAGAAATTAAGACTGTCATAGGGAGCATCAGTCCAGATTCCAGAATGCTTCAGGGAGGTGGTACTTCATCTAAACCATCTTAAGCAGGCAGCATATGAACCCCTTCTGCAATCTTCTGTAATAGGGAGTGCACCCTATTATCCTTCCTGGCAGAAGCCTGATCCAGAGCTCCAGAAACAAAGGGTGACACAAGAAGACTTGGCACTTTAAAGCAACGAATTGTTCCCAGCTCACAGCCTGCAGTGCAGAGCACAATTTTTTATCCAGAGATGGCAAAATTGGGCCTGGAGTAACTTGATACCGCAGGCTATTGTCTCCCACATGATTTATTACCCTAGGCTGCTCTGAGCTCGGAAGTTTGCACACTGCCCAGGGTACCTCTCTGTGGAAGGGAATCTTGCCTCCTCTGGGGAGGACTCTCTGGAGATAAATATGAAAACTCTGTTTGTCCCCTGATACTCCCTTGGCAATTCCATTTTGGCTAGGCCCGAGGGTTGTCCTAGTGTCCACTCTGTGGCCTGGTTGGAGGGACAGGAGCTTGCACTAAGAGGTATGTCTTAGATTGTGTCTGCTAAAGAATAGCATTTACATGTGTGGGGGAGAAGGCTATCAAACATAAGTAGTTTAAAATCCAAATTCTACCATTTGCCATCCTTCTGACCTTGGGAAGATTACTTATTTGAGCTTTTTATTTCCTTTCTCATGAAAGGAATATATTAGTGTTTCTGTCCTAAGATTGTGCCTGAATCCAGCGATGATGCATGGGGAAAGACTTCAGCTCTGTGGCTGCACAGGCTAGGTGCTCATCAGGTGTCAGAGGTCTTTCTGCCTGTAGGAGAGGACGAGAGGTCACCCAGGCCATGCAATTTGGAAAATAGTTCCTGCCACCAGATATCTCTCAATGTTTGTTGATGTATTAGTCACCCGATGCTGCATAACAAGCAGCCACAAATCTCAGAGACCCTGCAATCAGCACTTAATTATCACACAGCTCTGCTGGTCTCTCAGTTGGCTCCAGCTAGGTGGCTATAAGCTGCAAACAGGGTAAGGTCCACTGCATGTGTTTCTTGTTCTCCTTGGGCCAGCAGGTAAGCCAGGGTGTTCTTCTCATGGAGCTGGCAGAGGTACAAGGATGCCAACAGGAAGATGAGATGACTCAAAGCTGAGGCTCAGAGCTGGCACCCTGACATTTCCTCCTGTAGTCTGTTGTCCAAAGCAAGTCACATGGTTTTGCCCAAATTTAAGGGGTGCTAAAATATTCTCTGTTTTCGTGGAGGAATATAAAAACAATCACTTGACAAAGGTTATGGATTCAGGAAGGAGTAAATAATTGGAGCCATTAATAAAATCTATCACCGTTGCTATGTATCCATATACTCATGCTGCATGCGGAAGGGGAGCCATAATAGGTAAAAGGAACGCCCCACTGCCCCGTCCTCAGCAGTAGGAAGAAAAATATTCCCTCCACTGCTTTCAGCAGCTGAAGTAGGAATAATGAATTAAGCAGACCAATCATGTATTCCATCCTAGGATTTTGAATCTTCTTTAAAAAATTATTTTTGTTTCTGGAAGTCACTATAAATTCATCTTTTTATTAAGCAATGTATGCACGTGGTACAGAATTTAAATAATCTAACTAGCCATATTCAATGAAAGAAATGTCTCCCCCCCACCCTGAGTCTCACAGCTCTCTTACCTAATTGCACAGACAGGCAGTGAGTCACCCTAGGAAACCTGAGGGTTATCTCTCTTATCATTTGTTCCCCCTCCTTCAAACATGGCCTCTCTCTCACCAATATTCTCTCAGCAATAGTGCTGCAGGTCATGATGCTATCTATGCAGCTGAGATAGTTCATTGACAAATATCATGCATTCACATTGTGTTGTGAGCTGGTTAACCCTGGTTAACCGAGGGGCTCAAAGGAGATGCTTCAGAATGGGTGAGGTTCTGGCTCCACATGTAAAACTTCAGTAGCTTACAGAATCCCAGTTCACATTCTTTGGCACTTGGGGTGCTCTGTCATCAGACTCCAATTTATCTTTTCAGGGATCTTTCTCATTATTCCCTTTGGTGGATTCTCAACCGTAATGGTGATGGATTGGAATGTTTTTCAGCAAATATTCATTCCTTTCCCTTTTCCCTTCGGGGTAGAATCTAACTTCCTGCTCCACTTTGGGATAGACTTTATGCTGGGTTGCGGCCAGTGGAAGATGAGATTTTAAATGTGCATGCGCAGTTGGGTTTGTTCCTTTGAGCTTCTGTGATGCACCTTGAGAAGAACACACTCGAATAGCTGCTAATGCAGGAGCGCATTGCTGCATGTGGAGTCAGATGGACCAGGCATGAAATCTGGAATGTGAGTGGAGAATAAAAGAGCTATTGTTGTGAGCCACAGAGCTTTGGAATGGTTTGTTATGCAGCATGTTGACAACATTATCTAACTGATACAATAATCAAACTGAATAATTACTACCTCTATGGATCTTACAGGTGGAATTTTTACTTGCAATGTCCCATTTATCCGAGATAGCTTCCTTTTCCCTGACCACACTAGTATAGTATGCTAAAGCATAATTGCTAAGAAGGTATGTACTAGAGATAAGAAAACATGGGCTTTAAATCCTCCTCAGCCACTTACCAACTTGGGGGAATCATTAACTTTTCTAAGCTTCAGTTTTTTCAAGTGTAAAATGAGATTAATAATGTCTACCTTTATAGAATATTGCAAGGCTTCAGTATTTCATAAATATAAACCTTGGCAGTTACAGCACACTCAGTTGTCGTTTCTAATTTGCATTACGTATTTTCTTTGATAATTTTACAACAACCCTTTGAGACAGGTTCATTACGATTGCCATTTTACATATATGGAAACTGAGGCTCAGAGCAGCAAATTCACTTTTCTTACAGTTAAGCGGCAAGATACAAACCAGGTTGCCATTTCCAGAGCCCGTGCCTTTACCACTGTATTATTTTGCTTGGATGGTTGCAGAAATTTCTTGCAATTTCCCTGCTACATGGTGTCTTGGTCAGAAAGATGTCAGAGGCCTAAGTAACAGAGATGTCTTATTCTAGCCTGGCATTTTCCAAAGCATGAGATGTACACCTGGGATGGTCCAGGAGGTGACTTAGATGGAACGGGGCACTGAAGACAGTGAATCATATTGTGAGAAAGTCATTTCCTTTTCAATTATCTTTAAATGTCAAGGGAAAAAATCTTAGTTGGGTGCTAACATCTTTAACACTTCTAACACTTGCTAATCTCCCCACTTCTCCACTCTTTTTTTGTAACAAAGACAGAGCAGGTGCCAGGCACAGAGCTTCTGATAAGTAACAGCATCTCGTTAGAATTTCATTAACGGCGGTGTGTTTTCATACTTTTTTATTGTCTTTTATTTAAAACATGTATTTCTGGTTTTCTGTTTACTATGCAATTGAAAGTTCCCCAGTAACATGAAAACATGCATTTATTTAAAAAGAATTGATCTAAGAAAAACAAATAAGTAAATACCTAGTATAAATCGTCTACAAAGAACAAAAATCACAAAGATGGTAATCGAATGACAGTAATTTATGGACAGTAATTTATGAAATTCTGTTTTATGAAAGAGTTTTGCGTTTTATGTTTTTTTCTCTCTGTCTGGCAGCCTCCCTCTTATCTACCATACCTCAACCTGAATTTCAGTCCCCAGATAACTCATAAGGAGTTAACTGGTAACAACACTAGGCATACTTCTACTTATTTAAAATATAATCATTAAGCCCACTAGCTTGTGATAATGTGGTTCAATAAAAATATAGTAAACTGAAAAGCAGGAATCCTGGGTTCTTTGTTGACCTTTGCTGCTGATTAACTGTGTGACCCTGAATAAATTGCTCCCACTCTCTGAGCCCCAGTAGCCCCATTTATTAAATAAGGAGCTGTAGCTAGATAATCTCTAATTGAAAAGTATATGAATATTTTCAATATTATTTTTATTAAAAGAATCACTTTACCATTGAGAATTTAAAATGTTTTTATAATAAACCCCAAGAATCAAGGGCAACAATATATTTGCAATAGAAAGTTCATTAGCATATTTTGATAGTTTTTGATCACTTTTGCATGTATTAAAATGAAACATTTGGTAAAAATTAAACATTATATGCAAATGAGTACAACAAGCCTACTTTTGGAATAATAATTCATTATCTCTCTTATAATATATGTGAGTGTCTTCTTTTTATTTTTTCCAGTACACCATAGCTATTAAGTCAGCATATTGGAAGTTTACCAAGAAAGTATAACAGAGGATCATATCTTTCATTTGCATAAATCCCAGAATTCCACCTGTCTAAAATTGTAAGCTATTAATAGGTGACAAGACTGTCACTGGCTGCTCATTTATAATGTTGTCATTGGAACCTAATGAACATTTAGGACATGTTTTAGGAATTGTAAAGTTATTTTTATTTTTATTTTATTTTTGCCAGACAGAGAAAAAGAGAAAAGTGTATTTTTGCTATAGCAAAAAGGTTTTGCACTGAAAAGGAACAGCTAGCAAAAGAGTTGGATTTTTCTCCTGTGCAATTTCCCTTCCTTGCTTTTTCTAATATAGAATCATATAATTATGATATTAAGCTGGAAGGAAACTTGAGAATCTTCTACTTCAATGCCTTCGTCTTTTAGATGTAGAAATGTAGGCCCAAAAAGACCTAGCTTCTCACTTGTACTTACACAATGAATGGCAGTGTTCGAGATGTTTATGTGTTCCTACATGTGCTGGTATGTAAGATTAGAATAGACATGTATGCAAATATAACAACTGTTATGCGTGGAGGATTACCGTCAAGATCCATTCTGGAGAACCATGGATTCAGTCAATTTTCTCATCAATGCCGTGGCCCGCCCCTTCCCTGAGCTCTAGCTGACCCACTCACCCAGCTATCTTCCTCCACACTGCTGGCACTTCCTGCCCAAGCCACTTTTGGGAAAATTAATTGGTGCTGTACTGTGACATTGTTTACTTGAAATTTCGGTTCAGGTAGCTTTTGTTCATTCCTGCAGACTGTACATTCCTTGAGGAGTGAGACTCCCCCCAGGTTTTCATGCTTCATGACACTGTCGAGGGCCAGTGTGTAGAATGACTTAAATGCAAATTGATGCTTAAATGCTTAAAATTAATGCTTAAAAACCAAATAATCAAATCTACTGATTTTACTAAACTTAATGGTTTGTCTAACATGCAGCTAGTTGAACATGGGGTCCTAGTAAAATAAACATAGCCTTCAGATTAATGATATAAAATAATTAGTAAGCATCAGAGATGGTTTGTTGTGCATTTCTGAATTTAAGGTAATTTTATGGTCAAGTATGCTAACACTATTTCATTAAACTAAACCTTAATATCAAGGTAATAGATTATGTGTATGTTTCCCTGTGATCATGTGATATTGACATATTAACAAACTAGGTTGGAAAACTCATGGCTACAATTCCTTAAAGCAATATGAATAAAGAGTTAGTGGGACATACAGAGATCAAGTCTCTGGATGTTCAGGGATGGAGGCTCTGGAGTAGAGAAGAAACTCTAGATCTGAGACTGTATGGAGACCAATAGACAACACCCACCACCTTTCCTAACTTGCCTAGCCCACACCCAGAAACACTGTACTCTTGAAAGATGTCCTGCACAACAGTGACAGGTCTCCCCTGTCACTGGGTCTGAGATCAGAACCACCTGTGTTTGACTTCTCAGTCATCTTCACTAGCTGTATGCCTTTGGACAAGTTAATTAGCTTTTCTGAACTTTAGCTCATTTGTGAAATGGAGACAATTATAACTACTTCTTATGATTGCTGTTAACATTAAATTAAAGGTGAAACTTTGGAAAGTGTTTTGGACAAATAGCTTTCATATGGTAAGTGGATCAATTAAAAGTAGCTATTAATAATAGCAGTGGCATTCATAATTGTACCATATAACCTATATAGCAAGAAAACAAGATCCTTAAGGCATCTAATCGCATTAGGTATAACTTGCCTTACACTACAACCACAATGATATTTTTATACTTTCTGGACTGTTAGTTCCTTGAATGTGCCCCAAATTACATTACAGGTATGAAAACCTGGAAAAATTAATGTTCTAGACTTCATCTCTCATTCATAAGAAATCCTAAAATTTGAATAGTATCAACTGACACTCGTAATTTTTGCTTAGTTTAAACAAACAAACAAACAAAAAAGACTCATCTCTCCCTCACTCACCACATTATTGTGGGTGGTTTCTTACTATTTAGTATGATATTCAAGGCCCTTGAATTGAATATGGGCCCTACTTTTCCAGTTGCATATATGTCTACTCCTCAACACAAAGGATATATTCTAGACCCTGGTCTTGGTACCATTTCCTAAAGAGGTGCTATTGCTTCATTCTTGTATGATGTCCTGTTCACCTTCTCTGCCTTGAAAAATTCAGCTAATATTTGAGACTCAGCTGTGAAATTTTCCCCAAACACACCAGTAAAATGGGAATAATAATCATGCGACCGTTTGCTGAACTTTTATCTGTACCAGACACTGTGTGCCAGGCAGTTCACACCATGTTTTATGATTCTTTCCATTACAACACTTGTCTTGTTGGTTGTATACCTTATAAACCTCCAAACTGGACATTGGGATGTGAGGGAAGAGGCCACGTTTAGTCATCCTTGCAGCAATCCTAGAGCAAATCCCAGCATAGGTTCTCAATTACTATCTGTTGAAATGATGCACAGTGAGGTAAGGTTGCAATTAATAAATATTTATTGAATGAGAATTCTGTACAGAAGATTCAAACATCCAATTAGGGATTGGGCTGAACACTCTAAACTTCTTTCCAACTGTAAGATTTTATGATCTAACTACCCACATGTTCAAATAAAGTCCCTCATGTTCAGAGTTAGGAATAAAAACTAAAAGCCAAGAAACCCAAGGTCTTATGAATATCTGAGCTCCCATACATCCCTATCCAACAAAGGACCAGACGTGGACCACGTGCAGTCACACATCTGGATCTATTCTTTGCCCATGCCTTGGCAGAATCCCTGGGACTTTTCAGCAGACCATGCCTGAGGGTATCTATAAATAATCACCCAAATGTAATGCCACCCAGCCCGCTGGGTTAAATTTAGACATTGGATAAGCTCCAGGGAGGAGGGGACAAGTGGTTCCCAACTCAAAGAAATTGTTACAAATCCCATTTGCTGCATGAATATGTACAGAGGATGTTTCCTTCCATAAGGACACCAAAATAGCAATTAACTCAAGGCTAATGTAATAGCTGCTACTGTCTCCCCAGCTTAATGTCTCCCCAGCTGATCCCAGCACAGATGCTGATATGTCTAAGTGTGTATGTCAACTGACGGCTCTCACCACACCTGTTCCGAGTATACCTGCCCACTGCTTCCTGCCACTGCTTCCCTTTGACAGAAGGTGTTGCATAAGTTACACATACCTGATCATTCATTTTTATATCACCCAACTCAGCAGAATAGTGAAAAGAACTGACTTTCAACTTCAATCAAAAGGTTCCTTACTTTTCAACTTACTAGCTGTGTAGTCTTGGGCCAGTTACTTAACCTTTCTGAGCCTTGTCAGTTTATATTTTTGTGAAATGGAGATCAGTCCCATCAGTCGTGTTAGGGTAAAATATTTCATTCTCTTCTCACCCTACAATCCCATTTTCTCGATCCCTATCCCTAGAGAAGAAATGTTCATTACTGGTTCCCTGGTCCATTGCTTTCCTTTAACAGATGGGGAGATTGGAGGTCATACAAGTCTAATGTGTGTCAGAGGTGATGGAGTTAGAGATCGGGCCAGGACATTATCTTCAGAACCAGTCTTCCTCATGGCACCATTCATCCATCCATGCCATGTACGCATGTTTTGAAAATATGTCGAGTGTCCATCAAGCAGGTTTTGAAGATATAGAAGTGGGCAAGCAAATACTCCTCTCACTACCTCCACCAAGGATGCTCCCAAGTTGGCACAGCACAGAGCTAATATTAGCTAACATTTCTGAGTTTCCTTCATATCCCACCAGGTGCTAGGAACTAAGTTAAACATTTTATATGCTTGACTCACTTAATTCTCTCCCAACCACGTGAGAGAGCTATACCATTATTTTTCCATAAAAGAAACTGAGGCTCAGGTTGCACAAGTTTACACATCTAGGAAATGGTTGTTACAGGATTTTATCCACTCAGTGTTTGCCTAAGGTCACTTGTTTTTTGGTACTGAGGATTGAACCCAGGGGTATTCTATCTCTGAGCTACACCCTTAGACCTTTTTATTTTTATTTTGTTTTGAAACAGAGTCTCACTAGGTTCCCTGAGGATCTTGCTAAGTTGCTGAGGTTGGCTTTGAACCTGCTATCTTCCTGTTTCAGTTTCCCAAATATTCGGATTACAGGTTTGCGCCACCACGCACAGCTCCAAGACCATCGTTAACCACTAAATTATTCCATTATCAATGTAGAAATATGACTAATGGCAATATCATGCCAATCCAGGGAAACACAGGAACTGTAGGAGTTCAACAATGGGCCACCAATCCTTCAAGTAAGGTCACAGAAGGTTTCCAAAAGGAGCTGGTTTTGTGAGTGATATTGTCACTCAATATTTTAAGTGACATATGATATCATTAATTCCATGGGTGAAAATTTTGTACAATTATACAGGACCAGGCATAAGACTCCAAATGAATCACAGAAATGTGAGACAGAAGAGACCAACCTGAGGTTTTGTAGCACTTTATGATTTCTAGAGCATTTTCACATGCAAGTTTTTGCTTGAGCTGCCCAATGCCTCTTTTGATATGAGGGCAGAACACGAGTTAGAATTCCAATTTTACAAGTGAGAAAACCTAAGCTTACAGAGATGGCAGTTTTGATTAAAGATGGTAAACAAGATTGTGAAGGACTGTAGAAAGGTATGGCTTTCCTAGTTATTCAGGGTTCTTTCTGTCCTTCACCCTGCTCTCTTTTATTCTACTTAGCCTAAAAGATGAAGGCAACCTCGATAATTCAGAGAAAGGGAGAATCAGCCTGCCTATTGGAAAGGGTCCCCAAACATCAGATGTTGTATCAAATTTTGGTGTGATTCTTAATCTCAGACAGATCTCGATAAAACCCTCCAACGAGAACATGTGGTGTAGATATTCCACATTGTTGGCTAAAGTGATAGGCATTTGTTGCCAGAGAGTGAGGCTACAGGGAATGATGGACGTGTATTCTTGCCCCGAGAAAAAGATTTACCAGCCCTACAGTAAGCGTGAGCAGAAGAAGAACATAGGTACGCCTATCCTTTTTCAAAGAAAATGTGCTTTGGATCATACAGAGGTTCTGCTCTGTGCGACAAGAAAGTGATGACATTATCTGTCGGAAGCTTTTTTTAAAGACAGGCATAGCACTCTGACCATCCAAGACATGGACCTCAGTGGCCTCTGGCAGCAGCTCATTTTGAGGACATCTTCCTGATTGGATGGGTCAGCAATGAAATGTACCCCTCCACAGAGTGAGTGCTGGGCAGCGTAAACAGTTTTAGGCTAACATTATTATCCAGTGGTTCTCCATATCTTCTGAGGCACTTTATCCCTTTGAGAATGTGATGTAAAACCAAGGGTGCTTTCTTCAAAAATATACAGGGGCATATACATGCGAAATTTTAATGCATTTTTAGGGAGTCCACAGACCACTCTAAACGTAGACACTCTAATGTTTATGTTTTTTTTTTTTGCAGTACCGGGGGTTGAACGCAGGGTCGTTCTACCTCTGCGCTACGCCCCTGGCCCTATTTTTTATACTTTATTTTGAAACCGGGTCTCACGAAGTTGCGGAGAGACTCACTAAGGAGAGAAAGAGAGAGAGAGAGAGAGAGAGAGAGAGAGAGAGAGAGAGAGAGACAGAGAGAGAGAGAGCGAGAGAGCTGAGGCTGGCCGCGAACCCGGATCCTCCGGTCTCCACCTCCCAAAGTACTGGGATTACAAGCGTGCACCACGCCCGGCTTATGTGTATGTTTTTAACAGATAAAATGTTAAAATCTCATTTAAAAAATTGCTTAGTTACACTTAAGGAGCATTGGTCTGTAAAGGACTGTATCTTATTCATTATGATGCCTACAGTGACTAGGAACAGAGAGGAGTTCAATACACATTGATTAAATCCAACTAATCTATAATATAGTCCATTGTTGTGTCAGTTAGCTTTTGCTGCATAACAAACACCCCAAAACATAATGACTTTGACAATAGCCATTTATTTAGCTCATAATTCTGCAAGTAAGCAATGTAGGCTGGGCTTAGCTGCATAGTTTCTTTGGTCTCAGTTGACCTCCCTCATGCATTTGTGGTCAGCTGTGAGTCAGCTACGTGTGTTTTGCTGACATTGACTGGGCTTTGTAACATATTTGGTGCCTTAACTTGGACATCTGAGTTCATTTGTCTCTAGGTTACAAAGTCTATCATCTGTCATCAGGTGACATGAACTAGTTCACATGATAGAGACAATGAGAAACATATCTGCAGGCTCAAAGTAGCTTGGCAATGAGTTTCAGGTGCCAGGGACACTCTGCCAGTCTTCTCTAGACCTGTTTTAATCTGTCGCTTAAGAAAACACAATGCTAGTTGACTTCTTTGTCCCATATTGTCTTCCCTTTGTCCTCAAGTAGAAAAGAGTTGAGTCATTAATTTACACAAATGTATTGACTCTTAATGCTTTAATGTTGTGCCTTGCAGCCAGAGGTAACATCATCAGTGAGGGGTGGGAAGGTTAGCAGTTAGTCACTAGAACAAAAAAGAATCTAAGAATAGCAGTAGTACAGAGGATGGAGGGTGGAAAGATCAGTGAATCAACAGAAGGGGCTGTAGCCCAGGTTATGTGTGAGGTCCACACACCTCTCCACTCTCACCACTAAGATTCCCAAGTATAGCCAGGAGTAGTAGAGCATGCCTGTAATCCCAGTACTTGGGAGGCTAAGACAGGAGGACTGCAGGTTCAAGGAAAGCCTCAGCCATGTAGCAAGACTCTTAGCAACCTAACAAGACCCTGTTTCAAAACAAAACAAACAAAAAAAATTAAAGGGTTGGGGGTGTAGCTCGGAGGTAGAATGCCCCTAGGTTCATTCCCCGGTACTCCCCCCAAAATCCTAAGTGGAATCACTAGAGAACAAGCCATCTTGGAATTCCTGAAAGCCACAAAGATGAAGTCATAGCACGGCTATTTGGGGTGTAACTATTAATATGATATGTGTACAAAAGAGAGAGCACAGGAAGCCTCTGCTCACCCCTCCACAGGAACATCAGGAACTCCTACGGTCCTTGCTTTTTCCCCATCTTCTGTATATTGATTGCCTATTTAATTCACCACGTTTCCCATAGAAAGTTATATGAGGAAAGAGACCTCATTTCTTCTATCATTACTGTCATTCTCCTGGCATGTGCCAGGGATCCAGTATCTCATTGTTGATTCAATTTACTTACAACTCCATATCCCTAACAAAAATGACAAGTGTAGGGCACAATGCAGTATTCACAACTGTGTCTCCACTCCTCCATAAGATACGCCCATCTCTAAAAGGCTGTGAGACTTCTGATTCAACTTTAAGCCCAGAAGCAGTCATGTTACTTGTGATGGGTCTTTCAAAATGCAAGTCATTTTGATGTAGGTGGGAAAACAATGATGATTGTAATAATCATTATAAGAGAGATGTGTTGTTCTTTTCAACTCTTATTAACCTGGATTTTGTTTAAGAGGTTTCCAATTAGCTTCTTGTATCTGCACAGTTAACCTTTTCTGAGGTTTTCTTTTCAGGCTCTCTCTCCCCAAGCCCTCAGCCCTCATTTCTGCCCATGGAGTCTCACAGGAATAGCTGCAATCCAGCCTCCTGAACAGCTCCTGAGCATGGGATAATTGCAATATAATTAATGAATTAAAAAGAATGAAATGTTTTAAGTGCTTTCAATATTCCCTTTCCTATAATTATCTACAGGAAACATGTTCATTAACAATCTTGTGCTGACAGCCCCCAGGCTCTGGATAAGCTAGCTCAGCTTCCAATAAGAAAATGAATTGATGACCTCCCTGTATCGGGCCTCCAACTTCATTGGGAAGAGAAGAGGCCAAGCTGGACCATCCCCTGGAAAACTGTTGACCAGATCAGACTCCTTTCTTTAACTTAAGTCTCAGGGCACCTTGGATATCCTCAAACACTCAGGCAGGGCATTCTCTCTGCCTCTCTCCCAAAGAAACACAATGCTAGTGAACCCTTGTTAAGCCTCCAATGTCTCGTATTGTCTTCCCTTTGCCCTCAGGTAGAAAAGAGCTGAATCATTAATTCATAAAAATATATTAATGACACAGATCCTTTAATGCTGTGCCTTGCAGTCAGGAGTAACATCATCTATGTTAGGGACCCTGAGGGTACTGAGAGCCATAGGATATATCTGGCACAGAGAGATGCCTGGGGTTTAATTTCATTTGACCATTTGGGGGAATACTTATAGTAAACTAAATATTGATATCTTATGAAATAGAATTCAAAATGCACATGATTTTATAAAATAAATCATATTTTTTAAAAAATTCTGCTTATGGAGGGCTGCTTCAGGCTGGGTCTCCAACTGACCAGGAGCACCTAGTCACTGACCACATTGCTAGGGATATTTGTTACTAAATATGGTGTTATGGTCGGGCTTGGTGGCAAATGTTTATAATCTCAGTACTTGGGATTCTGAGACAGGAGGATTGCAAATTTCAGGCCAGCCTCAGCAACTTAGGGAGACCCTCAGCAATGTAGGAAGACCCTGCTTCAAAATAATAAATAAAAATGGCTAGGGGTGTAGCTCAGAGGAAAAATGCCCCTGGGTTCAATGACCAGTACTAAAACAAAAACAAAAACAAAACCCAACAACTAACTAGCAAACAGAAATAAAATAAAAAAATATGGTCAAATGAGATACCCCTATCATGGGCACTTGGTGCCAGCCGAAGGCAGCTATTCTTACACTGTGTGAGTGCCATCAATGTGGCAGACTAATAATAGGGAAATTTTGGGGTAGAGTCTCATCCCAGATCTCCCAGGTTTATTTATGTGTTAGATAGGTGAGTTTCCAATATGTGTAAGGTGCTAAGCCAGGTCCAATGTAAGATATATTGATGAATGGCCCAGGGGTGGTACACTTAAAGATTTTATAGACTAGTGGGGGAGATACCATTTCTATCTATAAATAACTCTAATAGAGACAGGGCTAGGAGCCTTAAGATAGGAGCAATAAAATGCTCTGTAAGTCCAGTGGAGGTGGATATTATCTCCAGCCAAGGGGATCTGAAAATGCATCATGGAGGAAGAATTTTGGCTGCGACTTGAAGGATGGGTAATGTTTGGATGAGCCAAGGTGTAAGATGATGGTTGCTACCATCTCAGAGAAGGATTCCCTGCAGAACTGCAGAGATTCAATCCGGAAAACCGGGACCTAGCCAGCATAGGCCAAGGATGGTGTAATTGGGACTGAATATGCAAATGGGGTGTGACTACAAGGAAGAAGAACTGGAACTGCAGTATAGGAAGACTATGAAAAGACATGTACACATTACACTCAAGAGGCTGAGTCCATGGCAGGTTTTTAGCTAATGAGCTGATGGAATCTCTGTGTTATGGAAGACAGTAGTGCAGCCAGGTGGCATATCATTCAGATGCATGAGGGGAGCATGGAGGTAAGAATTCAGGTTAGGAAGTTGGTGAAAGAGTTCTAGCAGGCAATAAAGACAGGCTGATCAGACAATGCCAGATCAAATCTCACCACCCACACTGCATACACAAGAGGACACCGGCATGACATTTTGCCTTCGAACAAATATGAATGAATAGAAATCAGAGCAGAGCAGTAGAGATGATGTGAAAGGAGCCACAAGACATGCTGTAAAGGCCTGAAAACTCAAAAAAAAAATCAAAAGAAATCAGTCTCTTTCTATAATCAATCCATCCAGTTACATATTTTCGAGGGGAAATTGGGAACCTATGAAATATTTATTGGCTATGTCTTTGCAGCACCTATAAAATTCTGTTTTAGGCACAGCTTCTGAGATGCAAGCTTGCTGGGGATTCTGATTAGACAGGATGGGTAGGCAACACATTTGGGGAGCTGTCACAAAATCATTGGGATGAGTGGACAGGTGAAGGGTTGGTTAAGGTTAGGGAGGGCAAGGATTTGGGCATCCTGTCATTGGGAGCCCTGGTTAGGGGTTCATGAAGCTGCAAGTTATTGAAGTCAAGCAGAGGTTGTCAGCTGGACACAGAGATACACACAGTTGCTTCCACACCCTTAGATACCATCAGGAGCTCTACTTTTCCAGTCTGAAGCCAGTTAGAGACTTTTTCAATCCTCAGAGACAAGGCTAAGCTGTGTCTAAGTTTTATTGTTTTACAAAGGGGCCCCATCACTTTTATATTTATTTGAACCATGTATCATACTCATATCCTGGAGATAATGATGTCTCTGGATTAAAATGGAAAGGCAAGTGTTCTGGTCTCACAAGGATGATGGATATGGCTTCTGACGTCAGGCTATTTGAATTAACTTTTTTAAAAAGTTTATCTTATTTTCTTACTGCCTTTTACCTGCTGAGTGACCTGGGGCAAGTTCCTGAAAATCTCTGAGATTCTGTATTCTCATCTATTCACCTCCAAGGGTGGTTGTGTGGATTAAGTTAGATAGTGCATATAAGTAATTAAGCAGAGAACCTGGTTTGCATTGAATACTAAGAAAAGTTGTTGGCTGTCCTTCTTCTAATTATCATGCTTACTCTCGGTGTGCCATTCTCAAGTTGGCTGGCCTGCCAATCCTTAAAGGAATTATATCACCAGTTCATAAGTTTTCTTTCTGATCATTGTCTCAGAATGATAACTTCTTGGAAGTTTGAAGAGAGAGAAAAAAAGACTAAACCCAGAGTCTGTCGTTGGGAAGTGCGTGTAATACTAAGTATTATTTGATTGCAAGTGACAGAAACCCAAGTGGCTCAAGCCAAACAGAGAATGTGTGTTCTCATCAAGCATTCTTCAAGGACGACCAGAGGAGCTCAAGAAGCCTTTCAGGAATCTCCATTTGCACATCTCAGAGCTGATTTCCTTTGTTAGTGTAATCAACAGGAGATGCAGTGGCTTGCAGACTATTCTACTTGCTGAGTAACCCATGCGGGCAGAGGTATTCCAGATGACTCGTTGAAGTGAATTCCATTGGCCTGACATGGGTCTCCTACCCTTTTCAGCAGTCCTCTATGGCCAAGTGATTGGAATAAACTAATTAGCTGGACCTGGCTCGTGTTCCCACTCCTGAAGCCAAGGGCTGAAATTAGCCTCTGAACCTCATGGACCGAGGATCAGAGAGGACTGAATTTCTAGTGCCGGGGTTGTCAAAGTGTTATTCCCAGACCAATAATATCACAGCACCCTGGGAAATCGTAGCTAGAAACACGAAATCTCAGGCCCTATCCCAGAACTACAAAATCGGAAACTCTGAGAGGAGGTTCCAGGAATCTGTTTTAACAAGCCCTCTACATAATTCTGACATATGCTCCAGTTTGAGGATCATTATTCTAGAAAAGGCATGAACTATTTCCAGAAAAAAAGACAGAAGGATGCCGAATGAGCAGAAACAGCAGATGCTTACCATGGCCTACACTCTAATAAATTACCGCACCCGTTTACTGGTGGGGAATCTGAGGGTTGACGAGGTCACAGGACTAGTCCAAGGTCTCATGTCTAATCAGCTCAGAGCCAGGTCTTGGGTTCAGATATTCTGGTTCTAATCCTTTTCTTCCTCCCCAGAGCTCTGCAAAAGAAAATGAGAGAAAAAAACTCTTTGCTGCAAGGCATTGTACCTAATCATGACGACTGTTCATTTTTTAAGGAGCTCTTCCATTTAAGTAACCACTACCTAATATTGGGTTGCCTAAATGCATTTTCAAGACACGAACTCTCCTACTGCCCTAGAGGGAGTAAGACCTTGCAAAGTGATGGGGAGACGTCAGGTAGCAGTTTCCATTTCATATCTGCTCACATCCCTGAATGCTTTCCCATGCCCAGAGGTTGTGCACGGCCAGATGACATGATTATCTGCAGATGTTACTGACTCCGGAGCCAAGCTATTCATATTTTACATTTGAAAATCATCTCCCAGCTTAGGCCAAGTGAAATGACCTTTGCAGAATGAACTAGACTCAAGTCAACATGAATTTATTGAGCAGGGAGTATGTGGCCAGGACCATCAGTAATGACAGAGCTTATGAGGGAGGAAGAAAGCACAGACACTTCCCATGAGGAGATCCCAAACTGGTGAGGCAGATGAGACAAATAGATCTAAAACAATTAGAAAATTTCACAGGCAATCCCATCTGCCATCAAGTGCCCTGCATCTGCATCCTCTTTCTACGTTTGGGAAGCTTTCTACCTTATGAAGCTGGATGGGAAGACAGTTCACCCCCCACTTAGAAGCTGGGCATGGTGGTACCTGCCTGTAATCCTAGTACTTGGGAGGCTGAGACAGGAGGATTGCAGGTTCACGGGCAGCCTTACCAACTTAGCGAGGCCCTCTGCGACTTAGTGAGACCCTGTTTCAAAATGAAAAACAAAATAGGGCTGGGGAAGTAGCTCAAAAGCCAGATATAAACTTTTCCAGTTGCCCAGGGAATGAGGGAATGGTTGGCCAAATAGATAATTGACTGGAATTGGTGGTATAGAGAGAGGCAAAGAATGTATCACGGTGGCAGCAGCAACATTTGTCTGTTTTCTAGGGCACTAGTGACAAAAGAGCCAGAGATGGTGCCAAATGCCTTGTGCTGGGGTCAGGATGGTGCTAGCTATGGAGCCATCAATATCCTCACCAGATTCCTCACCATAATGCGCTTTGGTGGTGTGCACCCCTTTGGCTTTTCAGTACTTCCTTGTGGTGCCATGAACATTTCAGTTTTTTCCAGTGGTTTCCTATCTGGCTTAAATTTAACCAGAGCAGTTTCTGTTGCTTGCCTCCTATGTGTCCTGACCGATGATCATTGCCTCCTTTCTGTTTTGAATGTGTTGTTCTCTTATGGGTTTTAGCCAAGGCAGGGTGATCACTTAGCCTAGGCCCCTCTTCTCTCCCAATCTCTCATTCTGTCCACTAGTCAACCCCTGACTCACTCTCTAATTCTTTAGATCCACATAAGAACACAGCTAGAAAACACCAGGTATAAGGAACAGAAACAACCCTTGCGAGGCACTGAATCTGCTGGTCTCTCCATCCTAGACTTCCCAGCCTTGAGGCCTGTGAACAACACATTTTTATTATTTACAAATTACAAACACTAGAAGGTGTTTTGTTGTACCAGCCTGAATGGGTGAAGATCAGGAGACAGAGAGCAAGCAATAGTGTTTAAAACATCTATCTATCTATCTATCTATCTATCTATCTATCTATCTATCATCTATCTATCTATCTATCTATCTATCATCTATCTATCTATCTATATTTGATAGTGTTTAAAAGGAAGAGTCAGGGTGGTAAGAGTGGATAGGAAGAGAAACACTCCAGTGACTCAGGCCAGGCTACCCTTTGAGAACATGACACTGAGGCTAGAACAGAAGGATTAGAGAGTGAGGAGGGTGGAATAAACTCGCTCAAGCCTCTTTCATAAGGACCCCCATCCCAAGAGACCTAGCGACCTTCTAGAAGCCCCACCTCTTAGTGATATGACATGGGGGGTTAGGTTTCAAAGGCTGAATTTTGGAGGGGAAAAAAATCCATTCATATCACAGCACCTTTTAAAATAAATTAAAGAAGCCAGGATGCCTACAATTCCAGTACTTGGGAGGATCACAAGTTTGAATCCAGACTCACAATTTAGTGAGGCCCTCAGCAACTTAGTGAACATTGCTTCAAAAATAAGAAATAAAAAATAAAAATAGGGCTGGGTTTATAGCTAGGAGGTAGAATGTCCCTGGGTTCAATCCCCTGCACTGTAAAAATAAAAATAAAAATAAATAATAAAATAAAATAGGTTAAAAATATTTGAGGGTAAAATCTGTGCCTTTTGCTCACAATTGTCACCAATGCCTAGCATGCTGCTAGACATATGAAATCTGCACCATTCAACATTGTAGAACAGGACGCATAAGCAAAGGCTGTTAGGCTGTGAGGTACACAACCTAGATGCTGTAGTTGTCCTGAGAGAGCAGTGGAAACTAGTTACCAGGAAAGATCCCCAGAGAAGGTGGAGCTTGAATTGAAATATTTGTGGGATTTGTACCAGAGGAAGGCAGGGGTGGCACATCTCAGATACAAGGAACAGTATGGATGCCAGAGCAGGAAAGGGGTTTGTAGACATGTGCTTGGGGACAGGTGAGTGACTTCCTGGCAGGGACATGATCACAGGAACGAAGAGCTGATGATCACAATGATATCATCAACAATGTTCTATACCCTAGTACTACCTCTGTACCCAGAACGTAGTAGACACTCAGAAAACTACTAAACACTTATTAAGCACCTACTGTGTGCCAGGTTGGGTACTCAGCAGCAGTAGTGGCTATGTTGGTGACTGTAGGTGGTAACAGAACCAAAGATTTGTGAAATCCCTCTGGTGGAAGGAAAGTGTAGATCACATAATCCAGCTACCCTTATTGTCAAATAAGGCAACCAAGGCCAGAGACATTTAGAGCTCATTAAAGACTACACAGTATTTCAAAGCAGAGTAAATGAAGAACCTACATATTATGACCCTTAGCTCAGGAGTATGTCCACATCACCTTTTGCTTTTATGCCTATTCTGGTAATGATTATCCTACATCTTAGCCACACTGGTTAACTGCTATTTTTATAGCTTTAGCTAATGTTGTGGAAGATTAATATTCTTTTTGCCTACCTTTATTATCACATTATATGGCTGCAACTAAGTCATAGCATATGTTTTCTCTCAGTTTTAAGATAGGTATACAAAGAATGACTTCTTAATATCTGAAGCGTTCATAAATTATAAATTCCAAAAACTTGTATTTCCACCCACCTCCTTTCCTACCGTCGCAATTCTGGAGCCATTTTGTGGTGATTTGTAAATTTTTTAACCTGTCACAGGAGAATGGATAATTCAAAGAGTGCCTCTGAAAGAAATAGTTTGCATCCTTTGGCACAATGAGCCATTCTGTAATTGGAGAGAAGACCCGAGACAGCATGAATGAGATCATGTCTATAAACCGGTCTGAGCCCCTCCGAGGCAGCCACTCCATAAATACGAGGGATTGTTGTTCCAGCATTCGTAACACCACATAATATGGGTACTGCTCACTGTGAGAGGGAAATGGTCTATATGGGGCTTCATAAATTAAAGTGTGTATTTGTTTCCTCCTCCTCCCATGGCTCCCAGCTCTGCTCTGCCCTCGGAGCCAGTATTTTCATCTGCTTTCCATCTCGTCACATATGAGAGACAGGCAGAGATTGAAAAGAAGTCAGCAAAATGTGCCATTCTTTCAGTAATTTACCAAGTGTTTACTGAGTGCCTACTATGTGCCAGTGGTATGCTAGGTCCTTGGTAGCTTGATGTGGTCTTTGTTCTCAAAATCTTATCCCCAACCCTCTTTCTGGCCCCAAGAGGCTCAGTATATTTTTATCACTCCAAAACTCCTCCCTTGTGTTGGGAGTTCTCAGAGCTTACATTTGTGTAGGTTTCTACAGATCATTGTGTAAGATCCTCAAGGATAAAAACCATTTCTTGTTTTGGTGTCACCCCCAAGTGCCGTAGCTGGTGAAAAACTGTGATGATTTGGGCATAAAAGAAGACTATTCGTTTAATTTTTTCATTGAACAAATTATTCACGAAGTGCCTATTACTCTGGCTAGGCAATAAGGCACAGGCATGAAGATAGATGAGTTCCTAGTGGGGCGTGGTGGCACACGCTTGCAATCCCAGCACTTGGGAGGCTGAGACAGGAGAATTGTAGTTTCAAGGACAGCCTCAGCAATTTAGTAAGCATCTCAGAAACCTAGCAAGATGCTGTATTGAAACAAAAAATAAAAAGGACTGGGGGTGTAGTTCAGAGGCAGAATGTCCCTGGGGATCAATCCCCAGGACCAAAAAAAAAAAAAAAATGAAAAGAGTTTCCTATCCTCAAAAAGACAGAATTAAGATATAAACAAGTAAGGACATGAAATAGTGAAAGGTAATATAAATTTTGTGAATAAAAATAAACCAGGACAAGGGGATTAAAAATGACTAGAGGTCATTTCATACAAATTGGTGACATCTGGGTAAGACCTGAGTGAAATAAGGAAACGAACACGTGGATGACAGAGTGACAAGTCTGGACGGTCCCCAACACACCAGGGTTTGACTTACAGTTTTTTGAACTTTACAATGATGCAAAGTGATATGCATTCAGTAGAAACTGCACATTTGGGTTTGAATTTTGATCTATTCCCCTGCTAGCGATGTGTGGTAGATACTCTGTCCTGATGCTGGACAGCAGCAGGGAGCTCCAACTCGGAGTCAGCCTGGCGATCACAAGTTAAACGGTGGAGAGTTCATGGTGTACTTAGCTTTGCTAAGTTATGATGTGTGGTAGGTTAGTGTACATATGAAGTGCATTATTGACTTAAGATGCTTTTAACTTACAATGGGTTTATTGGGATGTAACCTAGCATAAGTCAAAGAGTATGCGTATCGCAGGCAAAGTGGGTGCAAAAGTCCTTTATGTAGAAGTACTCTGGACAATGCAGGATAAGGGTGGAGGCAGGCCCGCCCTCTGGAGCGTGGTGAGAAAGGGGAGAGGAATGGGAAAGGAAATGAGGAGGGCTGGTGGGGTGTTGTGGGCCAAGGTAAGGAATGGTGGGTGTTCCTTGAGGTGAATACCTCGTGTTTATGCTTGAGCAGCTTCTCACCACCCTCCTACTGCCACTGTCTCCTTTTCAATCATCCCTGTTTATCTGACTTTGGATCCTCCATGCCATCTCAGATTAGCTCACACTGTATCCATCCTTGAAATTTTACAATGGTTGCGCAACAAATGTGGACATGTGACCTATGGTCCCTAACATCCTCAAAGAGTTTGAACTAGATTCGAGAAGATTAAACAAACTGAATGCTAATCCGTACATGATCAACACCAACATAGGCCCTGGCACCTAGAAAATGGTAAAGAGGTGTTTGTGGATGGCTGACTGACTAAGTTAATTAAATAACTCAAGAAACACAAAATATGTTATATGTATGTATGCATATGCCACAATGAAACGTATTATTCAGTATAATTATGATGCACTAATCAAAAAACAAATTAAATAATGTAAAAACAAACCTTTATCAGGCTTCACTCAGTTATTGGTTTTGTATGACATAAATATTATGGGAAGATGAACCTATTTATACTTGGGGTAACAGAGAAGGCTTCACGGAGGAGGGGACATTTGACAAGAGACTGTAAAGTCCTGGTTCCACGAAAGCAGAGACTATTTCCTATTGTGTTCCTGCACCCGGGACAGTTGGCACCCATAGGCATTTTCTATGCCTTAGCACAATGAATGAATGAATGAATGAATGAATGAATGAGAAAATGAATGAATACCATTGCAATAGCCAGGTGGTAAGTACCTGGGATGGGTGGGAGCTGAGCCAACTTTCCTGTAACATAGCTACACATGTGATATTTCAGGGAGCTCCACTTAGCTCTAGGAGTCACTGTTACCTTCTGTGCCCCAGTTTCCTGATCAAGAAGCTATTAATGCTGGCACGGGTAATCCTCAGGGGCCTCCCCTCTGCGTTCTGTGCTGTCTCCTGCATTGCTTCTAGTCAGCAGTAGTCATCCCCATGACTAATATGTTCTAGGGCTGGAACAGGGCTGCTTAGCAAGGGCCTGCAGGATGGAGTGGGCTTCTCTGTGAGCTCCTTTTTGGAATTAGAGCAGAACGCACCCTTCTTCTTTCAGAGATGGGCTTCAGCATGGGTACCTGCCCACAGAAGGCATGGCAGTCCAGCCCCCAGACACTAGGGCTCGTGAGTTTCATTGGCAGCACCTGGAACTTGAATTCTGGGCTGGATCCAGGTTCTAGGTGGGAGGATGTTGTCACTCACAAGGCAGTTTTACTCGGTCAATGGAAAATTCCACCACATCAGAGCTAATGTCACAAGGACCTGGAACAAGGCTTTTGTTTCTGGAAACCTTGAAATGGAGCTCATTAAAAATGGTATTCAAAAGTCCTACAGATGCAAGATGAACAAATATTTTACTACATAGGATTTTGAAAATTTTCTGACCTTCCTTGATCCCTTCCCCATCTTTTCCAGGAAAGATGCTAAGAAATTACAAAGGATTTAAGATCCTCCCATGCACAATGAGTTTTATCATCAGTGAATTCTGCACTTTAGACTCATCTGTGCCCTCGAGACTGTTATGGAACAATGGATGATCATGGTTGTCTCTTTTAAAGTGGATATAATGTCCCCTACCTCCCAAGGATGCTTTAATGATGAATAAATCAATAGAGGGGCCTAGAGGAAGGAATAAAGACTTCAGAGTCTCCTGGACCTGGGTTTTGATTTTTGTTCTGTTCCCTCTAAGCTGTGTATCTGTGGACAAATTACTTGACCTCTTGAGAATCGACTGTCCAATCTGAAAATTGGGAATATCTTGAAAGACTATTGGGGGAATAAATGATATGCTCTATGAGAAACGCCAGGTATTTGGTATCCATACAGCCAATACTGTATCTTGTTTCTATTTCTCTCCCTACAAACATGAAATCACAAATGCATCAGTAAGATAGACTGTGTAATGTGAAGTGTTTATGCTTCTAACAGGCTGAGTGCTCTCAAGCCTTACTGGGGGTTATAGGATTGGTAGTAAAAGAGGAAGTTATTCTAGTCTAAGGGAACATTTGAGACCTGTCAGCACTGTGGAGAAGAAAAAAAAACAATCATCTCAAACCTAGATCTAAGAAGGTTTTTATTTGTATCTATTCATTTACTTGTATGTTTGTTTGTTTATTTATTTATTATCCTGGGGATTGGATCCAAGGGTGCTTTACCACTGAGCCACATGCTCAGCCCCTTTGTTATATTTTATGTTGAGACAGGGTCTCACTAAGTTGCCCGGGCTGGCCTCCAACCTACAATCCTCCTGCCTCAGCCTCTTGAGTCACTGGAATTACAGTGTGCACCACCACACCCAACAGGTTTTAACTTTTCATTATTATTTTATAAATATATAGCTTTGGGCCCTGGTCCTGACAGCAGCAACAGCTCCAATCCCTCTCCTTCACCTCCTCCATTGGATTATTAAGTCTAGGAAGGAAAGTGAAGTTTTTCATGTTTCCTTTGAAACCTTGGAATCAAAGATATCCTGATACCACATGTATTTTTCCCAGCAACTGGCAATCAGCATTAATATCCGGACACCAAAAACATACATTCCAAACAAGGACTCTAGTTTGCATGATTACTCTATGGCCAAACAATTAGCCTCCTCAGCTACCTTTACTAATCAACAAAACAATACTTGAAAGTAGGTCATTTTATTGTCCCCATTTTATAGATGATGACCTAGCCTAAAAAAGGTCAAACCAATTATCCTAGCTCAACACACTAGAAAAGGACACAGCAGGGATTTGAATCCCAGTTGTCAGGTTGAAGTCTTTGCCCTTAACCTGCATTTGGTCCTATCTTTCCATGACATAAGCTTTCCTGGGAATGCTCAGAAATTTAGAGGCCAAGGGCCTCTAAATTCATGTTCTCCATAGGTTGACTTAAATTCCGTTTGCATATCTCATTCTGTGTCTGAGGTTGCCCGACATGGGCACTCTCCTACTGTCTGAACAAATCAGTTTCTTCTTTTTTGTATGTGTGGTTCTGGGGATGGAACCCAGAGAAATTTTACCTCTGAGCTATACACTTAGTCATATTTTATGTTTTATTTTGAATCAAGGTCTCACTAAGTTGCTGAGGACCTCACCAAGTTGCTGAGACTGGCCTTACATCTACGATCTTCCTGTCTCAGCCTCCCAAGTACTGGGATTATAGACATGCACCACCATACCCAGCTAACTACTTCTTTAATAAGGGCTTTGGATAAGAATTGCATGGAGGAAAGCCATGGGGGAGCTGCAGCATACCAGTATTGTGTGAAGGGAGGGACAGCCACCCTGGCAGAGAAGTGTATCTGATCATTAATGTTGTCTAGAATCGCACAATAAAAATCAGAACAAATTTTAGTTGCCCTTACCATGGTTTTCTGCTTGTTGTTTATTGGTTGTATTGCTATTTCTAAATTCTCTACCTAAGACATGATCCTTGTTACCTACATCCAAGTGAGGCACTCCCACTGCCCACCTTAGATGTACCACTAGGGTAGAGGAAAGATTCCAGGAATCCCTTTCCCTGTGCCCATAGTCCCCATGTTAGCCAGAAACCTATGGCTTATATATTAAGGTTTGGATGAAGCTTTGGCTAGGAAACAGGCCCACTGCTAAAACAGAATTTGAAACCATTAGGTTAGATGCTCTTTCCATTGTTGTACCCGTCTTGACCTTTTATGGTATTGGAGCAGTTCTCCCCTGGGAGGGGTGAGACCAAGTACTGATTTATGTAAATGCCCAAGTCCCCCCGAAAGCCCTTTGGAAAGAACTGTGGACATTTCTCACTTTATAACACTTCTTCCTGACTCCAGGGTTGTGCATTTCTTTTTTAAAACAAAAGAACAATCTTGCACCCATTGTTCACTCTTTCCCAGGCACCGTGTTAGGGCCTGACATTGCAAGGATGAAAAGAATAAATATGATTCTTAGTTGTACAAGGCTTGGGAAGGATAAGTGGCTGGGAATAACAAATCAACCCAAACAAATACATAATTACAAATTGAGATATGGGTTGGCAGGGAAAAGATGGTGCTAGTATGAGCAAGAATATCAGAGGTGGTCATCACTGAGATTGGGGAGGGGTAGGAAGAGCCTTTCTGCTCAGGAAAGATTTAATCACAGACTTGAAGAAAAATCAGTGATAGGTGGTAGAGGAATGGAGAGAGTAGCATGCCTCACATGCAAAACCAGTGAAAGAGGAAGAAATAGGGTCTTTTGAGAGAGGAATGGGCCCACTGTGGATGGAGTGTGGCATTGCTGGGGAAGGGAGGGCTGGGAACAAGCCAGCCAGGTGGGCAAAGCCACAGCTACTCAGACTCTAGAGGACACAGCAAGGACTGTGGAAGTCCCTGAAAGATTTTCAGCAAGAAAATACCGTGACCCAATTTTTATTTTTAGGAAGACCCCTCTGGCTGTGCCGTAGAGAACTGAGTCATTAAAACTTGCTGAGTAATCCTGAAATATTTTTATCTGAAAAAGGGTGTCCTCCTGGAATCTCAGTAAGTACATTGTGAATTCAAGTTGGTGGGTTTGCCTGAGTCATCTCAGGCTTTCTGTGCATGATGAAGGCCTGGGAGACCTGGGGCTTGGAAGATCACAGGCCTCTCTGTTGTGGAGTCCCATGCTACCACAGAGGTGCCCTCCTCTCCCCTCCCCCACTTGGTGACTCACAGCTTTTGTCCAAAGTGGGTGGATCCTCCTGCTGCTCCCACCCTCCTCGTCTCCATCCGGGGAGGCAGCTCTGCCAACTCCCCCTCCATAGTCAGGGACACCACCTGTCATGCTGCATCCTCCTCCTACTCGGACATCTGACAGCCTCCAGGATGCGTGAGCTCAGGGAACACAGATCATCAGAACTAAAGGGACCTTAGAAACAACCCAGGTCAGCCATTCAATTTACAAACTCGGGAGGAGGGGTTTTCCTAAGTGCCCCTGCTAGCTAGGGGCAGAATCAGGACTAAAGGAACTGGGATAATAAATATCTCTGTCACAGGCTTGTCCTGGAATATGATTTGTGACATTGAAATGTTCCCTGGAACGGGAGTCCAGGGACCTGTGTTCTGATCCCAGCTCTGGAGCTAGCCTGCTGTGTGACCTTCAGCAAACTTCTTTCCTCTCTGAGCTGCATTGTTCTCTTCTTGGACCACCAGAAGGTGTTGCAGGTGTTGCAGCCTGTTGGAGCTCTCAGGTTGCAAGACTGGAGGACTTTGGTGGGGACCTAGAATAGGGCAATCCTGGTGACAGATAACGTTTGACTGATCTCTGAAGCCACCTTCCTTTAATCAAGCTCTAAGAGGCTGAAGGGACTATTACTGTTGCGGGTCCATTTATCCCCAGAGCCACACGCATGTGAGGCTTTGCTCTTTCATCACATCTACTCAGGACCCAATCAGCTCTGCCCTTCTTGATGAGCATTTCTTCACCCTTGGCAACTCTCCACTCCCTCTCCCACATCCAGACATGCCCATCCGTTGCTCATTTCTCATGCTGCTCAAAAGCAGAGCTGGTCAATCTACAACCACGTGCTTCACAGGATAGGAAAGACTGGTGATGCCGCTGTTGACGGCGGCGATGACAGCCATGCGCTGAGCCATCACTCCACTTGTACCTCCTCCTCTAGTCCTCCCCACCATCCTACAGAGTATATACCACACACACACACACACACACACACACACACACACACACACACACACAATTTAAAAATGATGACAACAACAAAACTCTAAACAAACAGAAAAACCATTGTATAAATGAGGAGGTGGAAGCCCAGAGAGATATAATAAGTTACCCAAATCATTCAGATAGTCAGTGGTGCTGTGTACACACAAACTTATCAGAGTTGATCACTATGCTGAGCACAGAAAGGAGGGAAGGGGGAGGGAATAGGGTGGGATTTGAGGGAGAGCTAAATGAGCAATGTGTGCATGCATGCTTCTGATACCCTGACACTTATCAAAACATATAACTATGATGCACCAATAAATGTAATAAATTAAAAAAAAGAAAAAAACTGTACTTTAAAAAAAGATTCAATCTTATCTCTAGGCTGAGGCTATAACGTATTCACTATATGTATAGAGGGTTCATACAATTTGGGAGTGGTGGCACACGCCTGTAATTCCAGTCCTTGGGAGGCTGAGACAGGAGATAACAGGTTCAAAGCCAGCCTCAGCAACTTAGCAAGGCCCTTAGCAACTTAGTGAGAAGCTATTTCAAAATAAAAATGATCACAAATGGGATGTTGTGTATGGATACAAAGGAATCGGAAGGCCACGGCCAACTGAGCTGCTGTGACTGGATGACTTTGTTCTTGCTTCTTGTATTTCTGTTTCCTGTAATGCACATATTAACTTTAAAAAATAAAGGTTATTTTACAAAAAAAATTAAAATGAAAATTAAAAAATAGGGCTGGGGGTATAACTCAAAGGGAGAATGCCCCTGGGTTCGATCCCCAGCAACACACACACACACACACACACACACACACACACACACACACTAAAATAAATTAAAATAAAAAGAAAAGAGTTAATACATAAGCCTTTCCCCTTCTACCTCTGCCTGAACATAAGCACTTTGCCTAAACCCTAAGAGTGGCATGTGGGAGAAGATCCAGGGTGCTAAAGAATTGCTGAGGGGAGGTTTTGGGGGTGGAGGGGAGATTTCCAATATGTCAAGCAGGCAGTCGCTCAGCTCAGCCTGCCCATGCTCTTAGCTTGGCCTTGATGTTGCATATGGTAAAAGACATCCTGGCCCCTAATCAAGGAGGCTTCACTTGCTGGCTGTCTTCCTCCCTCCCCCTCTCTCCCTTTTCTATGCCACTCAATAATGTTAATTTGGGCCTTTAAGAAGTCCATTACTTTCATGTACACCTCTAAGAGAATCATCCAGATGGCCCGCAGCATCCCTGCCCCTCAAATTAATGCACACACACAGGTGCACTCATCGCATACACATGCATGCAAGTGCACACACACATGCACACACACACACGCACACACACACATGTAGACATTCATGTGAAACTACTAAAAAAAAGAAAAAAGTTAATGACACAAGTGCTGTGTATATTCCTGCATTCGTGATTACTTAATTGTGTATAGGAAGGGATGGATTTTATTTTATGGTTCATGATTGCTGTCTATGTAAATGTTTATAGGATATGCAAGTTTCCCCTTCTACTACTGCCTGTCTATGCCTTGAGGGAGGAGCAACGTTCGTTTTCAGGACAGTGTGCTGGTCCTCAGCTCACTGCAGTGTGTCCAATATCCTTCTATCTTTGGCTACGGGTATTGCTCCTGCCCTCCCATTTCCATGACACATCTGCCTCACAGGGCTCTGAGATTCCTTGCTTTGCGAGCAGTCTTCTTGACTGGACATCCATGCAGTGGTCCACTCTGTTTTCTCCACTCAGGGTGCCTGGTGCCTGCCAGGCCCTGGTTGGGAATCTGGCTATATGACCTCTGTAGGCAGTGGAAGTTCATCCTCTTTCACTCCTGTGGGACTCTTTCTACTCCCTCCCCATAAAAAAGAGCCCTTCTCCCCTTCCTGTGGTCTTCTGGGATAGAGGATGCAGCACAGTTCCCCTCAAAGGCCCAAGTCATGAATGTTGGCTCCCTTCCTAGGATCACAGTGGGGAAAAAGATGTCAATGCAAAATAGTATCTTTTCTAAGTAACTTGCCCTTTTTCATAAACTTGTTAAAAGTCAGAAAAGAGTCTAGAAAAACACAAGTAGAGGGTAAAGCGGAGAGGACTCGATATTTTCACTCTGCTGATAAGGAACTATAATAATTAGGAAGTAACAATAAGAAGCTATTATAGAAATGAACTGAGATAAGATAATGCCAGCAAACACTGCATGCTATGCCTAGCACTTAAGGAGTGCTTGGTAAAGCATGTGTATATGTGTGTGCATATGTGTTTATGTGTGTGTGTGCATGCACATGTGTGTGTGTGTGTGTGTGTGTGTGCATGTGTGTGTATGTGTGCATGCGTGTGTGTTTTTGCAGAGCTGGAAGACCCTGGTGGGTCTCTAATATGGAGCAGCATGGGTAACAGTACTCTCCTTTTCTGAGATGAGTGATTTTCAGAAGAAGCACTTCTCACCACTCTTAGGCCCGAGCTGAAATTATAATTAATAGCTCTTCCTCACTCAATCCAGATTTCTTTCTCTCATGCTCCAAAATGCTGTCAGCCTGTGCACTTCAAGTTTTGTCTGGCCAGAGAGGCCATTTCTAGAACTCATTCCATGCAGCCCTGTCCTGGGCAGGTGCTTCTGGAGGCCTGAGTGCCCAGTGCTTGCAGAGTGGCCTGGTGGTATGGGTGAGGGTAGCTGAAGTCTGCCAGCTGAGGGTTATGTCCTTGCTTTTTAAAGCATGATGGGTTTACCCACAGCACAAAGCTTTTTCCACTGAACTATAATCATCCACTAACTAATTTGCATCTCCACTAGACTATGAGTTCTTTGAGGTATGACTCATATCTTATCTACCAATGTAGTCTCAATGCCTAACAAGACACTTTCACTGTAGGTGCTCATTAAAATATTTGATGCGTGAACAAATAAGCTCATGGGTGATGGATGAGTAGGTGGATAGGTGGATGGATGGATGGATGGATGGATAGATGGACAGGTGGATAGATAAATGAGTAGATGGATGGATGGGTGTATATATGTATGTATGTATGTATGTATGTATGAGTGGGTGGGTGGATGGATGGATGTGTGCATGTATGATTGAATGCATGGCTGGATGTATAGATGGATCCATTTATCTAAAGCATATATTTCCTAATCTGTCAGATGACAGAAATTTTCCGCTTCATAGAGATGTTATAGAAATTAAATGCTAAACTTTTGTCATGGTCCCCAGTATACTGTATAAAAGATGCTAAACAAAAACTGACTCCTTTCCTGTAATTACTCATACTTATCTACAAGGTGATAAATTAACTTCAGCTGACCTTACTAGGTACTGATTATCCACTTATGAGCCTTCAGCAATCTAATTCTTTATATATGGCAGGGATAATCTTTAAAAATTGCAAATCTGGTCATTTTACTATTCCATTGAAACCCATCAATGGTGCCCAACAAGCAGTGATCACAGTGGGTTTTCCATTAAGCCATTTTCAAAGTGCTCAGTGTAGCCCACCAAGTCCTCCTGGGTTGATTCTCACCCACCTCTCCAGAGTTATGGCTCCTTGTCCCTCTCTAGGCACACCCTCTTTATTTCACAGATTGGGTTTAGGATGTACTGGATTACTTTCTCCTCAAGACCTTCACGTATCTTGCTCCTCCTTCTTCCTCCCCAACAGGTGAAGTCACAACCCCTTTATATACATGATCATAGTCCCATGAATCATTTTTCATTAAACACAGTTCATGATATGTGTATTTGTGTGATTGCATGGTTATTGCCAGCCTCTGGTCTGGATTCTGTCTGCTTCGCTCTATCCCCACCAACTAGCACATTATCAAACACATAAAAAGGAGTTAATATTTGTGAAAACCCTAATCCTACTCCAAACCCTGCTCTCATACCCTTTCCAACCCCTCATACCACACACACACTGACCAGCTGAGACATGTTATAAGACTTCCTTTCTGTTCTACATTTAGGGATTGACCATTGTGTTTTGGCCCCTCAGCCTGGATTCTCCCTAGAAACCTAAACAGACACATATGATCTGATAGAAGCTCAGCATTCAAACATCCTGGAGAACTTTCGGATATGCTTTCTTATTTAGATCTGCCAGGTACTCCATCCCACCTCTGTGCTCCTGTGCCTGCTCCCCCCCCCGCTCCAGCCCACAGCATTTCAATTCCAGCAGTCTTTGAGAGTGGAAACAGGGAACCAAATGGGAATTACAGGGGACCAAAGATCACCTTGCTGCATTCCAAAATATCCTCAAATCTACTGTGTGACAGGTGCTGCAGGCCAACAGATGATGTTCTAAAGTAGGAGTAGGACAAGGGCCCCTAAGTCCTGCTGTGAGTTGACATAAAATCCCCTGGGGTCGATCAAGGCAAGGGGCTTTACCTGCATCCACTGAGGGAAAAGGTGAATAAAAGTGACTGAGGAATGAAAGTGTATGGAGCCTGGAAAAAAAAAAAAGATTTGCACAGCAGGGTGTGGTGGTGCATGCCTATACATGGGAGGCTGCGACAGGAAGATCACAGGTTCAGGACCAGCCTCAGCAATTTAGCGAGACTTTATTTCAAAATAAAATTAAAAAGGCTGTTGCTTGGATGTAGAATGCCCCTGTTTGAACCCCAATACAAAAAGGGGGAGAAAGTCAAAGAAAAAGAAAGATGTGCACATTCTTAATGACAGCCCTTTGGAACAAAAGCCCTGTTTAAGACTTTATTTTGGATCAAGTCACACTAGAGAAAGGAGTCTTATCCCTGTAGGAAACTTCCTGGTCATATCTTTATTATTCTTTCTTTTTATTTATAAAGTCCAGGGCCTGAGCACTTGGAAAGAGAAGAGTTATTTACAGCATGTCACTTTGAATCAAAGAATAAAAATGCCCCTGGGTTTGGAAGCATAGACCCTGTACTGTGTAAAGGGAAAAGCATGTGTTTAGAGAAAGGCAGACTGGAACCCCCATGTATCTACAACTTGGTTGGGTGGCCCTCCCCATGTTTCACCTTCTTCATGTGGTTGCTTATTTGCCATTAAATGTGAAGAGCTGTGTGTCATATCAACAGGGTGGACATGAGATATAAATGTGACAATGCACACAAGAGACCTACAGGGGCCCTCAGGGAAGTCAAGCCCTTTCCAAATTCTCTACTCACAACACTCTGATTTGGTGGATTCCTTCGAGGTGACAGAGCCTCCCAACATGGGGGAGAAGCATCACGAACCACTTCTTCCTGGTTTTGTTGGACTCCTTGCCATCGGCTGGAGCAAAAGCTTGCATTAGAAAGTCAGTCTTTTCATCCTTGCTGCTTGAATTAGACCCAAAGTGAAATCTAGTTTCAAAGTGAAATTATATATCATTTTTCTTGAGAAAATTACATAGGAAGTCATTTAAGGTACATGAGAACATACAGAGAGAGAGATTTTTTTCTTCAAATTATTCACTCGCATGTCTAATTTTTCATTAAGACTTGACATCTATTAATTTGAATTTTCTTTCCAAGTTGACACTTTACCTCCATTCTTGCAGCCATTCTCTCATCTGTGCCTCATCCATTTGATTAACAGATATTTTGAGCATCCAACAATGTACTGTAGGTCTTGAATACTTCTGGCCAAGTTTCTGTAACAATCTCCAAGCCAGCCCCCCAGTGCAAATTCCTCTTTCATGAGCTATGGGAATTATCTCTTAAAATCTTTTTTTTTAATTTTTTTAACTTTTTATGTTCATTTATTGGTGCATTGTAAATTATAATTATACATTTTGATATATGTCAGGGTATGAACATCATACATGCACACATTGCACATTTAGCCCTCCCTCCAATCCCACCCTATTCCCTCCCCCTTCCCTCCCTTTCATGCTCCAGATAGTGATTGAGTCTTATAGGTTTGTGTATGAGTCTTATAGATTTGTGTGGAGGATCCTCAGAAGAATGGGAATAAACCTACCGTATGACCCAGCGATACCTCTTCTAGGCATCTACTCCAAAGAACTAAAACCTAATTATCAGACTAATGCATGTGTATCTATGTTTATAGCTGCACAATTCACAATTGCCAAACTTTGGAACCAGCCAAGGTGTCCATCAACAGATGAATGGATCACAAAACTATGGGATATGTACACAATGGAATTTTACGCAGCCACAAAGAAGAACAAAATCTCTTAAAATCTTGATCTCACATTGTCACTCCTCTTCCCTTCTGCCTCTCAGTAAATCTTAATCCCGGCTTCTAGGTAAATCCAAACTTCACTGTCTGATTTGAAGGCCTTCCACAATCTAACTCCTCTTCGCCCGTCCAAATATCTCTCAATACTCATTCCTATCAGTCAAGTCAGAATTATCTTTCTCAGTTCCAAAAACCGATGATGGGGCCTAGTTCTGTTACTTTGCTTATGGTGAAGTAATAATATAAGGTATTTGCCTATGGCTGGTATTTGCTTGTTGTTGAAATGCATACATGTATGCACATTGTATCTCCTACTCTCCCAAGCCTCTGTATTTTCTAATGTTCCCTCCTATTCCTTAAGATCAATTCATATCCAGCCTCATTCAGGAGGCCTTTGCTCATCTCTCCAGCTCATTTGGCACTTCTCTGAACTCCAAATACATTTATAATTAGTCAAAAGAAGACCACTACTTAATTATTCTCAGCTAATTCACATAGTATTTTAAGCTGTTGCTATTGTTGCTTTTTATTCTGTGTTTTCAAGAGAAAATGGAAATGACTGCTGAGTACCGTGCTCTTATGCCAAGTTCTTAGGCAGGTATTCGCTGGATCACTTGGAACTTGGGGGCAAGTCTTAAAACTGACTTTTGAAGAGAGAGCTGCTTCCATTTCCTATGTCTCTGCCTATTTGCTCACTCCTTTCCTAGATCTGTCCAGAATATCCATTGCAACACATTTTACTAGTGGACAGGGTCGCCGTTTCAAAAATTCAGCATTCCAGTATGACATTTCCTTTCGTTCCATGCTCAGTGATATGCTTTTTATCGTAACAGATGGATGATTTGGGGGCTTATTTCTGCAGAGATCCAGCTAGCATTCTTTCTATGTCATCTCCTTCTTGCCTGCAACCGGGTGGTCAGGCTAATGCATGCTCTGCAGATCCCGAATTCTATGGCCAAGAAATAGGAAGAGCTGCTTTGGCTCCTAGCACTTCCTAGAACAAGGAAGGCGACTTGAAGCAGCTTCCCAGTGTCTTATTCTAACTCTTCCCCACCCCTCACCATCTGATAGAGTTATATCTTCTACAGACATCCCAGAAATTGATGATAGACTAGTGCATAGGGATTATCTTCTCCAACCCTCTCACCTGGCACAGGGTAATATGATGATTCAGAGGAGATGTGATTTGTTAGAGGTCACTTTGAGGATGCCATGCTCACAATGGAAAGTTGTCATTCATTTTAACTTCCACACCTGTACCTCACCAGCCAACCAGCCTCTGGTGCAATAAAAAAAGAGAGACAAATTAATTCATAAATATTACTTTATTTCAAAAGCATTCAGGGGAAGGAAAAGCTCTTATTTCATGGAAGTCAATTGATACTCAGTGGTGTGACGATGTGAGCCACCGTGAGCCAATGGAAATCCTTTTCTGTCCATGGAGCATCAATATGGATCCCAGACCCTTCACCTATAAAAGGATGGGTTGAACATGGGGACCCACACAGCATGGATTGGTAGGCTATGAAATACTGTCCTAAAAGAATTAAAGAAGGCAATGGGCATGGTGGCACATGCCTGTAATCCCAGTACTTGAGAGATAGAGACAGGAGGATTGTAAGTTCAAGGACACCCTCAGCAACTTAGCAAGACTGTGTTTCAAAACAAAAAAAAATAAATAAAATAAGGTTGGGGGTGTAGCTCATAAATAGAACACCCCTGAGTTCAATCCCCAGTAGCAAATTAATAATAATGATAATAATTACAGAAGAAATCTGGAGAGCGTGCCTGACATTAGCATCCTCAAATAAATCTAATAATACCAGGGCATAAAACACAAAGTCCAACATGAAATGCTGGATTTGCAAAAGAAGAAAAAAAAAAAAAAGACAGAGACACAAAGCCAAATAGCCAGAAGCCACTTACAGGTGTAACTTTCCCAGGGCTCCCAGATTATTTAACTCCATTTAAAGTCCAGCTCTACAAAACTTTTCTCAATCCTTACTGTCAAAATACATTTTTTTCCAAAATATTATCATAGAACCTTGTTAATATTTCACCATCGGCTTGTGTGTCTTGTGGTTTAGCTATTTATGTATTTGTCTGTCTTTCCTATTAGATTGAGAGACTCTTTGGGATAAGAGTTCCCTTAATACGTATTTATACCTCCTGCAGCTAGAATGGCAAGCACGCACTGTGCTGTCTGCCTCTCCTTCATTCCTCGCAGACACTGATGATCAATCACAGCATTCCTTACCATAATGCCTGGAAAAGGCCTCAGAATTCTTGATAAACAAAGACCTTAAGGCTGCCTCCTCCTTTGAGTTTTCAAGCAAAAGGAATTTATTTGCTGTATCTGTTCACCTCAAACAGCACGGTGGTTTACACGGTATTGGTGGTTTGCATGGTACTGGTATTCAGTTAATATTTGTTGATTTGAGCTAAATCCTGACAAGCATTTCTAAAATCAGGCTTAGGAAGTTGGTATGTGTGGTAAGGGAAGAGTAAGATAGAATGGAAAGGGGCCACAATCGTTAAGACCTGGGATGTGGATTAGGGGCAAAGAGTGGTCCAGGACACAATTTTAGGATGGTATAGGGACTTGTGTTAGCTTCCTGTAAATATAACAAAATACCCAAGATAATGAAATTATAAAGGGAAAAGACTTATCTTGTATCACAGTTTTGGAGGTACCAGCCCATGATTGGTTAGCCCTGTTGCTTTGGGTCTATGATAAGGCAGCACCATCACACTGGGATGATATGGTGGGTAAAACTTCACCTCATGACCAGGAAGCAAATGGGAGGAAGAGGAAGGAACCAGGGTCTCACCATCACCTTGGAAGACATATCCCAATTACTCAAGGCCCTGCCTCCCTAAATCCACCACCTTCCAATCACACCACCCTGGGGACTGAGCCTTTAACATGTAGGCCTTTGGGGACACTCACGATACAAACCACATCAAGGTCTCATGCTGTAGGATCATTGCAGTGAGCTGTGTGTGGCAGAATTGAGTCCCAGGAGAAACTGATCAGATTGGCTTTTCGTGGTAGGGCCACAGGTTTGGTTGTGGTGGCAAAGCCAGAAGAAACTCTAGAAGCATTTGTTGTAGGCCTCCAAGGACAACTGAATGCTGTGCATCTTGCACAAATTGAATGAATGAATGATCTGGGGTGGCTCCATGGACTCCTCTCCAAGACTCCCATGATTTCCTTATCACAGTGTCTTTTCATCTTTAAACCAGTCTCAGTTTGCTTAGCTAGTTGAAAGGCATTCCTATAGGTCAGAAGCTTAGCTTCGTGGCAAATCAGGCATCATGGGCTCTATATGAGGATTGCCTTTGGGTCAGGTTCACATACAAGTGACATTTTTTATGCGAAAATAAGCCAAGCACCACTTCCTTTAGTGGCTTTAAGTGGACTCAGATTAATCTGAACTCCAAAGTGTTAGAGGCATTGGCAGCCCTTATGTTGGATTTCCTCTGCACAACAGGGATACCCCAAGGAGACTTTGAGAGCCACAGGAGTCCAAATGTTAGCCCACAGGCCAGAACAGAGGGAAGACATATTCTGGTGCAAGGGGAAATTAGAGTATCCAGTGATCATCTCTGGCGCCTTGAAATTGGCTAGGATTATCTTCAACTTGGTTGAGTGTCAATGATATTCTTAAATCTATGGTTTGGTCTTTTTCATCAATTTTGGAAAATCCTTGGCTATTATCTCTTCTAATATTTCTTCTGTCGTATCGTCTCCTCCTGGGACTCCAATTATATCATTTGTTATTGCGCCACATGTGTCTTTTTCATTATTTTGTCTCTGTGTGCTTCAGGTTGGATAATTTCTATTGATTTGTCCTTGAATTCACAGTTCCTTTATTCGGCTGTGTCAGGTTTGCTGTTAGGCCTATCCAATTAATTCTTGGTTTTAGATATTGTATGTTTCATTTTAAGAGTGTACATTTGGATCTGTTTTAGAGATTCTTTTTTCTCCATTAAACTTCTGTACCTTTTTTATCTATTTTTATTCTTCTAAATTCTTTTCATATTTGTAATAGTTTTTTAAAGGTCATTATCTGCTAACTCCACTATCTGGGTCATGTGTGGACCTGCTATTTGGATTATTTTTCCCTCTTGTTTATGGATAAAGTTTCCTTTGCATAGCTTGACATTTTATTGCATGCTAGATGTTGTGATTGGAACAGCTTTAGAGACTAGAGAAGGTGTTATTTTACTCCAGAGGGGCAAATCTTTTAGTAAGTCAGTAAACGAGAGAAAGGAGGTGATGATTTCAATTAAATTTAATCATCAGTTGAGTTGGGCCGCATCTGGGTTGCAGTTTTATTTATTTTTTGTTCACCTCTGGTTTCAAATGTCTAAAGTCAAGATATGTCCTACATGTATTATTGACCTCTCTCTCTAGCAGAACTTTGAACTCAGGGGACCACAAAGTGAAGATAGATTGTTTTCCTTTCACCCCAGCCCCAGATTTCCTTGAATCTGACTACACAACTCCACAAAATCCTGTAAGGGAAAATAAGAGGTAGGGACAATTAATGCTGTTGTTGTTGGGTTTTAGGGACCCAGTAATTTCAGTCCAATCCATCATGCCAGGTGATACAACAATGAAAAGTTTTTCTGGATAATCCTTGGTCTGTAAGAGTCCCTCTTCTTAAGGAAAAAATACTTTTCTACCCTCTCATGGAGTAGACATGACAGAACCGCCAGGAAAATTAAGCTACCACTATTCTCTGCTCTAGCATGTTCTTCTAATGATAGGTCTAGGAGAGTAATAGAGTTGTGATATACCTCTTTCTGGAATTTAATCCTTTTCTCTTCTTTGTGTCTATAATTGTCCAACATCTTTGGATATTGATAAAGACATATATGATCATTTCTGTTAGTTTTAGTTGTGGAAGCTATGATCTACCTTGAACTTCCACATTCTAAGAAGAAGCAGAATTCTGTCTGGTTATCATTATGATCATAGTCTAAGAATTGTGTATGTAGGGGTCTGGAGCAGCTTTTATTGACTTGTCTTTTCTCATGAGGACTGGCTCATGCTAGATCCTTAGACAATCTCCGTTAATTAGCCAGTTATTTTTGGTGATATACATCAAGAACTCAAATGCTTACTACAAACATTTATGTTCTTGCTCATGGACCTTTGAGTTGGTTCATCTGGGACCATCTGGGTTGAACTTTAGGCTACTGATTAGGTTTCGGGATGATCTATAAATGCCTCATGCATCTTTTTGTCTGTCTCTAGCATGCTCTTCTTATGGTAGGTCTAGGAGATTAATAGAGCTGTGATAAATGCTATGGATAAAACTTAATTTTTGTGTTCCCCTAAGATTCCTATGCTGAAACTCTAATGCCTAACGTTATAGCATTTGGAGGTAGGGATTTTGGGAGACAGCCCATGGGAGTAGGGCTATTATAATGAGATTAGTATGTTTTTATTTTATTTTATTGGTGCTGGGGCTTGAACCTAGGGGCAGTCTATCTCTCAGCTACACCTTCAACACTATTTTATTTTTTATTTGGAAACAGGGTCTCACTAAGTTCCTGAGTCTCGCTAAGGTGCTGAGACTGTTCCCTAACCTGTGATCCTCTTGTCTCAGCCTCCTAAGTGCTGGGATTACAGGCGTGTGTCACCATGCCCAGCTGAGATTAGTATCTTTTATGGTTTGGGTCTGGAATGTCCCCCTGAGTCTCATGTGTTGAAGGCATGGTCCCCAATGCAGAACTGTTCCATGGTGGGGCTTTGGGGAAGTGAGGGCTCTAAACCACATTAGTGGATTGATTCATTTGATAAATTAATAATTTGAATTGACTGTTGGGAGACAGATCCTCATTGGAGGAAGTAGGTCACTGGGGATGTCCTCTGACAGGGTATTTCTTCTGCCTGACCTTATCCCCACCCCCTCTTTCTGCTCCCTGGCTGCCATGAGCAGAGCAGCTTTCCTCGGCCATGATGTTCTGCCTCACATCAGGCCCAAAGCAATGGAGTTGATAGATCAGGGGTTGCACAGGGATGGAATCCTCTGAAGCCATGAGCCAATGTAAATATTTCTTCCTTAAAATTTTGTCAGGTATTTGGTCACAGCAAGGAAAATCCAACTAACACAATGTCCTTATAAGAAAAGGCCCTGGAGAGCTTGCTTCCTCTCTGCTCTGTCTTTCTGCCACATGAGGACACAAGAAGAAGACAGCCATCTGCAAACCAGGAAGAGAGCCTGGATCTGCCAACACCTTGACCTTGAACTTTCTAGCTTCCAGAACTGTGAGAAATATATGCATGTAATTTAAGCCACCAAGTCTATGGTATTTTTGTTATATCAACCTAAACAGACTAAGGACTGATATACCAGCCAGTTTAAAGCCTTGTGTCAACGTTCCATTGTTCACACCAAGTCATTGTGACAATATCAACATCAACGGGGAGGGGAAGTAGACTCCTGCAACTGAGAGAGACGCTGCAGAAGCAAAGACTGTAGATGAAATCCTATTATAGGGAAATAAATAATTGGAAAACATGCTTCAATCTACCATGTGAGGTACAGCTGTATTCAAAAGAGCCTGGAGAATGTGCAAAGTTTCTGATCCTCATAAAAAGATTCCCTTATTATTTCTTGCATTAACCTTTTTATACTGAGAACCCATATGGCAAGACTCACCCCAGAGGGAGGAGAATAATAGATCTGGCATGGCCAAAGCCAAGATGCTGACCCTGCTCCAGCTGGAAATACTCCTCTCACTCATCCCTACCAATTCAGATGCTAATGGACAAGTGAGTCTATTAAGGAAAAGGAAAACCAGGTGCCTAATGAAACAAACAATGCCACTACTAGAATAGCCCAGACAGCTCACAGCATTGTTGCCATTGGTAACATACATCTCTATCCATGCCTCAGAACTTGGCCTAGTAGGGTAGTTCTCAAACTTTAGCAAGTAGCATAATTACCTGGAAGGCTCCTTAAGCAGAGTCCTGGGCCCCAAGCCCCAGAGTTATTCATGTAGTTGGTCTGGAATGAGACCCAGTAATTTACATTTCCAACAAGTTTCCAGGTGATGCTGATGTGCTGGTCCAGGAATCACACATTGAGGATCTTGGCTATAGGTCATACATCTTCCCAAGCAAAGACGGTTGGTAGACTTTTCCAAGGACAGTGGACCGTCTTCATCCTTTAGTGGCCTTGATGTTCTGCCAGTGATTCTGATGAGCTGAAGATATTCATAAGGTGAAAATGTATGAACCTGTCACCTGGCGTGCTGGAGGCAGCCCTGTAGGGGAATGGGGGATTCTAATGCATCCCCGCTATTGATTTGTTTGGTAACTGTGGTCAGCCATTTTCATCTCTCTGGGTCTCGGTTTCCTCATATACAAAAGGCAAACAAACAAAGCATTGCAGGTCTGATTGAATTAGTTGTCCCTCAGGGAATCTAAAAACACTGAGCTCATAGAAGCAGACATAAGAATGGTGGTTGTCAGGATCTGGTGGGTCGAAAAAATGGGAGCTGTTGTCAAAGGGTACACACTTTCAGTTATGTAGTGAATAAAAAGTGCTAGGGATCTGTTGTGCAACTTGGTGACTATAGTTAATATCATATTGTTTATTTAAAATTTGATAAGTCATATTTTAAGGTTCTCCACCACATACAAACATAAAACAAAAATGGGAACTAGGAGTAGTGATGGATGTGTTAATAATTTCATTTTGGTAATTATTACACGATGTATATATACATGAAATCATCACATTGTTCACCTTGAACATAAAATTTTTATTTGTCAAGTAAACAAAATTTGGCGGAGTGTGGTGGCGCATGTCTGTAACCCAGTCCTTGGGAGGCTGAGACAGGAGGATTGCAGGTTTCAGGACAGCCTCAGCAATGTAGTGATGCTTTAAGCAACCAAGAGAGACCCTGTCTCCAAACAAACAAACAAAAAAGGGCTGGGGATATAGATCAGAGTTAGAATGCCCCTCGCTCCATCCCCAGTACCACAAAACAGAAAGAAAAAAAAAAAAGAAAAGGAAAGAAAACAGAATTTACTGGGTGCAGTGGCATGTGTCTATAATCCAAGTATTTGGAAGGCTGAGACAGGAGGATCACAAGTTTGAGGCCAGCCTCAACCACTTAGCGAGACCCTCATCAATTTAGTTAGACCCTGTTTCAAAATACAAAATAAAGTAGGACTAGGGATGTAGCTCAGAGGTAAAATGCCCCTGGGTTCAATCCTCAGTATCATAAAAAGAAAAAAAAAGATAAAAGAAAGAAAGAAAAGAAGACATAAATCTTCTATTCAGAAAATATGTAATTGTGTAGTATTATTAGTAACTCTAAGACCTTGAGTAATTTACCTTAAGTATGTCAAGCATCCAGTTTTCTTGCTCTTTTTTTCTTTTTTCTTTTTTTTTTTTTTTTGGTACTAGGGTTGAATACAGGGGCATTCTACCTTCTTGCTACACTCCCAGTCCTATTTCATTGCTAAGTTGTTGAGGGCCTTGCTAAGTTGCCGAGGCTGGCCTTGAACCTGTGATTCTCCTGTTTCAGCCCCCAAGTACTGGTATTACACACATGGGACATCAAAACAAGCTCAAATATCCATTTTTAAAATGTGAAATACATATAACAATTATATCTACTTCAGAGAGCTATTGTGAAGATTCAATGAATTAATATGTACACCAAACTTAAGGCAATGCCCAACACTGGCAAATGGCTAATAATGTACTTATTGGTTTTGTTATTACTAATTTCATAGCATTTCACACAATGCTATGGAACTTAAGAGGAGGGAGAGAGATCACTTGTAAAAGAAAGATAAAGAAAAGTGCCAATAAAAAAAATGAACACTAGAGCTGTGTCATAAAGATCAAGTAAGATTTGGGCTTGTGGAAATTTCGTGTGAACAATGACAAGAAAGGTAGGCAAAGGAAGTAACATGAATGTGAATGTAAAACTGAAAAAATAAAGACTGAATCTGCTGATCAGAGAGAAGCTAAATTTAGAAAGAAGTTACAGGTGGAAAGCAATACAGTAGGAAACAATATAATCCCAGCACTAAAGCAAGATAAGTGACTAGATTTTATGCAAGGAGACAGTGACTAGACTTTATGTAGGAGACGATGAGGAAAAAATAATGAGTTTAGAGCACAAAGAGACAATTGGATTTGGGATTAAGACCTGGCTGTGCTGCTATGGATATTTATGACTTCGGATGGTCACTTTGATGTTCTGATTTGGTTTTGTTTTCTTTCTCATTGTAAAACGGAGCTCATGCATAGACACTGTTACGCCGCTATGAGGATTAAAGGAGAATTTGTGAATAAAGGCATGCGTCTATAGTTGCGATCTGCACATCATAGACCTGGAGCAAATGCTTAACAAGGCACTTGCTATTTTGAAATAATTTTGGATTTACAGAAGGTACATAAAGTAGTACATAGTTTCTATATACCATCTCCCAGTTTCCTCTAAGGTACACACCGTAATTTATTTATTTATTTACTTACTTACTTATTTATTTATTTATTTATTATTTACTTGTTTATTTATTTAGTGGTACTAGGGATTGAACCCAGGGGTATTCTACCTCCGAGCTATACCCCCAGCCTTACCCAGCATATTTATTAAAACTGAGACATAGCCAGGCATGTTGGGGCATGACTGTCATCCCTGAACTTGGGAGGCTGAGACAGGAGAATCACAGTTATGAGGCTGGCCTCAGCAACTTAGCGAGACCCTCCGCAACTTAGCAAGACCCTGTTTCAAAATTAAAATCGATGAATAAATAAAAAGGGCTGAGGGTACAACTGGGAGATAAAAAGCCCCTGGGTTCAATCCCCGGAACCAAAAAACAAAACAAAACAAAACAAAAAATTAACATGAGTCCAACTTTATTAACTAAAAAAACAAATAAATAAAATATAAACAAGACTTATTTGGATTTGATCAGTTTTTTTCACCAACATCCATTTTCTGTCCCAGTATGCCATCCAGGACACCCCGTTGCCCCACGTCATTCATTTCTCCCTCATCTCCTCCAATCCATGACAGTGGCTTGGTCTCCCCTTGACTTTTGTGACCTTGATGATTCAGAGCACTTTTCAGGTATTTTGAGAGGACCCTTCAGTTTGGATTTGTCTGATGCTTCTGTACCATCACGTGGGAGTTCAATATTTGGGGAAGGAATATCAAAGAGGTGGTCACATGCAAAGCTTGCTACATAATTTGTGGGGACCCATGCAAAATGAAAAGGAGAAATCCCCTGTTCAAAAATAAGGGAAAGTATAAAGTTACTAAAATACAAAGCATTTAATTTTCCTCATCAATTTCTCTCTCAACTTGTCATGGTGTTTTTTTTTTATTTTCCATTTAATGTCATTCCAAATAAAGAAAAAATAACATTTTAAATCATTAGTATAAATTTTATCATTTGTCTTTGCATTGTGCAATGACAGTTTTAAGTACAAATATAAGAGCATTAACTCACACAGAAGTACCAAAATTGCACAATTTGTATTTTGAAGTTCGCACTTGAATGTATTTTGTTCTTACCAAACCAGCAAATATACTGCACCAAACTAAGTCAGTTGCCTTTATTTCACTTCTTAATAAAGACACATTCTACCAACATGCTCTACCTTTGCTATCCTGATAAATAAGAAAGGACTAGAAAGAGAAGGAACATTGATTTCCCCTATATTTCACTGTCTTGTTATTTTTAGCATAAGTAGTGGCTTGAAACATGGAAGTAACCTGGGTAAGAAAGGATAGGATTGGGTTGCATGGTGATCTGTATTTCACAGAACGCCACTGCCTTGCTCTGCTCAAAGAAAGTTCAAAAGGAAGTATGCTTCTGAAGACTGTCAGGGTCCCTGCTTATCCAGTCCTAGATGTAATTAAATGTGTTAACTTTTACCTTGTACTTGCGTTGGGTCTCCCTGAACTTCCACGCACCATGGATCGATTGGAATCCTGTGCTCATGGGGCATCCCAGGTGCTGTATCTGTAAATCAGATAGCACAGAATGGTAGGCATGGGTATTGTGTATATCATCTCTGCTCAGAGACACGCTCCATTTTCCAATTGCACTCCATTCACAAAGCACAAGTTCAAGGATAAAATTAATAAGAATTTCAAGACATGGATAACTGAGCCTTAAAACAAGCATGGGGCTCTACTGAGCAGGGAAACATATAACTACATCTTGCAATGCATGAAGCCACTTCTGGGTCTGCATGTAGCTACATGTTACAAGTATGAAGCCACTTCTGGGTCCTCTAGGTCCATGATACAATATTACCATTGTTGCTAACTTTCATTGTTTGGTTAAGGTGATGCCTGCCAGGTTTCTCCATTGCAAAGTTCCTACTTTCCCCTTGGCACATTCCAATTGTGAGAAGATCAGTAATTCCTGCATACTTTCAAAGAAAGGGGAATCAAGCTCTATCTCTTGGAGAGAGGCATCTCAAAAAAGTTGTGGGCATATGTTAAAACTGCTGTAGTAATTAATATGCATGTTGGGGTAGCTAGTGCTTTCTGAATCTCATAACTTGGGGACAATTTTGGACTCTCATGACCCACATCTTGCTTCCAGTTCTGTGTTACTATGTCTGGCAAAAATATTGCAAAGACTAAGAAATTAACATGAATACAAAGCCAAGGACAAGAGAGTAAGATAAGTGTCCCTGCACTATGAATGCCATTCTCTTCTCAATAAAAGACTCTATGTCTTGGGGACTGGGCTAGACAATAGAGGAAGTGACCCTCTATCTAGGATCTGCACTGACCTACTTTCCTTGGAAAATCTTTCCCTTCGTGGGTTATGGGCAGCACATGGTGAGGTGGAGTTCTATTCATAGCATCCTCTCCAAGTGAATGACTGGGAGTAAGTAATTATCTGCCCATGGTGCAGGGAGCTCCAAGCCCCTCATCACCCATGGAGCGCACAGCATCTCTGCCTGCCCGCAATCCCCTCATTTGGCAGATGCTTTCGGGAGAAGACGCTGAGTGCAGGCAAATTATTTCCACTACTTCCTGCTAATTTCAGTACTGCATTCATCCAAGGCTCTCGAAACTCTTTAATCAACAAGAATATGCGAACCTGAGGCTGGGTCATAGAGGGACAGCCTAGAGATGCAGGGAGATTGGTGACAGCTGCTGCCCTCTCTCTGAAGAGGATGAGTGTCGACATCATCCTGCTTGACGACAGGAGGAGGGATGAGACGGTCTTTTAAGGTCTTTTCCAATCTGGGAAGTCTATGAATATCGCTACCAGCTGAGAGTGATTCTCCATGCTTTATTCATCATGAAAATGACGCAAATTCAGAGAAGCAGCTTTCTCAAAGGTAGGTGGCCACTAAACCAGGCATCCAGACACTTAGCACTGTGAAAACACTTGCTGAGGAAAGTCCTTGAATTTTAAAAAAGAACCTTTCAGGTGTTGATGGGAGAAGCATCCTGTACTTAGTAATGTACAGAAAGAGATAGAGCAGTTTAAAGTTCAATTGCCGCGAGCTCTGGCTGCCTAGAAAAGTTATCATAACTCTAGGTTGTATTAATAGTAATATCTCAGCCAGGATGGTGGCCCATGCCTGTAATCCAAGTACTTGGGAGGCTGAGGCAGAAGAATCGCAGGTACGAGGCCAGCCTCAGTAACTTAGCAAGACCCTCTTTCAAAATTAAATAATAATTCCCATTACTTGGGAGGCTGAGATAGGAGGATCACGGTTTTGAGAAGAGCCATAGCAACATAGTGAGACTCTGAGCAACTTAGTGAGACCCTGTTTCAAAAACAAGATTTCTCTCTACTTCATGTGGATCAGACCTAACCTGGGCATACTGTTCCGTTCTTATTATACTTGGGAGTTTAGGAAAAGCTAAATATTTTCAAAGACTGTTAACCCAGATAGTGAAGGGTCTCAGAATCATGCAAATGGAAAAATAGCTGAATGAAGTATGTCAAGCATGAAAAGCTGGGGACTCATGGACACCTGACTGTTCTCTTCACACAGAATAGAATGAAAAGGGAAAGAAGTTTCAGGAAGCTAAGAACAAGTCCTAGGGAGGTGGTAACAGGGATTCATGTCCCAGTGTCTCAGTAATACTATGTAAGGAAGATTTTTGCAACATCCAGAGCTACTACACAGTGATGGGACAGTGGGTCTAATCAGAGAGAGCCTGTAATTATATATATTTTAAGGATGCCAAAAAGGTATTGAAGCAGCAGATGGTCTATTCCTAAACTGGAGAGACGCAATACTGTACAGATAACAGTTTTCTCCATATTATATCCAAACTTAAGAAAATTACAATCAAGATCTTATTAAGATTGTTTTACTTTAAAAGTTTTCAAGTTTACAGCAAAATTAAAGTAACTTTATAGTAAACACCCATATACCCACCAGCTCGATGTTATCATTGACTACTTTTATCCTAACAGCTTTATTGAGATATAATTTGCGTGCCATGAAATTTACCTTTTTGAAGTGCAGTTAGATTTTTTTAAGTATATTCAGAGCTGTGCCATTACAGCCATTTTTCTTTCTTTTTTTTTCTTTTTTGTGGTACCAGGGATTGAACCCAGGGGAATTCTACCTCTGAGCTACACCCCCAGCCCTATTTTTTTTATTCTTTATTTTGAAACAGGGTCTCACTAAGTTGCGGAGGGCCTCACTAAGTAGTTGAGGCTGGCCACGAAACTGCGATCCTCCTGTCTCAGCCTCTCAAGTACTGGGATTATAAGCATGCACCATCACTCTCGGCTCATTACAGCTATTTTTAGAACATCATTCCCCCCCCCAAAATACTATACCCATTATCAGTCACTCCCCATCCTCACCCCACCCACATGTCCTTTCTGCCCTCCCTGGATCTAGGAAACTAATAATATACATTATGTCTATTCTGAACATTTCATATAAATTGGATCATGTAATATGTGACCTTTCATTATTAGATTGTCTTTCACATAGCATAAGGACTTCAAGATTCATCCAAGTTGCAGCAGGTATCGGAACTTCATCATTTTTTACAGCTGAATAGTATTCCATTGTATGGATATACCACACTATACCTACACATTTTTCAGTTGATGGACACAAGTTGTTTCCACGTTTTGGCTGTTATAATCAATGTTGCTATGAACATTTGTGTATAGATTTTTTTATGGACGTATGTTTTCAATTCTCTTGGTGATATATCTAGAAGTGAAATTGCTGAATCACATGATAAGTCTATGTTTAACTTTTTTTTTTTCATTTGCAGTGCTGGGGATCAAACCCACTGCCTCCTGGATGCTAAGCAAGTGCTATCCCACTGAACTACACTCCCAGCTCCTATGTTAAACATGTTAAGGAACTTTCCGACTACTTTCCAAAATACCAGTAACATTTGATCACACTTGTTTTACAGCATGACTGTTCAACAATTCCTTTATTATTTTTATTTTGTAGTTCAATGGAACTGAAAGCACAGTGAGAAAGCTTGCTGAGGAAAGTCTTTGAATTTTAAAGAAGAACCTTTCAGGTATAGATGGAAGAAACACCCTGCATTTCGTAATGCATGGAAATAGGCAGAGTGATACATGCACTTAAAAAACTTCAGCATTCATATCACTAATAGGTCTCAATACTCATTTATATGGTTACCTTTTGCTGCAAAGTTTGCACACAATGTGATATGAAAATCTTGAAGTGTGTGCTAAAACTAAACAATTACACTTACTTACGTATCTTAAAGTCTTCTCCAGATACAACACAGCCCCACTGCCCCAGGATGTTTCCTCATACCCATTCCCACTCAATGTCTATTCTCACCCTCTTCCCAGGTGAGCTCTTCTGCTTCTTTTCCACTAAAGACTACTTTTGTCCATTCTAGAACATCATACAAAAAGATGAGTAAAATTATTTCACTAAGCCTTATACCAGTTATCCATAGCACACTACTTTTATTCACTACATAGTAAATATTCCATTGTATGGATACACACCACTTTGTCTACTCTTTGATCACCTGATGGGCATTTGGTTCAGTTCCAGTTTGGGCCTATTAATAATAAGGTCTCAGTGATCATTCCTGTGCATGTCTTTGTGTGGATGTGTACTTTAATTTCTCTCTGATTGGATCTGCTGGATCATAGGGTAGGAATCTGTCAGAACTTCTTCTCACAGTAGTTGTATCATTTTACATTCCTACCAAGAATGCGAGAGAGTTAGTGTTCCACATCCTTGCAGAATCTGAGGCTACCAATGTGTTTAATTTTAGCCATTTTCTTAGATATGCAGTTAGTTATATGTCACTGTGGTTATACTTTGCATTTCCATGATGACTAGTGATATGGAGCATTTTATCCCTTGCTTATTGGCCATACCCCCCCAAATTAGTGTATTTCTTTTGTGAAGAATGTACAAATATTTTGCTTACTTTTTATTGAGTTGTTTGTCTTCTTGAGTTACCAGAACTATTTATGTACTCAGGATAACAGTCCTTTATTGAAAATTCTGAATATTTTCTCATAGCCTATGATTCGTCTATTCATTTTCTTAGTGATCTCTTTTCATGAGAAGACTTTTTAAATGTTGAGGTCTTATTTATCTATTTTTTTTTTCTTTTGTGGTTGTGCTGTCATGATTTGTGTAGGAAGCCTGTGCTTGTCCTCAATCAGGAAGATAATCACTTATATTTACTTCTAAAAATATTTATGGTTTTAGCTTTTATGTTTAGAACTGTAATCCTGTTTAAATATACATATATATATGTGTGTGTGTGTGTGTGTGTGTGTGTGTGTGTGTGTGTGTGTATGAATATATATATCAGTTTGCTTTGATGCATTAAAAAAAGCCAAAAATAAATAACCCTAAAAGTATGGATTTATTTCTGGACTCTGCATTCAATAAGATTCCTAAACTTACTGGTTTACCACCTCCTTTTCAGAAAAAAAAAATACTTAGCACCCCCTAAGAGCTCCTGCCAACCCTTTATTTTTATTCAATGCTCCCCAATTGCACTGAGGCTTCTAACAGCCCCTGGATTGCTTGAATGTCTCCCCCGGGGCGGGGGCGAGGGGAGCATGTCTGACTTTGGAATCTACACTTATGCTAATTTATTTATCAATTCCAACGCTAGCATCAGAGTCTTGATAATTTAAGTGCTCTATATTTTTTCCTCAGCAATATTTTGTAGTTTTCAGGGTAAAGGTCTTGCACTGTAGTGGTAATTTTTTCCCTAAGTATTCTATGTGTTGATGTTGTTATAGGGTAAATTGCTTGGATTTCATTTTCAAATGTTTTACATCATTGTGTACATAGCACTACAATTGATTTTTAAAATGAAGTATAGCAGGCATACAGAAATGCCAGGAATCGTTAATGTATGGTGCCATGAATTTTCACAACACATAAACTGCTTTTTAAAAATATATTTTATTTTTTAGAGTAGTCTTAGGTTCATAGCCACATCGAGCAGCAGGTTCAGAGATTTTTCGAATACCCCCCACCTGTACACATGCATAGCCCCTCCCATTATCAACATCCCCACCAGAATGTCACACGCTGTGACAATTGGTGCACCCCAACTCCACAGTTGGCACTGGAGTTCACCTTTGGTGCTGCACCTTTTATGAGTTTGGACAAACATATAATGATATTCATCTACCCTTCTATATCATAGAGTTATTTTCATTGCTCTAGAAATCCTATTCATCCCTCCCACCCCCCAACCCCATCAACCTGATCTTTTTATTGTTTCCAGGGTTTTGTCTTTTCCAGAATCAGCTGGAATACAACACTACGTCGCTTTTACATTTCCTTCTTTCACTTAGCAACCTGCATTCAAGTTCCCTCCAGTTCTCTCCACGGCTTGACAACTCATTTCATTTTAGCATTGAACGACAATCCACTGTGAGGATGTGTCACAGTGTTTGTATCCATTCCCCTACCGAAGGACATCCTGGTTGCTTCCAAGTTTTGAGCATTATGAATAAAGCTGCTACAAACATTCATGTACAGGTTTTTATGTGGACCAACGGTTTTTTCAACTCCTTTAGGTTAATACCAGAGAACGTGATTGTTGTATTCTATTGTAAATTTTGTAAGAAATCCCTCAACTCTTCTCCAGTGTGACTACCATTTTCCATTCTACCATCAATGTATAAGAATTTCGGCTGCTTCACATGCTTGACAGCATTTGGTTTTTTGACCATTCTAATAGGTGTGTACGGGTTACGACTTTTTTTTAACAAAATCTTGTATTGTTGCTAAATTTACTTACTTTTTTAGTAGCTTTTCGAATTCCTTACAATTTTCTTTGTAAGGAATCAAGTCATTCTTACAGGGATAAATTTACTTTTTTCTTCTTTGTATGCCATTTACATTGTTTTCTTATTATTAGTTTCCAGTACAGTGCTCAGTAGACAAGGTGAATGTGGGAATTCTTGCCCTGTTCTGGTTCTTAGGAGAGAAGTGTTCAACCTGCCACCATTAAGGAAGATGTTACCTGTGAGCCTTACAGATAACCTTCACTTGTATTCCTGGTTCTCTGCAAAGTATTATCATATTTTGGTGCTGGACTTTGTGTAAATGCTTTTCCTACATCTACTGAAACTATTGTATTGTTTTTATACTTCATTCTAGTAGTATAGCAAATTACACGCATTGTTTTATTGTTATTATTGTCATGGAGGTGAAATTTACAGAGTGTAAAATTAACCATTGTAAAGTGGACAATTCAGAGAATATCATATCAATTTTGCATTTCTGAGATAAGCCCTTCATGGTCATGATAAATTATTCTTTTTAGATAGTATCCTTGATTTGTTAATCCTTTGTTAAGGATTTTTTAATTTTAATAATTCATGAGGATTTTATGCTCATGAAGAAAACTGGTCTATAACTTTCTTTTCTTTTTCTTTTTTTTTGTAATGTGTGAGTTTTTGTACGGGGTAAAGTTTATGTTTTTCCCTAAGTTGGGGACATTTCTGGTCATTATGTCCTCAATTATTTTTTTTTCATCTCGTTCTTTCTCTTCCCCTTCTGGCATTACAATTCCATATATGCTAGAGCTTTTGGTATTGCTTTACAGGTCTCTGAAGCTTTTTTCACTGTTTGCAATTTTGTTGTCTAGTCTTCAAATTGATTATTTATTTTGCTCTAACTCCATGCTTATTGACTCAGTTTTTCGTCGTTCTTTTTCTGGTTTTAAGCTCATTCGGTGATTTTTCAAAATACCATGTATTGTAATTTCTGGTTCTAGAATTTTAATTAGGATCTTTACAGTTTCTATCCTTCTGTTGAGAATTCTTATTTTTCTTTCATTACAAGCCTCTTAAACTTTGCCTCATTAAACATAGTAATGTTCTTTAAAGTAGTTCTCAGAAAACTCAAGACCCGGGTCATCCCGGGGTTCACTTTTCATTGGTTATTTTTCTCTTGAGGATGGGTAATTCTTGAATCTTTGAATGACAAATACTGTTGTATATCTCCTGAACACTGTGCACCTCATAGTGCGGGAACTAAGATTTTGTTATGTTTGTCTGTACAGTGTTGGTAATTTTTTAAGCAGGAAATTAAGTTAGTCTCAGATTGCAAACTCTGTTAGGTAGCAGCTCCTGCCCTTTGCTGGGCTGTTTGCCATCTGCACCTCTGCACCGCTGTGTTTGGTTTAAGGTCAGAATAGATTTGGTTAGTTTCCAGAAAAAGAATTTGGGGCTCTTTTGTGGGCTCCCTCCCCCCTTCACACATACTTCCCTATGTCTGTAGCTGACTCCCAATCAATCCTGTTCTTTAGGCCACAAATGTGGGAGTTACTGGCCTTTTAGCTGGCCTCTGAGGCATCACCACTGGAAACTGCCCTCACACTGAATGCCAGAAAGGGGAAAATTGCCCCGTGCCTGCCCCTTCCTCTAAATTTTGACTCCTCTCCAGAATCTCCCATTTTTTATTTTGTATTTTCTAGAACTCCCTCCCCATTTTTAATCGTGAAGTATCATAACTTTGGTCTAAGACTTAATTGGAAAATAAAAAAAAGCATGAAAGACATAAAAATAATTTGAAACAGAAGGAAAATGAGAGATTTGCCCTACTGTATAGCAAGACATAATTCCATGCTAAATAAAACAATGTAGTTTTTATACAATAGGACTGTAGATCAGAGTGATATCAAGAAAGTATTGCAATCATATTGAAAATGCAGTACATTATAGAAATGGCACTTTCAGTCAATGTGCAAATGATGAATTATTCAATAAACCCTATGTAAAAGTTTTCCATGTGGGGAAAGAAGTTAGAATTGTATTTTGCTTTATATTTAAAAATAAGTTTCATATGTATAAAGAACAAAATATAGGCATAAATTACATAATGGTAGAACAAAGTAGGAGACAATTCATAAAAATAAATCTAGTTTGGAAAGTCCTTTTTATCGAAGTCACAATACCCAGTAAACACAAAGAGGAAAAACTGATTTGTTAGGTGTGTGTGTGTGTGTGTGTGTGTGTGTGTGTAACACACATATAGATTGTTCAATATGTATATAAATATTTACATACATATATACATATGACATTTTGAAGGACTTAGAAAAATATTTGCAAAAGACAAAATGAGATAAAAGTCTTCTATACAAAATATATAAAGAGTTTTTATAAATCATTTTCACAAAGCAAATGACCCATTTGATTAATTAGTCAAAGCTATAGACCAGCAATTTTAAAGTGGCCAATTAATATATGAAAAATTATTGAGCATCCTTCACAATTAAATAGGTGAAAATTGAAACACAATTGAGATATTAGTTTTCATTAAGTCAAACAGGTCTTAATGTTGCATCTGTACCTGCTAGGCTGATGATATTGTAGAATTGTATAAGCTGACCTTCTATTAATACTTACAGTAAGTATTGATACATATTATGCGCTATTTGTCACCTCCTTCTACTTGGTGGGTAAGCAGAAGGGTAGCCCACATATCATTAGGAAGAAACCAGATGAGATAAGCACTGGCCCCTGCCACAAAACACAAATGATAGGGTGCTTGTATTGTTTTTTTATTGCTAGGGTAACAAATTATCTCAAACTCGGTGACTTAGCCAACAGAAATTTGGTATCTTACAGTTTTGTTGTTTAGAAGTCTTGGCTATCACTGAGCTAAGAGACGTTGGTAAGGCTACAGTCCACTCTGAGGCTAGTGGAGCCTCTATGACCTTTCCTGTTCTTTGGCTCATGGCCTCCCTTCCCCATCTTCAGAGCTAGCCGTGTGTAACTTGCTGACCATGTTCCATAGACATAGCTCCCTTAGATCACATCTTGGGAAAATTCTCTGCTCTTAAGAATTCCTATGATTAGATTGAGCCCACAGTAATAATGCAGCATAATATCATCTCAGCATTATTAACCATAATCACATTTGTATTCTCCAATTTGTCATAGAAGGTGACATAGTCATAAGTTCTGGAGATTAGGATGTGGATATATTTAGGGGACAGTCATTCTGCCTGCCAAGATCTAGCACCTTTTTTTCTTTATTTTGTCTTTAAATTTTTTTATGCAGTACTGGGGGTGTAACCCAAGGCCTTGTGCATGGTAGAGAAGTGCTCTACCACTGAGCTATATCCCCAGTCCTTTTTAAATTTTATTATGAGGCAGAGTCTCACTAAGTTGCTGGGACTGGCCTTGAACTTGTGGTCCTCCTGCTTCAACTTCCCAACTCCTGGGATTACAGGCATGTGCCACACAATCTAACTTCTTGTAGGCTTGGTAAGATTTTTACTCTGGAGGGTATCAGCTGGAAAATGGTTCTTTGTATAGGCTTAAGGCCAACAAAACATTCCCCTTCAGAAAGGAGAGCAACTCTTCATGCAACTGAGTTTCATATTCTTTTTTTTTTTTTTTTTTTTTGCGGTACTAGGGATTGAACGTAGGGGCGTTCTACCTCCCCGCTACGCCCCCGGCCCTATTTTTTTTATACTTTATTTTGAAACCGGGTCTCACGAAGTTGCGGAGGGCCTCACTAAGTAGAGAGAGAGAGAGAGACAGGGAGAGAGAGAGAGAGAGAGACAGGGAGGAGGGGAGAGAAAAAACGTGCGTGCGCGAGCGTGCGCGCGCTGAGGTTGGCCACGAACCCGGATCCTCCGGTCTCCGCCTCCCAAAATACTGGGATTACAAGCGTGCGCCACCACACCTGGCAGTTTCATATTCTTTACTAATATTAAAGGAACATGTATCTTTTGTCTATTGACAAACATTCATCATAAAGGCCCTTGGGACAATCATATGACTCATAAAATTAGCAAAAAAAAAAAAACCTTAAAAAGTGATGATGTGTATTGGTGAAGATATGGAGAAATAGTACTTCTATATAATGTTGGTGAGCTTGTAAGTTGAACCAGGAATTTTTTTTTGAAAGGAAATATGGAAGTTAACTAAGTTAACTATTAAAATTTCAAAAATCATGAATATACTTCAACCTAGTTGTTTCTTAGATGTCTATCCTAGAGAAAACATTCTCATCTCACAAAGGCAGGCACAGAGATATTCTATTCAACACTGGGTATTAGAGTTTTTAAAAGATAGATTTACATAGACAAGAATGAAAAGAGGCTATCCCCAACACCCGCGAATTGGTCCCACATGCCAGCTGAGACCCGGGCAGCCCTCTGTGCCCCGTGTAGGACTCCAGAGCCCTCCAGCACACCCCTGGTGGCCCTCTGTGCCCTGCTTTGGACACCCGCACTGTCCTGCTCTACCCGGGTGGCCCTCCACGCCTCACTTCCAACCCCCGTGCTGTCCCTCCAGCGCTATCCAGACAGCCCTCCATGCCTCACCTTGGACTCTGGCACCCTCCTGCGCGACCCTGGCAGCCCTATGCGCCCTACTGTGCCCCACCTCGGACTCCAATGCTGCCACTGGAGACCCAGGAGGCCCTCCACACCCTGCCTCTGACCCCCACGCCCTCTGCACTGTTACCCGAGACCAAGACTCTTCACCTCCCTCACCTGTGCGGGAACCTCTGTGCTGTGCTTCAGAGCCCGGATACCCTCCGGCGCTGCCACCCGAGACCCATGCGACCCTATATGCCGCCTCAGAGCCAGGGCACACTCTGGCACCACCACGTGAGATCCAGGATCCTGCGCACTGCTCTGGGGCCCATGCACGATCCTCTGTGCCATGCCTCAGTGCCCGTGCACCCTCAGGCACTGCCACGCAATACCCGGAGTTGGCACTCCCCTCGGGCCCACCCGAGATCCTCAGTGCCGCGGCACATCAGAGCCCAGGCAATGTCTGGGAATGCCTCCTGAAACCCAGAGCACTTGTGCATTCCTTGGGGCCTGAGCGACCCTCAGCAGCCACGCCTCAGAGACCAGACACCTTCCGGCACCATCACCCACACCTCGGAGCCCATATCAAACACCGCACCTTGAAGTGCACCTCACATGCCAACACCTGATCTCCAGAACCTGCATGACCACCCCCACACACACACATACACCACGCCCTGGTCAACCAGATGGGAGGGAACCACAGCCTGTAGCGTACTGACCTAATTGGGACTACAGGGACCATCAAGAGGTCTTATACATAGAAAGGAAGATTATGCAAAGGCAACAGAAACACAAAATTGAAAACACTAAAAATACGAGAAAGAGGAACAGTGAGGAAACAAGAAACACAATGCATCAACAAGTGAGATCACTGATACTGACCTACAGGAAATTCAAGATGCAGAATTCAGAATTTTGATCTTCAGAATGATGAAAGGCCTCAAAGAAAGCATACAGAAGATGAAGGAGGAAGTTGAGGCTCTATGAAAGAATCAGAAGGAAACACTGAATGAAATGAAGGAGTCAATAAACAAATTAAAGACTGCAATAGAAACCAACTCTAGTAGGCTCGACCACATGGAAACAGGGTATCACTTCTGGAAGACAGTTCATTCAAAACTGAAAACACAGTCAGCTATATACAGAAGAAATTACAACACATCCTGGCCATCCAAGAAATACAGTACAATACAAGACATCCTAATCTAAGGATAAAAGTCATCGAAGAAGGTTTAGAAGCACAGACCAAGGGTATAAGAAACCTCTTCAAAGAAATAATTTCAGAGAATTATCCGAACATAGAAAAGGATTCGGACATTCAAATACAGGAGACATACATAACACCATTAAGACAGGACCAAAGAAGAACTTCCCCACGCCATGTAATAATTAAAATGTCTAATGTAGAGGCAAAAGAACGAATCCTAAAAGCAACAAGAACAAAAGAACAGGTGACATATAGAGGCAAAACAATAAAGATCACCCCAGATTTCTCAGCCCAAGTCAGGAATGCCAGGAGGGATTGGTATGAAGTACTCCAGACCCTGAAAGAAATCAACTTCCAACCAAGACTGATATATCCAGCAAAGCTATCATTTAAAATTGATGGAGAAATAAAAATGTTATATGATAAACAAACATTTAAAGAATTCGTGAGGACCAAGCCAACACTGGAGAAAACCCTAAAAGAAATAAATCACAAAGAAGGAAAAACAAGCAATTTTCAAAACCACGGGAGAAGTAAACTTCACCAGGTAGGCAACTAAACAGATTTGTCACTACAGCAAACAGAAAACAGAACTCAATATGATAGGAAACAAAAATCATATCTCAATAATAACATTGAATGTCAAAGGACTCAACTCCACAATTAAAAGGCATAGACTGGCAATGTGGATTAAAAAGCATAACCCAACTATATGCTGCTTACAACAAACTCACCTGCTAGCCAAAGATACTCATATGCTAAAGGTAAAAGGATGGAAAAAGATATACCATGCAAACGGAGATCGAAAACAAGCAGAGGTAGCAACGCTTATATCTGACAAAATAGACTTTAAGCTAAAACACATCAGAAGAGACAAAGAGGGTCACTTCTTACTAATAAAAGAAACAATCCAACAAGAAGATATAAGAATAGTAAACATTTACACCCCAAATGTGGGCACACCCACATTCATAAAAAAAGTCTTCGGGACATCAGGTCCCAAATAGACCCAAAAACAATAATATTGGGAGAATTCAACACACCACTCATGCCACTAGATCGATCCTCCAGACAAAGGATGAATAAATATTGTTCAGACCTAAAGAAAACTATAGACCAAAGGGATCTATTAGACACATACAGATTATTTCAACCAGCAACACCTGAATACACATTTTTCTCAGCTGCCTATGAAACATTCTCCAAAATAGACCACATACTGGGTCACAAAGCAAGCACCAGTAAATTCAAAAGATGTGATATAATTCCCTACATATTCTCAGATCACAACAGAATGAAACTGGAAATTAACAACAGGAAGACCAAAAATAATCACGTAAGTACATGGAGACTGAATAATACACTTCTGAATGAGGAATAGATCAGAAAAGAAATAAGGGGAGAAATAAAAAAATTCCTGGAATTAAACAAAAACAGAGACACGGCGTATCAAAATCTATGGGACACTTTGAAGGTGGTTTTAAGAGGAAAATTTATAGCACTGAGTGCCCACATAAGAAAAACAGAAGACACCCAAATAAATAACCTAATGACACACCTCAAGGATCTTGAAAAACAGGAACAGTCGAATGCCAAAGCCAGTAGGAGGCAGGAGATAACTAAAATCAGAGCAGAAATTAGTGAAATAGAGAATAATAAAAGAATACAAAGACTCAACAAAACGAGAAGCTGGTTCTTTGAGAAGATTAACAAGATTGACAAACCACTAGCTAACCTAACCAAAAGAAGGAGAGAATCAACCCAAATTACCAAAATCAGAAATGAAAAATGGGACATCACCACAGATAGTGGAGAAATCCAGAGGATTATAGGAAACTACTTTGAAAACTTACATTCCAATAAAATGGAAAACATGGAAGAAATCGAAAGGTTTCTAGACACATACTACCTACCTAAATTGAATCAAGAGGATATAGAAAACCTGAATCGACCAATTGCAAGCACAGAGATAGAAACAGCAATAAAAAGTCTTCCATCAAAGACAAGCCCAGGTCCAGATGGTTTTCCAGCTGAATTATACAAAACCTTTACAGAAGAACTAAAACCAATACTTCATAAGCTATCCTGTGAAATTGAAAGAGATGGAATTCTTCCAAATTCCTTTTATGAAGCCAACATCACATTACTCCCAAAACCAAATAAAGATACCTCAAGAAAAGAGAATTACAGACCAATATCATTAATGAACATAGACGCAAAAATTGTAAATAAAATACTAGCTAGGTGCATCCAAAACCATATTGAGAAAACTGTACACCATAACCAAGTTGGTTTCATCCCAGGAAAGCAAGGCTGGTTCAACATATGCAAAACAATACATGTTATTCACCATATAAATCGAACTAAAAACAAGAATCACAGGATCATTTCAATAGATGCGGAAAAAGCATTTGACAAAATTCAACACCCATTCATGTTAAGAACTCTACAGAAAATCGGAATAGAAGGAACATACGTCAACATCATCAAGTCAATATATAAGAATCCCAAAGCCAACATCATATTGAATGGGAGAAAATTGCTGGAATTCCCCTTAAAAACAGGAACAAGACAAGGATGCCCACTATCACCACTCCTTTTCAATGTAGTCCTGGAAACTCTTGCCAGAGCAATAAGACAAGAGAAGGATATCAAAGGAATTCAAATAGGAAAAGTAGAATTAAAATTATCTTTATTTGCAGATGATATGGTCCTATATCTAGAAGACTCAGAGAACTTAATTAAAAATTTACTAGAGCTGATTAACAAATTCAGCAAAGTAGCAGGATACAAGATCAACCTAAAAAAATCAGTAGTTTTCATATATGCCAACCATGAATCCACTGGGAAAGAAATCCAGAAAACAATTCCATTCACAATAACTTCAAAACCAGTCAAATACCTAGAAATAAACTTAACCAAAGAGGTAAAAGACCTCTACAATGAAAATTATAGAACACTGAAGAAAGAAATAGAAGATCTTAGAAGATGGAAAGATCTCCCTTGCTCTTGGATAGGCAGAATAAATATTATCAAAATGGCCATTCTGCCAAAAATGATCTACAGAGTCAATGCAATCCCTACCAAAATATCAACATCATTTTTCGGAGATCTACAAAAATCAGTCATTAATTTTATATGGATAAACAAAAGACCCAGAATAGCCAAAGCAATTCTCAATAGTAAGAACCATGCAGGAGGCATCACAATTCCTGACATCAAATTGTTCTACAGAGATATAGTAATAAAATCAGCATGGTATTGGTACAAAAACAGACACATGGACCAGTGGAACAGAATAGAAGATACAGAAACAAGTTCACAAACTTATAGTCAATTGATTTTTGACAAAGATGCCAAACACATACGTTGGAGAAAGGACAGACTTTTCAACAAATGGTGCTGGGAAAACTGGTTATCTACCTGTAGAAAAATGGAACTAAATCCTTACCTCTCACCCTGCACAAGAGTCAACTCAAGATGGATCAAAGACATGTACGTTAGACCAGAGTCTGTGAAATTATTAGAAGAAGGCATAGGTTCAACACTCCAGCATATAGGCACAGGTAGAAACTTCCTCAACAAGACCTCTAAAGCACAGGAAATTAAAACAAGAATTAATAAGTGGGATAGCATCAAACTACAAAGCTTCTGCTCCTCAAAGGAAACCATCGAGAGCCTAAAGAGAAAGCCTATGGAATGGGAGAAGATCTTTGCAAGCTATCCCTCTGACAGAGGTCTAATATCTAGGATATACAAAGAACTTAAAAGACTTTACACTAAAAAAATCAAATAATCCAATCAAGAAGTGGGCAACTGAAATGAATAGACACTTCACGAAAGAAGAGATACAAATGGCCAATAGATACATGAAAAAATATTCCACATCATTAGCAATCAGGGAGATGCAAATCAAAACTACTCTAAGATTTCATCTAATCCCAATTAGAATAGCAATCATTAAGAAGTCAAACAACAACTGTTGGTGAGGATGTGGGGAAATTGGGACTCTTCTACACTGTTAGTGGGATTGCAAACTAGTTCAACCACTGTGGAGATCAGTGTGGAGACTCCTCAGAAAACTGGATATGGATCCACCATACAATCTGGCTGTACCACTCCTGGGTATCATGCCAAAGGGATTGAAACTAGAAAACTACAGTAATATATGCATACCCATGTTCATACCAGCACAATTCACAGTGGCCAAATTATGGAACCAACCTAGGTGTCCATCAATAGATGAGTGGATTACAAAATTATGGGAAATACACACAATGGAATTCTATCCAGCAATAAAGAAGAGCAAAATAACATCATTTGCAAGAAAATGGAAGGATCTAGAGAACATTATGTTAACTGAGATAAGCCAATAAAAAAAAGATGGGATATATGTTTTCATTAGTATGTGCAACCTAGGGAATAGTGGGGACACACAAGGGACTCCAGTTGATAATGGAGAACCCTCAGTGGGGCAAGGGAAGTGGTACAAGGGACGGGGAAGGGGAAGGGCAAGAAAGAAGTGAATCAGTGGAATTACTGTCATAAACAATATGTACATGTGAGAATATACCAACATCATTCTCGGTACTTCATACGGGTGGGAGGAGGCGGGGGGGACACTAAGAGCTGTGTGTATATATATTAACATCAAATAGATATTCATTGTGATGTGAAACTACAATGCACCAATAAAAGCATGTTAAAAAAAACTGGGAAAAAATAAAAATAAATAAAATGAAAAGATGACCAAGACATATAAAAGTAAAATAGCAAGCTATAATATGAAATAATATAATCATATATATATATATATATATATATATGTAGTCATGAAAAAATCTGAAAACATATAAGCAAAAATTCAAAAATGATTTTCACTGAGGGGACATTGAATATGGATTTGGGCATGAGAATTTTATGGTAGCCTTTTACTTATAATTCTAAAATTGTATTCCGAAATTTATTTTAAAATGAAAAAACTTTAAAAATAACTGAACAACTATGCGTCTCACCATCATGTATAATTACAATTATACCAATAAAAATTTTAAAAATAAAAATTGTATATTTTATTTAAAATATATAAAATAACTGAAAAAGAAATCTCTTTATTCTCAAATTTTGATAAATTCATGATTCTATATTTATCCCTGAATCAAAAAATCATCAAAAAATCTAATCCAAGTGACCTTACTCCAAGGATAAGCACTATTATCTCCATTTTCCTGACAAACTTATAAATTAACTTTGGCAGTCACCCACAGCTACTTAATAGCAGAATCGGAACTGGAAAAGCCACTCTCGGTTCTTCAAATCCTTATTTAGTTATGTCACGCTGGTAAGTTGCAGAAGCAAGTTTCTAGACACCGTACTGAACCACTATCTTTTATGTGTGGCCTCAAATTTTCACTCTATAACACATTTTCCCATGCGCATTTGCAAAAATGCTCCTAATGAAAGGCAAGTGTACTTCTCTGTCTCTTGATTTTGAGCTTGGCCATCTGATTTGCTTTGGCCAATAGGATGTTTGTAAATAAGGTATAATCAGGAGCTTGAGATGTGCCTGCTGATCTGGTTCAGGTGGGCTTGTCTGCTTGAACTTCTATCATCTTTAGAAGCTGAACTTCTCCCAAGTAGATATTGTCCTTGGGCTCTACACAAATAGAACGAAATCACTCCAGGTAACCAACAGACAGACCACAAGAAGAAGAGTCCCCTCCATTCACCTGAAGATCTATGTGCTAAATAAATGGCTATTCTTTCATGTTCCTGAGTTTTGTAATTTTTAAAAAAAATATTTATTTTACACATGGCCTTTTTATTGGTCAAGTTTCAACCAGAGAAGCAAAACTACAGGATACACAGAGGCACACATCAGATACACAAATACAGGCTTATCACACATACTCATACTGTGTACATATATGGTCAAGTCACTATTATGGGTTTTTGGCCTTCTGCAATTAAGAGAGCTGGGTCAGCATCTCTATAAGGCTGCTGTCTCTGCGTGGTGGTAATAAAATCTCAGAAGGCTAAAAGTCAGGAAGAAAATATATGGATGTAAAATGGGGGAAATTGAAAACAGGGTCAACTCACAAGTGCCAGCTAAATCTCCATAAGGATGGACTGACGCTCATATTGGTTTTGGTGGCCTCTGCCCTTGATGGTGTAGGTATTCTTATCATAGAGCTAATCACATATGCTTGGCCTGGAGGGGTGGAAGCTGAAGGAGGAGTGAGAAAAATAGAACAGTTGCAGACACTGCTGCAGCATGAAGCCAATGAGAGTGGGCTGATCAGGAACAACATGTATGAGCTATTAAGTGGCTGTTGGTCCACCCTTCGGAAGTTCCAAGGATCTCCCTAGTGGTACAACCTAACTGCAAACATACAAGAAGGATTCTGGGAAATTAAGTCCAGCCCAGCCAAGTGGACCCATTATAAATCCATCATAGCCTCCGGTGGCCCCACTTAATACATAATGACAGTCCCTAGAGAGTATATGGGACCTGACCCATCTCATAGCTGGTCACTCGTACAATTGAAATTTAAGTTAAGCCCTCTGATTTCTGGCCCCATGTGATTCCCATTCTATATAATATGTCCCTTCATGTTATGTTTATCATGATAACTTTTCATGAGCCTGGAGAGAGCCATCATTAGTGGGAGCCAAAAAGGGTCACTGAGGGGCAAAGGGCACTTTCAGGAAGGCCAGCCTAGGTAGAGTCCAGCAAAGTGGGTTTCTAGGGGCAGCTGAGGGCAGTATGTCCTTGAGGAATGAGATGGCTATAGGAAGAACATACCTGTCATGATTGATCCTGCGTTTCATCATTGTATGTGATTGCTTTGAAGTCCGATAAACCTTATGAAGCAGGTGGACATAGAAAAGTAAAGTGCAGCAGGGTTAAACAAGCAGGCAATGGTTGGAGAAGGGCCTGGAGACCTTTCCAGGGAAAGCATGGGTGAGGAAGGAAAAGAGGGGACAATCCAGGGCAGGAAAGATACATTATACAGTAGAGTCATCGGGCAATCTATCTCAGGTCTGCATGTTGCCTTCACAGGGGTGCCAGCATGACCAGGAGAGTTTATGGTAATTTCCTAAGAGGTGGAGAGATGAACAGGGCAAGAGGAAGAGTGTGACTGCACCCTGGACACAGGATGAGGGTCCAGGTGTAGAAACCCCATCACCAAGTAGAGAAGGAGAAAGAAAGAGCTTGCACCAGCATCTCTGATGTGCTGCGGGAGATGAGGAGCACCACAGGCTGACTGTGTGATCCAGGAGAGTGTGAGACTCTTAACTGTCCTGGTCCTAGTGCAATATTAGTCTGGCACACTGCGCAAACACATAACAGTCACTCAAAAACACCTTTGAAGCCGGGTGCTGTGGCTGTGTCTGTAATCCCAGTACTTGGGAGGCTAGGATATGAGGATCACAGATTCTAGGCCAGCCACAGTAACTTAAGGAGACCATGTTTTAAAATAAAAAAAAATAGAAAGAGCTGGGAGTAAAGCTTGGAGGTAGAATGTTGTTGGATTCAATCTCTAGTAACAAAAAAGTACCTTCAAATTAATGAATAAATCTATATCATAGGCTTTGGTATAAAGCAGCTTCAGATGTTAAATCCCAGATCTATCACTAAGTGATAAAAACTTGAGCACCTTATGCAATCTCTCATGTCTTCACTCTCTTTATCAGTAATAGGAGAATAACAGCATTATCCAACATGTGAAAATATAAGTGGTAGAAGATACATACCATATCTGGTTTGTAAGAAAGGAAGGTTATAAAAGTATTATTTTTTCCTGCTGTGCTGATTAGAATTTAAAATTTGGAACATGAGTATAATCAAGTGATAGTTATCAAAACTAGAGTATCAAGCAAAAAGATGGGTGCATGAAAAGTACCACGGGCAGAGGTGAAGAAAGACCCCGAAAGAGAAGTGAGCGGCTCTGGGGATTCCTTAGGGTTAATCATGGGCTCAAGTAAGTTTCCATCAATTCACCCTGGGGACAGGCTGGCCCCAGCGTCTGCAGTGGGTGAGGGAGCAGGCAGGCCTGGGCAGGCTCCATGCATCGCTCAAGCGCAGTCTGTCTCTGAGAGCCAAGGCCCGAGGGGAGGTGGTGGCAGGCTGAGAGTGAGATGATACAGTGGGGCTCCTAGCAGAGAGCAACTAAGAGACTGCCAGGTGATTTACAGCCTTTAAATGGCTCTCCCCTTCTGCAAAACTCTCAATTTAATAGACAAACATCTTGGGATAAGGGTTCACTAGAGACAGAACTGATGGGATACATGTTGGAAGATTAAAGACCTGCAAGGTGGGGGGAGGTACCTAGCTCTATGATGAACACGGGAAAGAACTTTTCCAGCAGGGAGCCTCCCTGCCCTCCCCACAAATTAAAACCTGAGAACATCCACTAGCAAGGGGCGTGAGATAAGGAACATTTCAGGAAAACAGACTCCGAAGCATAGCGCTTGAAGGGGACCCTAGTCACATCTCCTAGCAGCTCTTCACCTGCACATCATGCAGGTGAGAAACTGAGTCACAAGGAGGTGGGGTGTCTCACCAAGGTGAGTTGTTGGCTATGTTAGTACTGTGGTTTTGGTGTCTAGGCTTCCATTCTAGCCTCTGTTTCACAGTGGACAGTCAACTCCTGGTTCCACCTTGCGCACTGTTGTATTCTCAGTAGCTAGCAGAGTGCCAGACACACAGTAGGTCCTCTGTAAATACTGGGTGAAGTATCCGCGGGGCTTCAGGTACATCCTCCTGGAAACTCATCACTTTTTTTTTTTTTGCGGTACCGGGGATTGAACGCAGGGGCGTTCTACCTCCGCGCTACGCCCCCAGCCCTATTTTTTATACTTTATTTTGAAACCGGGTCTCACGAAATTGCGGAGGGCCTTGCTAAGGCGAGAGAGAGGGAGAGAGAGAAAGACAGGGAGAGAGAGAGCGAGAGAGCTGAGGCTGGCCGCGAACCCGGATCCTCCGGTCTCTGCCTCCCAAAGTACTGGGATTACAAGCGTGCACCACCACGCCCGGCTTTCATCACTTTTTTTTCTTGTTAGTTTGTTTGTTTTTTTGGTACTGGGGATTGAACTTAGGGGCATTTTGCCCCTGAGCTACACCCCCTTCCTTTTTTATTTTGATTTTGAAACAGGGTCTTGCTAAGTTGTGGAGGGTCTCACTAATTTTCTGAGACTGGCCTTGAACCTATGATCCTCCTGACTCAGTGTCCCGAGCACTGAGATTACAGGCGTGCTCCACTGTACCCAGCTCTCATCACCTTTTCTTCATCAAAGTGCATGAGGTTAGTGTCTGGACCTCTTCTCTTCCTGGTCTGCTTTCCAGTCTGAATATCCCCCATGAGTTTCAGTAATACTCTCTCAGTCCCAGCATCATTTCTGTGACACAGACATCAGACCTTGACCTGAACACTGCAGTAAGAGAGCGGAAAGAGAAGTGGGCTGACTCAGGTAAGGAAGGCGGTGAGGTGGAAGGTCACAGATAAATCACTTAAGTTGACTAAAGGTAGCATGGATGAGGACCTGGGGGATGCTCCAGGCCATGAACTTGATGTTGTCAACTTAAGTTTTCAATCTAAAAATTGTTAAGTATACAGAGACTACAAATAATATATCAGAATTGGTAAGTGTGATACAGGAAACAATGTTAGGAAATAGAAATATTAAACACATGGAAAATGCAGCCCAGGCTCTTTGGAAAGCAATACGAGGGATCAAGAGCCAGTCCTCACAGGACTTCCTTTACTGGCCTTTCAGGGATGGTACTTTAAATCTTCATCAGCATCACTTTACTCTTGTAATTAATTATGGATTAACTATAGCCAGTGCATCCAAATGTATAAGACTATTAGAAGAAGCCTCTTTAGGTCTATGTACAAACATTTGTGTACATGGGTAGCAGTAATATATCAAGGTTCAAATCCTATGCACTTTGTACTGAGTGCATAATTTAGAACAATTTGTATAACTTATATAAGTTTTGAGTTTCTTTTTTATATTGAGGAAATGACCATACTCAACCCCAATGGGCTTGGGAGAGATTTTAATGAGACTTAGCATAATGGCGGTCTACAGTGGGTGTTCATGAGGGGTGAGCTAATTTTAACACATGTGTCTTTGTGTGTGTGTGTTGAGATGTTTTACTTTTGTCTACTGATTCCTCCTGCTCATCAAAGTGTTCTCAGAAGGCCATCAATATCAGCCATCAGCTTATAGCTATCTTTAGGGAAAGCACTCTGTGTAACTTCTCAGTCTTAAAGTGCTTAGCCTCATTTTGAATACTGTTAAAACTTCTGCCTTTTGATGTCCATTCAGAATTTAATTTATCCTCACAACGTTTTGTTCTCTCTCGTCAACCATTGAATGGAAGCTTCTCTTTTTTTTAATCTGCGTATTTTCTTTGATTTTTAAAAAATCAGGCTTGACAAACCTATTCCTTGGTTTTATTCACCTGAAAGGTATTTATTGAATACTTATTATATGCTAGATGTGGTATCCTTTGTATATTTTACAGTGCCTTATCTTTATACCCTGTAGTGATTTTTGAAGATTAAAAAAAAGATAAAAGCCAGGTGTGGTAGTGCACAACTGTAATCCCAGTACTTGAAGAGGCTAAGACAAGAGGCTCACAGGTTCAAGGCCAGTCTCCGAAACTTAGTAAAACCCTCAGCAACTAAGTGAGAACCAGTTTCAAAATAAAAGATAAAATAGGTATGGGTGTGTAGCATGGAGGTAGAATGCCCCCAGGTTCAGCCTACAGTACCAAGAAAAAAAAAATGAGAAAAATACCCAGGGTATAGTTATATATGTATAAATTTCATTCCTACCTACAATTTTCAACGTGTTAACAAACAGTAGTAGTAATGGAAAATTTATTGATAAGAGTATCCCATGGCATGAAGCTCAGAGGAACAACCATTACACCGAATAATAATCAGGATGCAACAACTGCTTATCTAATGAGAACACTGGGTTGAATACACAAAGATAAAATTGAATATGGACCAATATCGAGTGCTCACTTGGGTCCCAAACTCCAACTCTATAAATACAGAACGAGGGAGATATGGTTTATGAGAAAGCAGGTTTAAGTCTGAGGTTGCACTTCCATTTAAGTGTGGCAGTGGTGTGGGTCAACAACGAGCTTTGACTGGAACCAAACATACCAATGCTGTTACAGGCTGAACTAAGAGTAATTTCATGCTCAGTGGAGGAAAAGTGGTAACATCACTATAATTAACTCTGGTCCAACCACATCTGCAATCCTGACTTCAGTGTCAAGGTAAGCTTGAGATTGGGGGAAGAAGAAGGAAAGGAAAAGCAAACCAGATACATAGAATGATCAGGGGAACTTTGGATTCTTAGCCCAGAGAAGGAAAATGTTGGGAGAATGAACTTGGTATCTATCTGTAAACATCTGAACACTTGTGGGGGAAAACACTGAATGTTAGAACAGTACAATAGATGGGAATTGCAGGAAAACACAGATTAGCTCAACATGAAGAATAGCTTCCTAAAAATTAAAGCTGCCTCCTGAAGAAATGAGCTGTCTCGTAGGCTCACCTGCCTCTTTGATCAGTCATGCTCTGAGGGACCATCAGAACTAGCAGGTGGCCGGGCGTGGTGGCTCACGCTTGTAATCCCAGTACTTTGGGAGGCAGAGGCCGGAGGATCCGGGTTCGCGGCCAGCCTCAGCTCTCTCTCTCTCTCTCTCTCTCTCTCTCTCTCTCTCTCTACTTAGTGAGGCCCTCCACAACTTCGTGAGACCCGGTTTCAAAATAAAGTATAAAAAAATAGGGCCAGGGGTTTAGCGCGGAGGTAGAACGCCCCTGGGTTCAATCCCTGGTACCACACACACACACACAAAAAAGAACCAGCAGGTGACCATGACTGCACTGTATAAAGTCATAACTCAGATGTGTTGTGTACATGATAAATATTTGGCAGTGAAGAATTAACAGCCACTCAGAATTGTTTTCTTGAATAACGAATATGATTCCCAGAAACAAAATCCCCACAAATGTTCACTACATGGAGAGAGATTTGGAGAAGCTTGATTGAAGTTTTAAAATTGGAAAAGAATGCAGAATACAGGAAGGAAGTTGCTCACCAAAGATGAAGATATAAAACATACCATGAAGTATAAGAGAAGTAATAATGATTATATGCTCACAAAGAATCTCAGTTTGCATAAACACTTGGCCC
>PVJS01000070.1:74837-183552 GCA_004027185.1 Glis glis
CTCTCTCTCTCTCTCTCTCTCTCTCTCTCTCTCTCTCTCTCCGTATCTCTCTCTCTCTCTCTACTTAGTGAGGCCTTCCACAACCTCGTGAGATCTGGTTTCAAAATAAAGTAAAAAAAATAGGGCCGGGGGTGTAGCGCGGAGGTAGAACGCCCCTGGGTTCAATCCCCGGTACCGCAAAAAACAAAACATATGGGGTCCGATGCAGAACTGCGTTTCAAAGGCCAAGTTTTTAATTCCAAATACTAAGATTTTTTAACTGGTACATTATAATTATGCATAATTATGGGATTCACTGCGATCTATTTGTACTTGCACATAATTTTATTTGGTCAATTTCATTCCCCCGTACCTTCCCTTTCCCAACCCTCTTCTGTTCCCCATCCTCTTTCTCTACTTCATCATTTACATCCCATTTTCATGTGGTCCCCTTTTTATTTCTTTATTCTCTCTAGCTTCTACATATGAGGAAAAAACATTCCACCCTCCACATTTGGACTCTGGTTTATTTCACTCAGCACGGTATTCTCCTGTTCCATCCATTTACCAACAAATGACATAATTTCATTCTTCTTTATGGCTGAGTAAAAATCCATTGTGTATACATACCACATTTTCTCATCCATTCATCTGTTGATGGACACCTGGGCTGGTTCCCTACCTTGGCTATTGTGAATTGTGCTGCTATAAGCCTGGGTATGCATGTATTGCTATTCTGACTTTAGTTCTTTTGGTTGTTTTTTTTTTTAACAGCACCACACTAATTTGGGCCAAGTGAATGAATTAATGTAAAGGAATACAGATGTAATTCCTTTAAACATGTGGATTTCAAGTCCTGTCTTTAATTTTAAAACTAATAATGATGAAAAGGATCATTACAAGCAAGAAGATCTGAGAAACCATGACAAAGAAAAATGAAGGGGTTTAATAAAGACATTTAAATGGCAGCTGTTCAGGGCAGGCAGTAAAGCTATGAGGCAGGCAGAATTCTGGCATGTTTGTTCCTTCCAACATAATGAGGTTGGAAGGAAGGGAGGAGAGAGAACGATGCTTCCTTGGGGAGCCTGGCATTACTGCTTTGCTATGGTGAACAGGTAGTTTTGAAAATTGTATACTGTGGTGGCAGGTAATTCATTTGTTATAAATTGTAAGTCCTGAGTAGAAATTGAGGGGGAGGTGAGAGTATCCAAAATGATTAGGGAAGTGTACTATGGCTTGCCTGTCTCTGGCCAGTGTGATTAGTACCGAGTGTTACCTGCAGGGGACAGTTCTGATCCTGCTCTGATGAGCCACATGTGACTGTGGCCAAGAGCTTATCTAGGGATGGTGTTTACCTGCTGGTCCCCCATTCTGCTCCCTTAGAGCTTTCTAACCTCATTATTGTAGCACACATCACGATTGTAACAGACCCAACTATGGTTTGGATATGGTTTGGGCGTCCCCCAGGTGTGCCTGTATTAAAGGCATGTTTACCAAGGTAGTGATTTTGGATGATGTGGACCTTTTAGAGGAGGGGCCTAGCAACTTAGGTCATTGAGGGGATTACCCTTGAAAGGGATTAAGGTATTTTCTTCTGGGGCCCTTGTTAGTTCTCTTGAGAGGGTTGTTATTAAAAAGAGCAAGTCTGGCCTCTTTCTCTTCCCTTATATCTTGAATTCTTGTCCTGAGCTTTTTGTTAGGTGTCTTCATCTACTCCTAGTTCTCTTTTCTTTTGGATCATCCTCAATCTGGAATCCTCTGTCTGTTGAGTGGTTAGCTCCCTGATTGCTCCCCGGGCTGCATTGCTATGGGAAGGTGGTGAAAGCTGCATGTGGTCAATAATTACTGTGCTGGGGATGGGGTGAGCAGCAGCATGGAAGGTCTGAGGAGAGCATGTGTATGTTGATAAAAATGTTCTGCTGTACATGTGAAGATAGTTAATAGGCAGTCATAAAAATATGCCTATCGTTCAGAAAGAGGCTAAGAAGGAGATGCCAATTTTAGGAATAGGAGACTATGACTGGTAGGTTCAGTCCTTAGTTTGGGCACAGGAGAAAGTTTAGAATGGATAAGAAGAAAGTGAAGGGAAAGAGAAAAGAAGGAAGGGGCAGGAAAGAAAAGGAAAGGAGAGGAAAAAAGGAAAGTAAATGGAATGAAAAGGGATAAAGGGAAAGAGGATCTAGAGACACATTCACATTCAGTGTCATAAAAGGGAGAATCTGTGTAGGAACCTATACAGAATCCTAGGAAGATCCTAGGAAGGAATCCACTTTAAGAAAGAAATAACCAATACCAAATTGTACCAATATTAAATAAAGAAAGAATTAAAAAAAATGTTCACAGACTCTTGAAATTAGGAAATCACTAGTGATTTTAGCAAGAGGACTTTGAGTGAATTTTTGGGTGAGGAGATCCAATTGCTTTGGAATGGAAAATAAATGGAAGGTAAGCATGCAGGCACAGTTGAGGGAAATAAACCTTTCACAATGCTCATGTTTACAGGACTGAAGGAATAACGTGGCATCCATGGGGAGCTGCATGGGTGGGATGGGGGATGACTATTGAAAGGAAGGGAAAGGTTGAAGAGGAGAGTCAGACATCTCAGAAATGGAGGGCCTACTTGAGGGAATAAAGTCTTACAGGGGATGCAGAGAGAAGGGTTCAAAGACATGGAACAGAAGGGAAAACATCAGGTAGTACAAAAATGTTAAGTAGGAGAAATAAGTATGTATAGATGCTATCAAGTTTTTAAGTAGAACTAGAGAGCAGTGACTTGAGGGGCTGTAACCAAGAAGCTCAGATCCTCTGAATGGTTGGAAGCCACCTTTCTCTCTCCTCACTTTTTCTTCCCTGAAGCCAGCTTCCTCTGGAGTCCACCACTCCCTTCTGTGGTGGAGGCACTTAGACTCACAGGGCTGGTTTTAAATAGCCCTGCAGTCTGTCTCTGAGTCACTGTCTCTCCATGAACTCAACCTTTTTAGAATACAACCTTTAAGGAAAGTTTAAACATTAGATAATCAAAAACAAGGGGAAAATGTTTTTCCCTAATGCTATTTGCAAATGTCATTTTAGGGCTGAGGAGTCTGGTTGAGAAACTGCGAATCCTGTTTCACTCTCTGTGAGTTACACCAAATTTAAAGAAGAATATGCAGCCTTCTGGAACCTTCCTTCAGCCCTTGGTAGGACAGAAAGAGCTGTGATTTCTGGATCTGTGTTTGCTGTCACATCCTTTCCTGGGTCTCAGTCTTCCCATGTGAGCAAAGCAATTCTGCGGATGGTGAGCTGCAAAGTCATTTGAAACCCTGAGAAAGTCTGAGACTTGAGAAAATTACTGGGAGTCCCAAGTTTCCATGAAGTGGCATATTTAGCTATGAATAATATTTCGCAGGATGAAGAAAGAAAAGAGAAAGGAGGAATAGGACCTTGATTTAAAAAAGAAAGAAAGAAAACATATTTTATCCTAACCTCATCTGTGACAGGAAATTTCAGTCTTTTTTCAAAAGCCTCAGCAGAGATCTCCTGCCTCATGCCAGTCACTCACAGGGCAGGTCAAAGCTAGGCTTACATCTGCTCTATCCTTCCACTTGACCTGAGAAACTGAAGGCAACATTGGCAAATACCCAAGGGATCAGGCAATGGTATTGAGGCAAAATGGAGTTGAGACCACCCACGGAAATTTACAGATAATTTTCCCATGTGCCACCATTCCAGGGGGCTTAATAGAGGAGCCCATGCCTCACTGTTTCTCACAGAGTCCTCTGCCTTGGTGATTCCATTCCCTGCAGGAGGAAGTGTAAAAAGGTTTAGGAGGCTGGGGATTACTTGTCTGAGTTCTTATTAGAACTCTAATTTTCAATGTAAAAAGATGACTGGCCTGAAGCCACATAAAGTCTTGAAATTTCCATTTTGTTCATCTGTTAAGTTGGAATAGTATATATTTACCTTGCAGGGTAACTTTAAAGCAGTGTGTTATATAAAGAATGTGTTAGTCAGCTTTCCATCACTGTAACAAAATACATGAGAATATCAACTTAAAGGTGGAAAGGTATATTTTGGCTTATGGTTTCAGAGGTTTCAGTTCATATTTGGCTGGCTCCTTTATTTCTGGGCCTATGTTGAGGCAGAACATCATGTCTGGGAGCATGTGGTAAAGCAAGATTATCACCTCATAGTGTCCTGGAATGAGAGAGAGAGAGAGAGAGAGAGAGAGAGAGAGAGAGAAGGAAGAGCAAAGAGGGAAGAGAAAATCCAGGGACAAAATAGACCTTCTAGGGCACACTCCCAGTGACCTAATTCTTCTAACTAGGCCCCACTTCCCATAGTTTAAACCACCTCCCAATAATCCATTCAAATATGAACCCATCCCTTGACTAATCCATTGATGAGTTCAGAGCCTTCCTAATCCAGTCACTTCCCCGAAGCTCCACTACTGATCATTACTGCATGGTAGACCAAGCCTTCAACACATGGTCCTTTGGGGGACATTCAAGATGCAAACCATAACAAGAAGTTTATTGATGGTGGAGACTAGTGGACCTGGGCTCAGAGTGTACCACATTTCATTACTCCATTCACCATGACCATGTTATTTCTTCTCTGTTTTTCGGACATATCTATCACCCTTCCCCTACCTCTCACTCTTTGCTCAGACATTGTTGTTGCTGACTATTTCACTAGAAAATCAATAGAGTATCTACAAACCCATCACCCCTACCAGATGTCTGGGATTTGGGCCCATACACCTTGCTTTCCCTCCTGATACTTTAAATTAACTGTTCCTATTTTAAAGTTGACCTGTCTACTTCTGCCTCTAGATACCACCTCTACCTTTCCCCCTCCCAGCCCTATCTCCACTCAAGGTCACCATTCTGGAAATATAGAAATCATCTAGATTTCTCTGAATCACAATTTTTCCCCCTCTCTGGATAATCTTCCTAATTAGCATGAAAACATAATGCAATGTCTCTGTGGCTAAAAAAGACTCTGAGATGCCAGGCCCACAGAGATGTCCTCGTTTGCAGTAAATAGCAACTGTGTTCTTCCGGTTCCTCCGACCAGAACTTTGGGCTCACTCTTGACTCTTTCTTTTTTTTCTCACACCCTACTTCCAATGCATCAGAAAATCCTACTGATTCTGCTTCAAAATACATCCAAGATGTGAACGCTGCTCACGACTCCTGCTGCTCACCAGCACATCTCCAGGAGAATAGCAACAGCCTCCTCACTGGTCACAGCACTCTCAGCCCTGTCCCTCAGTCTATTCTTCTCCTAGCACCCAAGAGAAAATTTAGAACAGGAACCATAATCTAAACCTTCCTACTCAAAACCTTCCTCTGATTGACAGCTTTGCATCCTGGTCAGTGTGACAAGTGACTTATGTGACAGTGACTTGGACTGTCCCGGGCTGTCTAGAGCCTGCTGGCATCATGGCAAAGCTGTCTCCTTCTCCTGCTCTGCTGTGAGCTTGATTTGCTTTCCTGCTGTTCTTTGATCCCACAAGCTCATTGTCCCCTAAGGACCCTTGTCTGTGCCTTGCCCTATGCCTAGAACACGCTCATCCCAGATGGCTTCATGCATATTGGTCTCTCACTTCTTCCTGCCTCCGCTCAACCATGACTTTTAGAGAGGCCTTCGTTAACCGTCCTACATAAGGATAGCATAACACACACACACACACATACACACAAACACACACACACTCTATCCTTAAATTCCATAATCCAGTGTGTGTGTGTGTGTGTGTGTGTGTGTGTGTGTGTGTGTGTCTGTGTGTCTGTGTCTGTGTGTGTGTGGTTGGTTGGTTGGTTGGTCTTGGGGATTGAACCCAGAGGCATTCTACCTCCAAGAAATACCCTTGGCCGTTTTTATTTTTTGTTTTTGAAACAGGGTCTTGCTAGGTTGCTGAGAGTCTCACTAAGTTGCTTAGACTGGCCTAAAACCTGTGATCCTCCTGTCTCAGCTTCCCAAGTACTGGGATTATAGGTCCGCACTACCAAGCTTGGCTATGTAATCCATTCTTTAATGTGTTGATTTGATTATCATCTTTCTTTCTATTCAAGGATAAAAAACCCACCACTCTGTTGTGTTTCCAGCCCCTAGAACAATTCCTGACACATAGTAAAAGCTTAAAAATGATTTGAGTGTTGAAGAATGGATCACAAAACTATGGGATATGTACACAGTGGAATTTTACGCAGCCACAAAGAAGAACAAAATTACATTCATTTGCAGGGAAATGGAGAGAACTAGAGAACATTATGCTAAGTGAAATTAGTCAGGCATTAAGAGGGAAAAGTCAGATGTCCCCCCAATATGTGGAAGCTAGATAGAATGGGACTTAGAAGGGACTCCCAACAAAGAAGAAGAAAACTTTAGATGAACAAAGAAGGTGACCTAACTGAGGGAGTTGGGAGGGGGATGGAGGGAAACACACTATAGCACATGATGTATATACACAAACTTATAAGACTCAATCACTATACAGAGCATGAAAGGGAGGGAAGGGGGAGGAAATAGGGTGGGATTAGAGGGAGGGCTAAATGAGCAATGTGTGCATGTATGATTCTGCTACCCTGACGTGTATCAAAATGTATAATTACAATGCACCAATAAATGAATATTTAAAAAAAATGATTTGAGTGAGTGAGTCAATAAAATGTAGCTTTAGGTTGTGCATTTAACTTTGCTAAATCTTGGTTTCTCCAAGGCTAGAAATGGAGATAATATTACCTATTTTGTGATATTGCTGTAAGGAGTGGAGATAACATACATGAGATGCATGACAGGTAGAAGGAGTATAATAAATAGCATGAATTGTGATTAATGTTGTGCAGATTAACTGGATAATTTATACAATGGCCCTGGCATACCTCATGACATGTAGTAGAAGCTCAGGAATTTGTAGCTCTTGGTGCTTGGTGAGAACATGCTTTCAGGCTTCATAGATTTATGGCTAGCAGGAAGACAGGTGGCAATGGCCCAGGTTTTACAGCTGCACAACAAAGTTCAAATTTTGATTTTACAGTTGGAAGAATATGGACTTCATACTTTCATCTGTAAAATGGGAATAAGCTCAATGTGCACAGCTAACAAAATCCCTCTGACCTATTCACAGATGCTTGATAAATAAAATTCCCCATATCCTTCACTCCATGATTGTAGATAGAGATGTTAATACTGTGAGGCTCAAGTCGGGTCTGCATATAAAAATACCTGGCACAGAGTGGGATGGATAAAGTCAAGAAAACACATTCTTGTCCCACAAGTGCTTGGCAGTGTAGGCCACTCTTACATCACCAGTGCAGGAAGAACAGTGGCCCCAAAGATGACTACACACTAATCCTCAGAACCTATGAATGGATAAGTTATTTGGCAAAGAGGAATCAGGTTGCTCATCAGCAGATTTTACAATAGAGAAATTATCCTGGATTATTGGGAAAGGCCAGTGTCATCACAAAAGTATTAACAAGTGGAAGAGGAAAACTTGGGACGTGCTAGCATGCCAAGGACTAGCCTGGCATTGCTGGTTTGAAGGTATAGGAAGAGGCCAATGGCCAAGGAATGTTGAGCAGCCCCTAGAAAATAGAAAGGTCAGGATATCTACATAGAAATGCAACCCTGCTGATTCCCGATTGTAGCCTAATGGGACCTATTTTGCACTTCTGACTTCCAAAACTTTAACATAAGAATTTGCATTAAGCCACAACATCTGTAGAATGTTTCTAAAATAGCAATAGGAAACCGATATAACAACTCATCAACTACAAGGTAGAAATGATAAACTGCTTTTCACGTTTGTGGGGCTCAAAGCAAGATTAGGAATCCAGGTTTCTGGCCTAGAGCCCACGTGCCTTTTCTTTTTCACTTAGATTTTCCTTATCTCCAGAGGGTGTTTATGTGCTCCTGTGGAGAATCCCCAGCTCACATGCCCAGGCCTTCCATTCAGGAGGTGCCCCTCAGGCACTTGTCAGACCCAGAGATGCACTTACAAGCAGAAGATCCCATTCTCAAGGGTACAGACCCATGCCTGAGGCCCTGCAAATGGACTTAGAGTGCCAGGATCCTGACCCAGGGTCTGGAAGTCACATGTCCCTTTGGCCCACTATAGCCCTCATCTCTTTCTCCAAAAGAAGTCAGAGGGAGGTCTGCTGAAGCAGTGCTCCCAGGAGATCTTTCTGTGACTTTGGTGATGTGAATGTTCTGTATATGAGCTGGCAATTGGGGCTCTTGAGCACTTCCAATGTGGCTAGTATTACTTCAGAATAAATGCTCAATTTCATTGATTTTTAAATAATTAATTAAAATAAAATAGCCACATGTGGCTAGGAGCTAGTATATTAGCTCAAATCTAAATTATGGTGACCAGGGACCAGGGAAATCCAGACAACTCGATTTCCAGGTAGTTCTGATGCTATAGTGCATGTGAGGGTATGTATTTGTCTCTTTTTCATTACTATAATAAAATACCTGAGGTAGGATACTTTATAAAGAGAAAGTTTATTTTTGTCATGGTTCTGGAGGCATGAAGTCAAAGGGCTACATCTGGTAATGGCCTTCTTGCTAACAGAGTCCCAAGGTGGTGCAGGGTATCATGTGGAAAAAGATGGGAGACACATAAGTGTGCATATTCTAATATCTCTCCCTCTTCTTATAAAGCCACCAGGATTCAATCATGCCCCCCATGACTTTGTGTAACCCTATTCACTTCCCAAAGGTCCTACCTGTTTTTACCTTCTTAATACCTCACAATGGGGATTAGATTTCAACATTTAAGCCGGACATGGTGGTGCATGCTTGTAATCCCAGTACTTGGGAGGCTGAGACAGGAGAATCGCAGGTTCAAGGTGAGCCTCAACAAGTAGTGAGACTCTCATCGACCTAGCAAGACCCTGTTTCAAAATAAAAATAAAATAGGGCTGGAGGTAGAATGTCCCTGGGTTCAATCCCTGGTACCACACACACACAAAATAAAAAACATTTCAACACTCAAACCATATCCAAACCATAGCAAAGAGGAAAGGGAAAATAAAAATTTTTAAAAAATTGTGAAGAAGCTATTAATCCTCCAAAGAAATGTCATAAAGGACTCTTGAAGGAAATTAGCATCTCAGCTAAAATTTGCTAAAGATTCCCTCTCTTCCCCTCCAGCTATTTCTGCACATGTTAGGCTCTTCTCTGGGTTAATTTCTCCTGGCCCTCAGCCCCAGCTTACTGTTATCAGTTAGCCTTTGCTCTGTAACAAATAATCCTTAAATGTAGTGGCTTAAGACAACAATCAATTATTTTGCTCATGATTCTGCTACTTGGCTATTTGGAAAGTTTTAAGTTGGATGGTTTTCCTCATCTTGGCTGGGATCAGTCATGTGTCTGTGGTTCGAAGCTGTACTAGGTTACGATGACCTCAGCTGGGATGATTCATCTCTGCCTTGTTGTGGTCTCCCATTCTCCAGCAAGCCTGCTTGATCATGTAGTGTTCCCGAGCTTCCAGGAGAATGCACAGAGGCTCCCACAGCCTCTAGAGACCTAGTCTCAAAATAATATACTAAGGAACCTCATTGTCACATTACAAAAGTAGAATATGGGGTATAGAGAGAAATCAAGAATTGTGCACTTTTTAAATAATCTATGTCATTCACTGCTTGTAGCTACATTTTCCAGTCCTTCCCACTATCACAGTTTCAGTTGGGTATTCTGTGGTTGCCCCTAGGTGCCTATCTTGGTCAGTGCTGGCTGCTATAACAAAGTATAGTTCTGGAGGCTGGAAGCCTGAGATCACAGTGCCAGCATGGTAGGGTTCTGGTGAAGATCACATGCTGGGTTGCCCGGGGTTGTCTTCTTATTGTATCATTATATGGCAGAAAAGACCAAAGAGCTCTCTGGGGCCTTGATCTTATTTACGAGGGCTCCACCCTCATGGCCTAATCACCTCCCAAAGCCCCCATCTCTACATTGATGGTTAGAATTTTTAGCATATGAATTCTGGGGAGACACAGCATTCAGCCAATCACAACACCAAACACTGGATTCTTAATATTCAGTCTCATTTAATTTTTACCAAACTTGGTGAATAATTCATCTTATGATTACTATCCCCAATTTAGAGATGTGGAAAGCAAGGATTAGAAACTTTCCAAGTTCACACAACAACACACAGCAGAGCTGGGGGTTAAGTCTGGTGATGCCTGACTGTAAATCATAGTTTCTCAGTCTTGGCATCCCTGGCATGTAGGACCTGATGCGTCTCTGTTGTGGGGTGTTGTTTTATGCAGTGTAGGATGCTCTGCAGCATCCACAGCCTCTACTGCTAGAAGCCAGTAACCATCCCTCCAGTCCTGACAACCAAATATGACTTTTGCCAAATGTTTCCATGGGGATAGGACCAAAAATCACCCCTGGTTGAGAACTGCTGCTCTAAATCATACTTGTAACTCCACCTCCCAATTCTGTCTCTCATTGAGCTGGAGATCTGAGTCTTATTTAGAGCCAACACTCAGTATGTTTTTCACACTAACAAGGAGAGAAGAGAGTAGGTCTGAGGTAGAGCTGGGTAGGGTGGGAGCAGGCTTCGCTCAGAACTCACTGTTCATCATTTAGCCTTTCTTCTTTGCAAATGCTCTCAACTTCTCATTACGAACTCAGCATCCTCTACTAGGTCGCAGTTGATGAGAACCAGTCAGTTCTCTCAGGATGTGAAAAGATGGCCCCAGACCAGGCTAGAGAGAAAGCTCCGAGATGGAATGGCTTTGCCATTGGTGGTGGGGCGCTAAATATTTCATCTTCATAAAATAAACATAGATCGTCTCATCATGAAATATACATAAAAATGTTTAAACATGTTAATTATTAAACCAATATTGATTCATATTGGATGAGGCATTAAGGGAAAATTAGCTAATGTATTTAATATCTCCTCCACAGTTGACTAGTATCAGAATTCATCATCTCTAACCACCAATAATCATAAAAGTGGCAGGCAATATTTATGATCAGGGGAGAGTGAGTACCGAGCAAGAAGTGACAGGGATGGAGGAAATACAAAGATCTGAAGGAGAGAGCCTCTCAGTTGTCACAGCCCTTCCTCGGGATTTCAGACATAAATCACTGGGTGCAGTCACATCATCAAAGTTTGATAAACCTTTCATATTGGGACAGTTATTGAATATCATTTTGGACCTAGCTTCCTGCTCAAAACTGACATGGGACCACAGATGGAATGTGGCAGTTAAAAAAAATGAATTTGAACATGGTTTAAAAATCCTTGGTTTGAACCAGGCATGATGGTGCATGCCTGTAATCCCAGTACTTAGGGAGCTGAAACAGGAGGAGCACAGGTTCCAGGCTAGCCTCAGCAACTTAGCAAGACTCTCAGCAACCTAGTAAGACCCTGTTTCAAAAAACAATAAATATTAATTAATTAATTAATAATAAATAAATAAATAGGGTTACGAGTGTAGCTCAGAGATATAATGCCCCTGGGTTCAATTCCCAGTGCTCTAAAAGAAAATAAAAATCCTGGCTTTGAATTCAATCTCACTGATTTTTATACTTCTAGGTATTTACTGATCTGTAAAATGGGGTAATAATATTCACAGGCTGTGTTTTCCTCCCCTCATTTAATATGTTTTGATCTTAGCTCATTAAATATATTTCAAATTCCTTAAGCACAGGAATTCCCCCACTCCCAATTTTTTCTTTTTTAATTATGTCCTGAAAGTAAACTAATCTGGTCATTAAAAGCTCTGCTCTGGAATCAGAAAAATCTGGATCTGAATTCTGGATCTGGAGCAAATGTCTTTCTTTACACCTTAATTTTCTCATCTGTAAAGGAATTCACCTGCCTTCTAGACCTGATGTGACTATAAACTGATGCCACCGCATGTTAATGGTAAGAACACAGCGTGCAGGTAGTATTAGATGTTTGGTGGGTGTTATTACTTTGTTATATTATAACAGTAACAAAGAGGTAAATGTCTGGCAAATATTCAATGAAGCACTGGAAGTAACTTGAAATACCAGCCACTGAAAACTACAGAATCATGCGAGCCAGCAGCTTGTCCAGTCTCAGCCACTGGTAGTATCTTCTCCCTCCCATAGGATCGATGCTGGGAAGGGAATTTTTCTCTCCTCAGTGTGAAGACATACATGGGAGGAACTAGTTTGAGTCCTGTCTCTGTAACCAAGTCCTTTAACCTCTGAGATTCAGTTTTCTTATCTGGAGAGAGAGGGAGTGAGAGCAAGAGCAAGAGAGACACAGAGAGAGAGAGAGAGAGAGAGAGAGCTAAAGAGATCTGACTCACAATCTCATTTTGAGAATAAATGGAAATGGGAAAAAAGAACAACACAAGCACGTTTTGCCAATTTAGATATGTCAGATATCATATTTTTTCAATTTTGAGATGTACTCTTATTTTTAACATTCCTGAACCTGGGATTACTTACAATTGACATGTACATTAATGGAGTGCTTCTCTCTCTTTCCCAAGGAACTCGGATTAAATCAGCTGTGTGTCTTGTAATTTGAAATATCCTCAAGCCAAGGGGAAAATAGCATTATTACCCATCTCACCATCAGTGAACAAAGTCTCCAAAGAAACAATGCTGCTTCATCCTGAATCTATTATTTTGAGATGAGGTAGTTGCCAATAAATGAAGAAAAAAGGGGGACCGTGGTATATTTTCCCCTTTCCTTCTGCAGAGAGGTATGCTGACCTCGTGTGAGGTTATTCCTCAGCTAAGAGGCAGGGAAATGCCAGACGCATGGATATTTCTCAAATACATTTTCCTTAGATGCCTTTTGGCATCTGGGAAAAGTCGATGAGAAATGGCTTACCGTTCTGTATCAGGACCCATCAAACTCTGAGACTGAAAACCTCTCCAGCAGCATTTCTCGGTGACCAGATGTTGCACAGCTGCATTGGAAATTGCTATCTGAGCTCAAAAGAGAAGAAAAGAGAGGATTGTTGAAGCCATGAAGGCATATGACACAGTAAACAGTGCATTTAATTTCGCCTTAATGTGAGAGATAGCATGCATTAGATAAATATAATCTGATCATTAAAAACATATTTATGGAAGTTTAGCAACTTTGTCAGGGATGTGTGACTAATAATACAGAGTTGTAAGCCCTCCGAAACATATTTCTCTTAATCGACTGGTGTTTGGTTTGGATTATTGACTGCTAAATCAAAATAAAAGTTTTCACTTGAGATTTTACATTTCATTTGTGATGGATTTGTCTTCATCCCGACACTCATATTGGATACCCAGTTTCCCCATAAAAAAAAGAAGCCCCCTGCAATAGAATCACTGAATTTCCATGTTGGGAAAGTTCTTAGAAGAACATTCTCCTTCCAGTTCTGTTTTTGGTGCAAGTGGTATCATCTGGTTTGAATGGCAACTATATTTTCTGAATAAATGCAGTATTACTGTATCGGGGAAAATTTGGAAAAAAAACAGAAAAAAAAAGTCAGCTCTTTCCCCTTCACTCTAGCATTCCTTTCCATTTCATTTTCTGTGTAGCTGCATGTTTTGTACACACTGGTAATTGTGGTATACAGGCAAGTTATTTTTAGTTCTGCTGCATCGTTGCTATATACTTTCATGACTGCTGTGTTTAATAATAAAATACTATTCTAGAGAATGGCTGTGTTATAATGTACTGAACTAGTTCCATTTTTTAGGTATTTCGATTGTATCTGGTGGAGCCAGATGGCCTAAGTTTGAGTCTTGTTTCCACCCACTTATCAGCAAGATGACCTTAGGTAAGTACCTTGTTATTACTGTATCTCGTCTTCCTCATTGGTAAAATGTGAATAATACCAGAATCAGATCACTGAGTAGTTGTGAGAGATAACTAAACTAACCCATGTTAAGTGTGTTGAAGCTGGTATACAATAAGCATTCCATTAAGTGTTAGTTGTTATGCTGATGAGAAAGTCAATCATGAATATCATGCGTTCTCTTTTGCAAATAGTTGAACATGTCCTTCAGGCAGGTTCTCAACCCATTTTCACAAAATCTTATACAAGTGGTAACCCAGACACTTTTTGAACATTTCTGAAGTCCAATAATCTATTATCTCCTTAGATTACTTCACTCTACAATGGCCTTATAATGATTGGATGTTTCTTCTTCATGTTTGATGCAAATGGACTCCCTCGTAAATTCCATGCAATGATTAGGGTCTATCCCTGTCACCAAGCAAACTGTTTCCATACGACATTAAATATCAAAGCTTAGTCTTGGGACACTATTCATCCCAAGTCCAAACCATTCAAGTTATATTGATTCCACCTACAAAATGTCTCTTGAAAACATCCTTGTGTCTCTATTTTCCTCACCACCACCCTAGGTCAGCCACAGTCACCGCTGGCCCTGGTTACAGCAATGACCTCCTGATTGTCCTCTACATTTGCACTCAGCACATGACCACTAGGCTGGTCTCATACAAAATGCTAATTTGATCAAGGTGTCTACAATAAGCCCTTCAATAGCTTCTTATATTTTAGACTAAAGTCTAAAGTCTTTTCAATAATCTACCTGAATCTGCTTCCACCTCTCTATCCACTGTCATTTCTCTTCCTTCTCCCCCTTGCTGACTATACTCCATCCACACTAATCCTCCCCTAGTGTCTCAAGGTGTCTGATGTTACAGGGTATCTGTAATGTTGTCCTCACTACCTGGAAACTCACCTCTTCCTCCTAATGTTAGCCTGCCCCTCTCTTTGTCGTTCAAGATTCCCCTTAAATGTTCCTTCAAGATGTCTGTTTGAACCTCCTCTGTATAAGATGCTCATCTGTGTCACTGTCTCAGAATAGCCTGCTCATTTTCCTCAAAGCACTAAAACCAGTTTATCATCAAATGCTTATATGTTTGTATTTTTACACAGTCCCTCACTGACAAAATGATTTCCTAGATCAACTGCATTTCCAAACTGACTCTGTTGGTCATCCGGGAAAGCAAGTTCCAGCAAATATTGGTCATAGATAATCTAAAATAATCTTATCTATATACCTAGAAATGGAAATAAATAATCATAGTAATATTTATTGAGCAACTACTATGTTCTAGGACCTCATCTAAGCTGTTACATGTTCATTCATATGACCTGAGAGGTAAGTACTAACATTTTCTCATTTTACATCTGGAAAAAACTTCAAGTATCATGTCTAAAGTCACAGAATGGTAGGTGGCAATGCCACCTATCTGACTAATTTCTTCATCTGTAAAACTAAAGGGTTTTGTTGTTGTTATTTTCTTTTTCTTTTACTTTTTTTTGTACTGGGGAATGTACCTAGAGGCATTCTACCCCCAGGCTATACTCCCAGCCTTATTCATTCATTTATTTATTTATTTATTTATTTATTTATTTATTTATTTATTTATTTTGAAACAAGTTCTAAGTTACTGAGGGTCTTGCTAAATTGCTGAGGCTAGCCTCAAACCTGCGATCCTTCTGTCTCAGCCTCCCAAGTACTGGGATTACATGCATGTACTACCACACCCAGCACAACTGGAGTTTAATGCATACTCTGTAGGATTCTTATAAAGATAGATAGAAAGACTCTTCTAAATCAGATAATTTCCCTGAAGCCCCTGGTCCAGAGTCCAGCACAAATTAGCTGCTGAACACGTGTGTGTGTGTGTGTGTGTGTGTGTGTGTGTGTGTTCCCTCCCCACTGTCTGGCCCCTTTACTTCTGACTCCTCTTTCCAAAACAAGTGAGATGACATATTATGCTTCAATTGCCTGACCCAGCCCTGCCATGGGATTGTGGTCATGGCCCTGTTTGATTAAAATGTTGCATAAATGTGTCTCCTATAAATGCCGACATGAGCCCAGTTACCAGCAGGTGACACCTTGGGAGGATGGAGATGCAAGTCTTGGTCTCAGCTTATAACTCTAGAGGGAACCAGCTATAGGCACAGTTTCTTTTCCTGGGCATCTCTGGCCTCTTGGGTGTTAGTTAAACCAAGACCCATTGTATCACATTCACAGAGAAGAGCTCTCTGGGTGGATCTGCTATGTGTTCCCTTGTAGTTCTTCCCTTCTGACCCTTCTTTTTTGGGCATGTTGGAAGGCATGTAGAAAGAGTAGGGTTTGGAACGAAGGTACTCAAGTTCAAGTCCCTGCTTTGCAACTTGCTGGCTCAATGCCAGAGGCAAATCACTCTTTTTCTCCAGGCTCCTCTTTACTTACCCAGAGAGTGACAACAATTGCCTATGTCATGGGCTTACGTCAGGATCAGACCCAGGATGTTGAGTGTGTTGTTCTCTTCCTCATGTGGTTTTATCAGAAGGATACCCAAGTTGGATTGATTCTGTGAATTCCAAGCCCTCAGTCCTCTCTGGGCAGGCATTGGAGAACACTGTTCCTAAGATCTCCAACCCCCACAGTATTCCTGGACCCAGAGAGGTTTGACAGGGCCTCTGAATTTAGATACTACCTGTGTGGGCAAGCCAGACACAGTCATAAAAATAAGGCTTCCATAAACTGTAGCCTCTGGCCACATCCTTCTAAGTATGGGGCAGGAATTGAGATGCACAGACATGGAGGAAACTTTAATCAAGACACTGAGGGTCTAAAGTGCCACTTAGCAAAGCACATTCTGACATGAGCATGCCAACAGTACGAAGCCAGAAGTGAAGTACTAGACTCAACCAGTGCCATTCATTCTAGATGGGGAACAGGGTGGGCTATAGCAGAAAGGCAGAATGGCAGTGGTTGAGAGCACTGGCTTTGGAGTCAGCATGATGGAGTTTGAATCTTGACTCTTTCTTACTTCCTAGTTATTTGACCTTGAGCATGTTTTTTCACCTCTCTGATCATCAATTTCTCTCCTGTTAAATGGGACTGAAAATCCACTTTTTTTTTTTCTTGCTGTACTGGGGATTGAACCCAGGGGCATTCTACCTCCGAGCTACATCCCCAGTCCTATTTTTTTATTCTTTATTTTGAAACAGGGTCTCACTAAGTTGCGGAGGACCTCACTAAGTAGCTGAGGCTGGCTGCGAACTTTCGATCCTCCTGTCTCAGCCTCCCAAGTACTGGGATTACAAGCGTGCGCCACCACGCCCGGCTCCACCTTTTAAATTGAATAAGGTCACATGTTAATACACATCAATCCTTAGCACCACTTGCATCTAAGGTAACTCTCAGTTAATATCATTTGTCATATATAACTAAGAGCTATACCTGCTAGATGAGCCCTGGGTACCACTGTCTGAGCTAAGTCCTTTACCAGCATCATTCCATTTACTCCTCATGACAACCCCATGCAGTTGATTGTCATCAGCCCCATTTTACAGATGAGGAAGTGAAGGATAATTCAAGAGAGGTTGTATTACCTGCCCAAGGTCATGCAGGAGAGCTTCACCTTGGCCTGATCCCTAAGCCTTGACTCTGAATCCTTAAACCAAAGGTAATGGAAACTTATACTTTTACCCATAAAGTGATAACACTAAACATTTACTGATATGTTATTTCTATGCATACAGTCATGTATTTAATCCCCACAACAACTTTTTAAGGAAGGTAAGGGACATTATCATCTCAATTTTTCATATAAGGAGAAGTGATTAGAAAGAGTAATCTTGAAGGTTTCTTCCCCATCTACAATCTATTTAATTAAATTCAAGTGTGTTCAATGGAACACTAATTTTGTAAGTAAAACAAATTTTCTCTATAATTTTTCTCTGTAAAGTATTTTCTCTGTAAAATAAAGTCTTCCATGGTAAACACATTTTGAGAATTCTGTCCCAGAAAGCCCCTTCTTGGAGTCTCATAGTGAATATTTCCATATCAAAGGAATAGAGGAGCCCTATCGGGAGGAAACTTATTAAACTTTGTTTAACCCAATGTTTCCCAAATGAATTTGACCTGAGACAACTCCTACCCCCTCCCCTCCTTCCCCACACACCTGCACATATGTCAACATTCCGCAAAGCCTTTTAGCAAAGTTCATTCTAATTCAACTCAACCTACACTCATTGAAGGTCAGGTCTGTGCCCATCCCTATTATTGTTGAATTTAAGGGTATGCGAGAGAAGACTGCCTCTCTGCAGGTTCATAATCTTCTTAGTAGGGGAGAAGCAATACACAATAAATATAGAGAGAATATTCCAATCATTAATTTAGAATGTTTGATGCCAAAGTAGCTTTCTCTAGGAGAGAGAAAAGTGATAGAGAAGAATAGGAGCCATTGAGATGGAGCAAGAATTTAAGCTAAATCATGCAGAATGAGGTCGTCAGCCTGGTCTGCAAAAACAAGGCAATCAGACTTGAGAAATCTAGTATCAAATAAACACTTATTTTTAAGTGGTAAGAAGTCTCATTTCTAGAACTAGATTGTTTGATGCTCATAATGTCAGACATTTTTCTTGCAAACATTTTTATAATATGGATTGCTTACTGTTATTATTTGGATTCTTGTTTTCATTATTAAATTAGATGATTGTATGGTTATAAAACGTAAACATCTCTGAGCAAATCCTACGGTTGTTTGATTTCATCCATCTTTTTCTACCTCAAAGGCCATGACTCCTGCAGGTTTCTTATCCATTATTGTGCCTTTATCACCCACTGTTTTGATAAACAAAACAAACTCTAACAAAGGAGCTGCGTGAATCACCAATCACCAGCACCTTCCCCCCTTTTCATTTCCATGTTCTCATTATTCATTCCTATTGTTTGTGAATTGCCATCACTTTAGAACCAATGACTGCTAAATAGAAGCCATGTTCCCTAATTAATCCCTAAGGAACTAGATTTTCTTTTTGAAAGCTCTGTAAAACAAATGACTATTTGGGGTTAGGTAACCCGGAGAAGAAAGAACACACCAAGCAGGGGAACCAGTAGAAACAAACGCTGGGAGGTGGGGATTGGACATGTGTGCCAGGGGCTTCAGAAGGAAGGCCAGACCTAAGGGGAGGGCCTGTGCTGCCCCGGGCTGGGATCCCTGAATGGGAGTGTATGTGCTTCCCCAGGTTGGGATCCCCATTGGCCTTGGATGAGCTGCTGAGTTCACAGCAACACCTCATTCCCTTTTCCTGTCTCCTGTCATTACTCCCAGTCTCTGAGTCTCTGCCAAGTAGTCCCATTGCACCGGCTTCTTGGACCCATATTTGTGCCCCTGACTTGAGTGCGGGTGCTTGCTACAGAATCAGGCTCCAGAATGAAGCTCCTACTATAACCTAACTTTTTCTTGTTAAATGTGTGGATGTAAGTATTCTTTAGAACTCTGAGATAAAATGGCCAAAGTTTTGGACCAAGTTACATGGCTTAGATGGCATATGTCTATATTCAGCAACTGTCGAGTGTCTAAAGTACAGTGCCTAATGTGTACACTGATGAGCACTAGAGGTGTGAAATGAGGGTTTAGCCTCAAAGGATCAACAATTAGGTTGGAAGTTAACCCCTGCTTATGACATGATTATAGCATTATAATATTATAACATATTAACAGACACGTGAATCATATGGAGTAGAATGATAGCAAAGTGAAGAATTCTGTCAGGGGCCAACATCAAAAATCTATGTGGGGTATCACATTTGATTGGCCTTCAAAGTAGAAAAGGAAAGTGATTGGCAAGAGAACATACACAAAGAGTCCAACGTACTTCCTTGTTTAGGATGGAGAGTGGAGGATAGTGATTAAAATACAGGTTCAGGGCTGGGGATGTGACTCAGTGGGAGAGCGCTTGCCTAGCATGCAGGAGGCCTTGGGTTGGATCTGCAGCATCACATTTATTTTTTTAAAAAAGACCTACAGTTAATGCAGCTGACTGCCTATGTTGTTCAGAATCCTCCTCTGCAAGTTAGCAACTTTATCATTTGTAATTAAGGATGATTAAATTCGTGGTTCTTGGGAGACTCCATTTTCTCAACTCTTGGGTTAAATCCCTACTAACAAAAAAAATTTTTTTTCAACAGACCTGAAGAATGGACACATTCTTCCCATTATGAATTGGACCACTTTGGACCAGAAGGAATTCTTTCTTCTGCTCTCCAAGACAGACCTCTTCCATCAATTAAAATGAGAATATCGGTAACCAGCAATGTCAGTTTAGCTTTGACTTTATACCCTGGATGGGGGAGAAAAATGGAAATTATTGTTGAAACAACCATGCCCTTCTTCAATCTGGAGCTATGGATGTTATCCCATTGATTTACCCAGCCTCTGGTATAAGGGACATACCTGGACTTGCAAGATGTTTCTTTCGTCTATCAGCCAGGGTCTTGGCAAGCAATAAATTCCACACTTTTAAAGGAGTACTTGAAGATGATTTAATAGAAGGACTGTTGAGGAATATGTGGGAGGTAAAGAGACTGTAAAGCATCTTGGGATAATGTCAAAAGGAAGTTGTTATCCCAGGCCTGATGAAACAAAGGAAGGGAGTGGGGTTCTGAGAAAGCCATAGCCCATAGCTGTAGGAAAGAACCACCTAAAAGAGCTGTCACTTTAGCACAATGAGTGACATAGCCTCACAGAAACACACAACAATAAAAAGTGGATAAAAGGAATAAATGCTTGGACCTCTATCTCTTCCCCTTTGATCTTCTGCCAGTGTCCCCCATTGGCTGAATCCATCAGAAGGTAGGAAACAACAGAGCAATGGTAGGCAGAATACTAACTAGCTCCTCAAAGATATCAGTGTCCTAATATCCTTGGCAAGAGGAAAATTAAGCTTAAACATAGAATTAAGGTTGCTAATCAGCTCATTTTACAATAGGGAGGTTATCCCTATCTTATTATCTAGGTGAATCTGATATAATCCAAAGGGCCCATAAAAAGCCAGAGGGAGGCAAAGAAAACTAGAGAGATGGCAGCATGAGAAGGCCCCCAATGCCTTTGCAGGCCTCGAAGCAGGCTATGAACCAAGGACTACAAGTGGCCTTTAGAAGCTGGAAGAAGCAAGAAACCAGATTTCCTCTAGAGCCTCCAGAAGGCACACAGTTTTAAGGACACCTTGATTTTAGCCTAGTGACAGCCATTTCAGCATTCTGACTTCTAGAACTATGAGACAGAATTTTTTTTTTGTTAGACACCAAGTTTATGATTCTTTGTTATAGCAGTCATGGAGACCTAACACAGAGCCCAGATAATACAATGCATAAAAGGATGAAGTAGACGTGGAAGAGTAGGAAGAGTATCCAGAGGTAGGTACCATGGAGGCTGTTTACCTGGGGTCAAGTCCTGGCCCTACCTTTAGTGTGTGGCTTGGGTCAGGCACTTTATCTACCTGGACCTTGACTTTGTCACCTATGAAATGAGGACCATTCAGCTACTTCAGTGGGTAGTCATGGGGACTAAGTAGCATAATGGATATGAAAGTGTTTCATAAACTAACATCACGTAGAAGGTAAAACATCTGCAATATAATAACCGCGGGATATATGATTTGATGAAAAATCCCCAGCTTAGAAATTCCTGAGTTCAAAGCCCTTATACCTGTTGTCTACATGTTTTTCTCATTATGACTTTTTTCAATGTGAAAAATTAAGGCATGCCTCCAAAGCATACTTTCCTGTGGGGCCTGGAGCCATCCTGACTGGGCTATAAATCTTTCCTTTCAATGTTGAAATTTATGATTCTTGTTAGAAAAGATAGGTTGCAACATGCATACACAGAATCATGTATGCAGACACATTGCATGTTCTAGAAAAAGAAACTGCCTAGGAGAGACATAGTGAGGAGTTCATGACTTTTTAATCATACGTCCCCCTACCAAGCATAACCTCTTACATCTATGCAGACATATCTTTGTTTGAATTTTTACATTCTGCATAAAGGGTGCCCAAATAATTGAACTTCCCAGCTTCCTCTGAAGCACATGGATGATAAGGCCAGAAATACAAATATCCCCTATACCTTCTCGCCTCTACTGAACCCGCAATGAGTTTTGAGGCCAAATAAACGCTTAAGCTGGACTGAAATGTGTCTCCACTATGACAGTCATGAGGAAAAGTCAAATTACTTTTCATGACTTTCAGAATGGCTGGAGGAAGACAAGTTGGTTTATGTATTAAATTTATGTGGAATTTACATTTTGATTGGCCAACAGTCTGGGCAAATTCCACAGTAACCTATTGATCTGACGGAGACATCTGACAGCTCCGAACAATTGCTGAAATGGCTTTTAAGACCCAGCTGGCCGGTAAGAGCTGGGGAAATTTTCCCAGTGAGCCATCTCATTCATCTTCTAATGGCTCTCCTACCTCCCCCACCAGCCTTGGGGTGGCTTTCAATAAAGCCAATGGAGACATATTTCCAAAGACACACAATGTAAACCCTCCTGGAGTCTCCTCCATTGCTTCTCCTTCCCTTGCCTACCCATTTGCTTCCTTTCAGCCTTGATCACACACTTGAAAGCTCTTTTCCTCTTAAATCCAGTCAGTCCAGGGCCTGTCTGCTCTAGACTGATGGAGACAAGAGCCGTCTCTTCAGGTTCCCAACCTGGCATTTTTTCTAAAATCCTTCCTCATCTCAGTGACCTCCAGCTCCAGATACTGAGCCAGGAATCATCCATCTATCACTTCTCCTGTTTGAACCATAATCTGTCATCTAAGATTTTATTTTTGTTATTACTTCAAACCAGCATGACTTCTTACATCGTATGTCAGCACAAATCATTTTTCACTTATCATATCTGTCTTGGATTACTGTGGTTTAATTCAATGAAAAATAAGCACTTACTATGTGTGCTAAAAAGAATGCATAAAGATGAATTTGCAGCAGGTCACCCAGGGGTTTATAATGTAAAAGAACAGTGGTTCTCAAAGTGTGGTTCCCAGGTCAGCAGCATCGACATTATCTGGGAACTTGATAGTCATGCAATTCTCTAGTTCTTCCCTAAAACTACCAAATCAGAAACTCTTGATGTGTGTTTTAACAAAACTCTCAGGTAAGTCTAATGCAAACTAAGTATTTGAGACATATACACAAAATCTAATATTGATTTCTATGGAGAAAATGACAATGGAGTCCACTCCAGAAAAAGACTTGCTGAACTCTGAAGCAAGGGAAGGAGAATTTGGAAAACAACAAGAAGGCTTTAGGGAAGAGAGGTCCCTATGTTGTGCTTCACAGGATGGTCTGAAGGACATGCTTAGACAGACCAAGGAAACAGGAAAAGCAAAGGAATAATATCAGTGAGGCAAATGTTTAGCATCCAAACTGCCCTTTTCCATGCTCTAACCATGGCAGACATTACTAATAGATCAAGGCATGTGTTCCCATTAAGTACCTGAAGGGTCTCAGGTTCTTTTGGAACATATTTCTTCAGGAAGCAATCAGATTTGGCAGAGATCAGCCTATTTCCTGTTTCTGAAGTGGAGTATGAAATGCTAAAACACTAGACTTTCCATTGGGGGATCCTTAGAGGAATAAGGTACAAGAAGGGCTAGATTTTATAGAGCCTTGAATGCCAAATTAGAGTTTGAAATTGTTTCATAGTCAATAAGGAAGCCATTAAGTATATGATCCAGGAAAGTGATGTCATTGGAGCTATTTTATGATAAAACATTTGTCTTTCCCTCTTTTTAGGTAGTAGTTTCCAAACTTGACAGCCTATTATAATCACCTGGGGTGTTTTAAAATTCCTGATGCCTGGACCAATTAAATCAGCATCTCTCTGGGTGTGATATGAGCCTCAGTATTTTTTAAAGCTCCCTTGGTGATTATGTGGGCAACCAAATTTGAGACCCAGGAGTTTAGTTCATGGATTTATTGAAATGAAGATTCTTTGATATCTATCCATTCCTGTAGCCTACATCAATCCAGGATAATTAATATCTTATACACAAAAGAGACCTAGTACATGATTCCTAGTGAATAAAGTTAACATCTAACTGGGCTAACCAGTTTTTCAGTTACCTTCCATGTAAAGTTGCCTTCTCTTCTCAGGTGGAAAGGTTTCAAAATAGACACAAGGCAAACACCTTGAAATCATGGCAGCGTTTTCACTCCAATGTTAGTAGGTAGACACTCGGCCAAGAGAATCAATGACCTCAGTGTTTACCAGAATAGACTGTGAATCTCTTTCTGTCCTGTTGCAGTGGCTTGTGGAGAGTAAGGACCAGAGCAGAAGTAGACAGAAGCTCAGAGCAGGGGAATGCATCGGAAAACGTGGATCAGATCACATGGATGGACAGGTCAGAAGGCTGTGAAGAGAGTGTCCATCTGAGAGCTTAATGTGATTTCCTTTGAGTCTTATTTTGCTTTGTTTCTCCTGTACCCCAAATCTATCCCCCGGTGTCATGGTACTATTTAATTACTCATGCCTACCTTGGCATAAACTGTAAGGGTTATATATTTTTTTGCATGCTTTTCTCTTCAGCCATTTGATAATTTAGTTCCATCTTTGTACCTTTCATAGTAGTGTGTAACTAAGTTTGTATTCCTTGTTTAGCAAAGTTGGCCCTGCTCTGGATGTCCTATTTCCTTCCCCATAGAACCAACTTCTTTGTGTGTGTGTGTGTGTGTGTGTGTGTGTGTGTGTGTTACTGGGGATTGAACCCCGGAGTATTTACCTCCAAGCTACACCCCCAGCCCTTTTATATTTTTTTTGTTCTTGAAACAGAGTCCTCTAGGTTACTGACAGTCTTGCTACATTGTTGAGGCTGTCCTTGAACCTGTGATCTTCCTGTCTCAGACTCCCAAGTACTGGGATTAAAGGCACGAAACATTACGTGCAGCTCAGAGCCAACTTCTGAAAGCTCCGATTGAAATGTTTCCCTCTTGACCTCCCAGGACAGACTTGGTGTTCTAACAGCAATGCCCTTTTTCAAAGTATTTATTTCATTGTAGTGAGGTGATTGTTTCATTTTTCCCTCTTGCTCCACATTATGAAAGTAGTATGCATATATATATATGTATATATGTATATATATATAAATGTATGTGTGTATGTATATATATAATATATATCTATATTATATATATACAGAAATGGTGTTTTATAAAATGTTACAATCCTGCTAATCCTGTCTCTCAGACAAAATCATTGACAGTGGTTCAGTGTCTGAGCTATTTTTGGTGCCTGCGTTAACGTAGTTGAGATCATAACTTATATGGAGGGGTGTGTGTATTTTTGAGAATATAATATTGATGCAGACAATTTTTAAATTAAAAATCTTTCAAGATCACATATCGTATAATTCCATTTGTATGAAATGTCCGGAAAAGGCAACACTATAGAGACAAGAAATAGATCAGTGGGTTTCTGGGGTTGGGAGTGCAGGCAGGATTAACTGCAAAAGGTAATAAGAAAATATTTTGGGTGATAAAAATGTGATTAAGTTGGATTGTGTTGGTGGTTATACAACTCCATAAATTTACCAAAACTCATTGAATCTTACCCTTATAGTGGGTGGATTTCATGTTATGAAAATTATACTTTAATAAAGCCATTAAAATAAAAAAATCCTTTCCAACCTCATTTACAATGATGACATCAATTTCCATCATATGAATGTACCACAATTTTAATCCATCTTCTCATTTTGTGTCCCTTTTTGCTTCTAAGTATGGTATTGTTAAAACGTGTGCACCCATACACACAAATCTCTATAATGTACATCTTTGTGTATTTTTTTTGTCTGTGTTACAAGTTATTTTCTTTGGGTCTTATAAATGAGAATGCTGCTTTAAAATATGTGAATGCATTTGTCTCTAGATACTATTGTTAAATTGCTTTCTCAAAAGATGGAGAAATTTATATTCCCAGTAGCAGAGTGCTTATCTCACAGATCCCTATTTAGAGGCGATTTTTTTCCTCTAGTTTTGCTAATTTGAGAGGTGTGGTAATAGCTTTTTGTTTTAATTTGCATTTATTTAATTGCTAGTGATGTTGCCTTTTATAAACATATGTTTAGTTAGCATTTGTATTTTCTCCTTCTTGAATTGCCTCTGCATGACATTTTATAGCTAGTTATCAATTGGAATCTAAATGTTTTGCATTGATTTTCTTTGTGTTCTAAGAATAACAATTGTTCTGTTCTACATATTTGCTTAAAAATTTCCAGTTTCCCTCCCCCATGTTTCAATTTTGTCTTTGATATTTAAGTAAAGATATTTTATATTTTATCTAGTAACACCTAATTTTTCTTTGTGTGTGTGTGTGTGTGTGTGTGTGTGTGATTTCTGCTTTTAGTAAATCAAAAGTAATATATTTCACTTTAGCACTCATTTCGATCAGTTGCTAGTATTATGCTGTTTTTGCTTGTAAGAATTAGCTTTAATTCTTTAATAAAATCTGCAGTCCCTTAGATACAGGACTAGGTAATCCTTCCTTTTGCCCCAACACATTTAATCCCTTGATAAAGGGGCTCATGACCATGTATTAAAAATAACATTTCACCCATACATTTGTGATACCATTGGAATGATGTAGGAAGGTTCTGCATGTGTGAGTAAACTAAAACTCTTCAGTATCTATTTTGTCCATTGACATGTCTTATACCAGAAACACAGTTTTCATTCCTTTTGCTGTATAATATGTGGATAAACCTATCTGATAACTCTTACTTTTCAAAAATGACTTAGCTATTTTTACCTACCATTAGCACAGATGAATTTCCACGTCGTCTTGCTAAGTTTCCAAAACTCCTGTCAAGATTTTGATTGGAAAATATGATAAACCTACAAGTTAAATTAGAAAGAAACCTATTTCTTTACATTATTTAGGCTGCTGCCCAGGAACACTGTATATCTTCCTATTTAGTCAAGTATTTTTTATGCCACACTGTAAAGTTTTGTGGTGTTCTTCAATAGCATCTCACATATTTCTTGTTAAAGTTACTCATAGGTCTTTTATATTTTCTGTTGCTATTGTGAATAAGATACCTTAAAATCATATTTCCCAACTAGCTATTGCCAGTAAAGAAAAATGCTATTATTTTGGTGTATTTATCCTATAACCGAGTCTCTTTGCTGAGCTTTCTTATTAATTTTAATAGTTGTTCAGTTGACTCTTTTGAGATTCTAAGCATCAAAATATATCTTTTGCAAATAATGATAATTTTATCTCCTCATTTTCGGCCGTTACTATTCGAGCAAAGCTATCTTTATTGCAGAGAATAGAAACCTATGAACATAGCCCAGGAAAAGTGACTGTCTTGTAGAGGTGGCTGAGGGGCTGTTACTGAAAGAATGCAAGCAGGCAGGGGTGTGAAAGCAGGAGCCTGGTACAGCCTGGTCTTGTGGGAATTGAAGCTAGGGAGAAACCAAATGCTAGAAACCAAATGTTCGCTTGAGACCCTCTATGTCTCTTAGAAATTAAATAATATTTTGTTTACCTCCATTTCTTGAGCTCTTCACCTCTCCATGTCTCCATCTCCTCTTTCTTAGAATACTTCCTCTGTAGACAAGTGACAGCAAAATGTGTACTTGTCCTCTCGGTGCCAACATCCAACAGGGACCTTCTGTCTTCTCTCTTGACTTTATGTCAAGCTGCTCAAGAAAGACTCTTAACAGTTGCTGGCCAGAAAATGGGTTGGCTGGCCCTGATTCAGGGGACCATGTCTGATGCATTTAGCACTGCCTAGGTTGGGGCTCAATCAGATGACAGAAATATAACCTCTTGTGTGTGCGGGGGGGGGGGTTTACTGGGAATTGAACCCAATGGCATTCTACCTCTGAGCTACAACTCCAGCCCTATTTTATTTTGAAACGGTATGGCCAAGGATCACTCCAACCTGTGATTCTCCTGTCTCAGCCTCCCACGTACTGGGATTACAGTTGTGTGCCACCACATCTGGCTGAAATATAACCTCTTAAATCTGTTTCTTCTCAGATCTCTGGTACTGTTTTTGCAAGTTTCACTGGCTTCCTACCATGAGTGAAATGTCATGAGCTTTCCCACTTTTTCTCTGGTCTTGAAGCAGTTTATAAAGTCTAACAATTATCGGTTCCTTGAAAATTGGAAAGAAATTACCTAGAAAAACAAAAACACTACAATAGAAAAAAAATTGTTTTCTGGGAAGTAATTCTTTGATAACTCTTTCAATTTCTCCCACGGTTACTGCTCCAGTCTGGTCATGAAATTTGCTTTATCTGTTTTGTTCCTAGACCATGACCCGTTGGGCAGCCAGAACCACATTTCATTTATCTGTTTGTGCCTAGTTTCAGGCCTGGGGCCTAGCTCTGTGCGGGTCCCCAATTTGATTTGAGTTGGAGTGATTCAGATAAGAGATGACACAGATAATAAAAAGAGGGCTGCATAGGGAGTCAAAGGAGAGAGTTCAAGAATTATCTATGTTATTTGCTAATTGGGCCATTCAGGTAAGTTGCTTGCTATGTCTTCTCAAATGTTTAAGGTGATGAAGTTTGGGATGGGTAGGTAGGTGGAGAGAATCCTCCCAAAATCTTATCTCGCTTTAACATTCTGGCTTCAACTTACCTGTAAAATATGAATTTCTACTGTACGAAATAAAAAAATACTGTTCAGAATCCTGCGTTAATCCTTGTAGAACTGGGGAAGTATTAATAAACAAGTAAATGCCGGGCGTGGTGGCGCATGCTCATAATCCCAGTACTTGGGAGGCTGAGATAGGAGGATCACAGGTTCAAGGACAGCCACAGCAAGTAGTGAGACTCTCATCAACCTAGTGAGACCCTGTTTCAAAATAAAAACAAAATCAGGCTGGGGTTGGAGCTTGGATATAGAACGCCCCTGGGTTCAATCCCTAGTGCCATATACACACACACAAATTAAAATAAACAAGTAAATGAAGTAAATACAAGAATTAGGCTTTATTTACCCTCTTACAGTGGAAGATATTCATTTGGTAGTTCAAGCCCCAAGGCACTGCCTTCTTGACAGCTTGTGTGGTACGTGTGTGAAATCCAAACATTTTTGTGAAACATCCTAACATACCATTGCACTTGCTTGCTATTTCAGTGTGTACTAATGGCTTTGATCCTAGCAATTTATTGTATTTGGAAAATATGAACCGGACCCCTAATTCATACATTTTCTGAAGATGTTGCCTCGAGGTTGACATTTCTTAGTGTCCTGGGCCCGTATCGATGAGTGTGTTTGTATACATCCATATCATCTTCTGATTGAGATCAATTGGCAAGAAGGCCTTATTCACAGTTATGGATCTTTTATGTGCCCTTTATTTCCTCAATTACTTACAGTATCTAGATTGACTAACTGCAGTCAGACTACGGGAAAGAAAAAGTAGGAAAATGACCTTCACACACTGGGGTGACTAGGTGTCTTCCCTGTCCCTTTGGCAATGATCCAAGGGCTGCTCTTGTCAAAAATACCTACACCCAAAGAAGTCAGCAGCTGGCTGAGTGGAGTCTCGGATCAGGTCACACCAAACTCCAGCATCTAACATGCATTTCAAATATGAAACACAAGCACTGATTGCAAATCTGAAGACATTTTCATTTCGCCCCAGGGCAGGATTTTTAATTTAAAAAAAAATAAACCTGTCAAGGTCTGCAAGAAAGGCTCTTAGATATTCTGGCCAATGGTTTATTTAAAAATCCAATAATGCAATTTCCTCAGCAGCAGGAGGCAAGAGACCTTCTCTGAGCTCAATGTCCCCTAACTGGATGGTAGCCACATTCCCAGGCCATAAAACAGAGGTAACTTTATAAAAGAAGATCTACCTTGTATGTCCAGGACCGGATGTCTGTCCTGAATGCCATTTCTGTATATGAGAACAAGAAGCCTGGACAATCCAATTTCACTCACTATCCACATGAACATGGCCATTCACATAGCTAATTTAAATAGAAGATTTAATTTTTAAACATAAAAATATGAAATTTGTAATAGACCTGCCAATCATCTCCCCACCCTGCCATTCATAGACCAAGGCTGAGAAAGAACTTCTCCAAGTAGAATATAAACCCACGTATTGGTCATAAGGGACCCAGAGAAACTTTGAACTACTGGGCCAATCAGACTGTCTTTCTCTATAACTTGAAATAATAACCTAAAAAGGGTATTCAGTCAGCTGTAGGCATTGGAGCTGTAAAAGCTAAGTATCTCAAGGGCTTAAGCAATGTTCTTTTTGAATAGTCATGATGGACTTTGGTTAATCTGAAGAAACTCATCCTTAGGAAACTAGAGAGTACATGGGTAGACAGAAACAGAAATGGGAGGCCATGTAACCAGGGAACAAGAAAGGAGGGAGGGAGAGAGAGAGAGCTGATAATGTTTTATTTCCCATGAAACCTGGAAGGAAAGTGAGATTAGAATGTCTCACTTCCAATGTCTTGAGCTTCCTGAAGTGAATTTTTATTCCTGGACACCAATTGTAAGAGAATTTCATAACTTTGTACCTGGGCAGATCTCAGGTATAGTTTCTTACTGATTAATTCAATTAACAAATATTCATGGATATGTTTCATGAACCAGTATCTATGATAAAAGCTGAGGAAAAACATTGAAAATACATTCACACAGGGGAGAGAGCTCAGTGGTAGAGAGCTTACACGCATCCCCAGTACTAGAAAAAAGAAATTAAAGACATGCACATCTTCTGACTTCATGAATCTTACATTTTAATGGGAAAGGGAGTCTGAAAAAAGATATGTAAACAAAGCCCCTAAGAAAATAACAGCATATTAACAAATGTGCTAAGTGGAAGAAAGATACAATAGAATCTTGAGAAAGAGGCCATTCAGAGGGATCTCTTCCGAGAAGGGTGGTCGGAGAAGCACTCAGAAGAGATGTAGGAACTAAAGCCCAAAGATTGAGAAGGCACTGACTGCAAGGGATCAGGGAGGGAAACTCGAGTTTCAGACAGGATCCATATTGGTGCCTTTAGTGGAAATGGACTTGGATGTAATGACTCCCAATTTCACACTCTTTCCTTGGTCTTTCTCTGTATAGGCAGAAACAGCACCAATTTTGAGCCACATAGAACTAGATAAAATTCCTGGATCTACTCTGTAGCCTTGGGCAATTCAATCTGTTTATATGGACCCCAGTTTTCTCATTTGTAAAATGAGCACAAGGATGCCTGTCTTGCTCCTTATGATGTTTAGCAATGATGTATGCAAATGTCTGACCCAGTAGAGGCTCAATAAATAGTGGCTGTTATTATTACAACAATTATCTAGAAGAGTATACTCCATCAAACTGTAGGGGCAATAAATAACCCAACTTTCCACATTAAGACACAGGCAAAAGAGGAACAGGCTAAATCCAAAGTGGCAGAAAGAAGAAAAATCACAGATTCAGAGGAAAAGTTGAAATAAAGAACAGAAAGTAGGAAAAATCAACAAAAGCAAAACTTGGCTCTTTGAAAAGGTCAACAAAATTGACAAACCTTTAGTTAGACTGAAAAAGAAGAGAGAGAACTCAAATGACTAAAATCAGAAATAAAAGAAAGGTCGTATTACTAACCTTACAGAAATAAAAATAGAATACTATGAACAATTATATGTCACCAATTAGGTAAGCTAGAATAAATTAACAAATTCCTAGAAAGACACAATCTACAGAAACTGACTCAACAAGAAATAGGAAATATAAATAATGGGCAAAGATATATACAATTAATTACAAAAAATCCCCAAGATAAAAGCCCAGGACCAGATTTACTGATGAATTTAACCAAATCTTTTAAAAAGGATTAATGTCAACTTTTCACTAAGACTTCCCCAAAACATGAAAGGATGAAGTACTTTGTAACTCATTCTGTGAACCAGTAAGATTTTGATTATGAAACCATACAAAAGTCAGGCACAGTGGTGCATACCTATAATCCCAGTACTTGGGAGTCTGAGACAGGAGGATGGCAAGTTCAAGGCCAGTGCACAGTGACTTAGCAGACCCTATTTCAAAATAAAAAATAAAACGGGCTGGGGGTGTAGCTCAGGGGTAGAGTGCCCCTGGGTACAATCCCAGCACCACACACACACAAAAAGACATTGGTTATGAATACAGGTACAAAATATTTTTAAAATACTAGCAAACTGAATGATATAAACAACATATAAAACATAACAGTCATTATGCAGGATAATCAAGTGAGATTTATCTCAGAAATGCAAAGTTGGTTCAACATAGGAAAATCATTGTTGTATGCCAGATTAATAAAACAAAACATCGGATCCATGAAATGACTTCAGCAGAGACAGAAAAAACATCTGACAAAAATCCAAAATGGTTTCATGATAAAAACACTAAAAAAAAAACAGAAATAATTCCTCAACTCGATAAAGGAAACCAACAATAAGTCCACAGGTAAAAACCCCACAAGTAAAAAGCACAGTAACATCAAACAAGTTCTTTCTAAGATCAAGAATAAGACAAGAATGTCTTCTTTCATTATTTTTATTCAATATATTGGAGGTTCTATCCAGGATATTCAGGCAAAAAAAAAAGTAAAAGTCATCCAAACTAGAGGAAGAGAACATTTCTATTCGCAGAACACATGATCTTGTATGTAAAAGTTCATAAAAAACTATTACAGTCAATAAGTTGAAAATTTTATAGTATATAAGATCATTATATAAAAATCACTTGCTTTTCTACACATTAGCAATGAATAATATAAAAATAAAATTAAGAAAAATTCATATACAATAATATAAAAATATGAATACATTTAACGAAAGCGGTCCAAACTTATATCCTGAAAACTAAAAAACATCATTGAAAGAAATTAAGCACAAATGGATTAAAGACTTAACATTGTTAAGATTGGTCTATAGATTCAAGACAATCTCTCTCAAAATCTCATCATTTTGTAGAAATTAAAAAGGTGATTCTAAAATTCATATAGAAATGCAAGGAACTCAGTAGAGCAAAACAATCTTTGAAGAAAAAATATGGAGAACCCACAGTTTCTGATTTCAAAACTTAACACAAAATGACAGTAATCAGGACAGCATAGTACTATAGCATAAAAAGAGAGATACATATAGAGAAATAAAATAGAAGTGAGGGCCTTGAAATAAACTCTCATGCTTTTTGTCAATTGATTTTTCATAAAGGTGCCAAAACAATTCAATGGGGTGAATTTTTTTAACAAATCATGTTGAAACAACTGGATATCTATATGAAAGGAAAGGAATGAAGTTAGGCCCTAACACCATACACAGAACCAAAACAGATCATAGATGCGAGAGCTAAAACAACCATAAGACTCTTAGAAGAAAACAGAATTAAAACTTGTGTGACGTTAGGTTAAACAAGTGACAAAATAACTAGTGAATAAACTGCAATTCATCAAAACTAAAATATTTTATGCTTCAAAAGACATCAAGATGAATATAAAAAGATGACTTGCAGAATGGTATAGATATTTGCAAATCATATATTTGATAAGAGATTTGTATCTAGAATATATAAAGAACTCTTACAATTCGATAATAAAAGGACAACCCAAGGGGTAAAAGATAGTAATATGCATTTCTCCAAGGAAGATATACAAATGGCCAAGAAGCACAAGAAAAAGTGCTCAAGGTATAATTAATAAATAAATATATAGCAAAACCATAAAGAAATACCATTTCACAGACTCTAGGGTGACTATAATAACAAATGTTGGCAAATATGAGGCGAAATTAGAATCTTCACAGAGTGCTATTGCAATGTAAAATGGTACTGTCACTTCACAAAACAGCCTGGCAGTTCATCAAAAGGTTGGCGGAAAATGAGGAGTGACAGCTAATTGATGGGGGGGCTTTTTGGGAGGATGGTAATGAACGTGTTCTAAAATTGATTATTATAATGTTTGCACAACCCTGTGAATAAAATAAAAACACTGAACTCTATGCTTAAGATGAATTATGGAAAATATCTCAGTAATACTGTTAAAAATAAAATATAGGGGCAACCATATTCCCCCTGCAGACCCATTAGGAAAACTAGGTGACCAGCTATTTGTTTGAATATGTATTGTTGTTGTAAATCATCCTAAATGGTTTTTACTCAACCATGAATTCAAGGTGTCATAGCTATTTATTTTGAGGAAGGAGTGTATTGTTTATGGAATGGGGCATCCCTCACAAGATATCGAGGAGTGGAGGATCATTCTTAGGTATTGATATCAGAAACTTCAGAATACAAGTTGGAATTTTTTGTGATTATTTTTCTGCTTTGACATATATCAGGGAAAACACTCAATTTGTTGTTGTTGATGATGATGATGATGATGGTGATTGTTAGTTACCATTTGCTAACTTCTTATTGCGTACACCAAATCTATGCACAGTGCCACACAGACTTTAGTTTCCGTGATCCTTCTAACCATCTTCAGTGATTTGGTTTATTTTTCTCATTTCTAGATGGGCAGTGGAAACTCAGATAGATTAGGTAACTTGCCCAAAGGCACATCATCCATAACAAATTTACAGATTTGAAATTTAAAATTCAGTCATGTTTGATTTCAAGATCCATACTGTTAACCTCCAATTATGTCACTTTTTAACCAGTATATGTGCATTTTGAGTTTGTTTTTCTGCTTTTCACAATAGAAAGTACATAGTTAAAGCATTCACACTGTAGAAAACCTAAAAAGCATAGCAGTGTGCTATAGGTGGTACTTGGGGATAACAGGGCATATGAAATGAAGAAATAAAACTGCTAACAAAATTATATAGTTATGTTTAATGCTATTAAATGATGCTTTTTATATATTAAGTAAAATATAGGATAAAAAGGAATGGAATTATATCTCTTTACATATATGATATGTGTTACATTACATATATTAACAAAATATACTTACATATACTATATGTGTAGATTATATAAGTGAAAACATTTGCAAGAGAAAGGTCTACAAGTACGTATGCTAAAATGCTAATTGAATAATGCTAATTGGATTTAGGCAAATATTTTACTTTTAGCCTTTCTATATTATTCAATTGTTTTAATATAGCCATCTTTGACTTTTGAACTTATCAATTTCTGGATGATTTCCATTGTCTTTGGAAATATGACTAATGTCCACTGTAAGTTAGACCCTTCTAGCTGGTAGACTGCTCTTGAATGCTCCAGCATACTTCTGCTTCAACTGACTTCCCATTAACCTGCAATTATAGACCTCGATCTCATCAGATAAGAGGGACTTTATTGTAATGGGGGCAGGAGGAGCGCCCAATGTCAAACAATTAGTAAACTCACTCCAGTCACACAGTTGAGCTGCTCCTTGGAGGGAAAGAACCTCACACAGCAAACTTTTTCCATTTTATTTGTCTTTGAGATTCTTCTCTTTCCTTGTCATTTCTCTCAAAATTTTAACTGACAGTCTCTGCAGGGGAACTACAGCAACAACAACCAACATATCAACCTCTGGTCCGTTAAGTCCCATCTGTTAAGTCCTTTAGCTAAAGAAAGGGGTTTTGGTGATGTGGAGTGAAAACCCCAGGAAGCACTTATCTAAACAAAGAACACACTGGCAATATTTAGATATTTCCATTTCATTATTTAGAATAACTTGGGAAACAGGGAAAAGCCAAGAAGTCTGATGGCAGATCCATCAGTTTTTCGTTAATGATTACAAATTACATTCCTTAGAAATGACAGCAACATATGCACCCAACCCTTCTCCAGGGAGTTCAAAGAAAGCCATTGCTTTTCCAAAGAAGGTTTTCAGAATGAACTGTTCTACCCATGATAGAAGATCTCAGAATAACAGAATAAAGAGATCTTAGATATTTCACGTAAGCATTTTATTTTATTTATTTTCTCATGTAGTGGGGATTGAACCCAAGAGCATTCTACCTGCAAGCTACACCCCCAGCCCTATTTTTTTTTTTATTTTGAAACAGGGACTCACTAAGTTGCTGAGGACCACCCTAAGTTGCTCAGGCTGGCCTGGAACCTGTGATCCTCCTGTCTCAGCCTCCCAAGTGCTAAGATTACAGGCATGAACCACCATGCCCAGCCTAATCCTTTTATTTTATAGATAAGATGCTGAGGCTAAGATGGGGAAGTTATTGACTCAAAGTAACACAATAAATTACTAGCAGAGCCAGAGAGCAAAATTGAGTCTCCTGACTTCTGATTTAGGCTTCTTTAGATTCTTCTGGGATCAGTTAAAGTAAATGGGTCATATTCACTAGGGTAAAACCATCAGGAATGATGTGGACTGAAAAGAATATACTCTACTACTATTCAGAAAGACACATACAGACTGGATGAGGCCCCTGGGTCTCAGGATGCATACACTTATAACAAGTCACTTATTTAGAAACTCCAAGATATTTATAAGCAGATTATTTAGTGGACAAAGTCATAGATTTAATCATAATCATTTAATTCAGTCTACAGTTAAAATAATTTTGCAACCACCAATATCATCTTGAATCTTTTCAGTAATGGGGAACTTGCTACCATACAATTCGGCACATTTGATTCAGTCTGTCCCAATCATTGGAATTTTTTTTATTGAAAGAAAACAAACCTCCCTATAGCTTCTACCTCCTGGCCAAACTTTTATCTTTGAAGCCAAACAGGAATTAAGTCTCATCTCTCTTAAAACTGACAGCTTTTGAAATACACGAATCTGGATTGCATGCCCTTCCAAATTTTCTCATCTCCCTTAACCATTCTTCATATGATATATGACATTCAACCGGGTGTGTGTTCAAAAAGGTGAGGGAAAGTCCCTCTTAACCAAAATAGCTTTTCTGATAGTCCATCATCATGCCTAAAATTAATCCAAGGTGCTAAAGTATTCAAAGAGATGTCAAAAGAAGTGGAAGAAAGGTTCAGAAAGGAAACATGAGAAGGGTATTTGAAGTTAATATTAATAACAATGGCATCTAACATACATCAAAATCTCACAGTATGTCAAGAACTCTGCTGAAATCCTTCCATATATTATTACATTCGACTCTCACAGTTACTCTCTACAAGGCAAGCATTTTGCCCCCATTTTATAGATGAAGAAATTGAGCCACTGAGAGGTTAATTAATCTGCCCACTTAGCTCCACAGTGGCAAATCCAGGATTTAAACCATATCTGTCTAGTTCTAAAATCAGCCCTCCTACCTGTCACCGTGGTAGAAAGTATTGGGGAAAGCATTTAAATTTGAGTGGAAACACTTAGCTACACAAATCTACCAGCGCCTGTTGTGTCCTAAGCAAATTACTTAACCTCTTTGAGCCTCTGTCTTCCCATGTGTTCTTCATAATTTGTTCATTTCTCTTTTTTATTTCTATTTAAAAAAGAGTTCCAGATGAGAACTGGGCATTTTTCTATTAAGGATCTTTAGTGGTTCCTATTGGCCCAAGGGATGGAGAGGAATAACACATGAATTCCTTTGTAGGAAAGGACCCTTCTTCTCTAAGCTCCTGCCCACCTTCCCAGCCTTTCTAAATGTTCCTTCAAGCACCCAATATTCTAGGCACATTAGACTTATCATGCAGTGAGCTTGCTATGTATTCTCTTAGCTTTGTGCTTTGCTTTCTGCTTCGAATAGCATTTTATACCTAGAGAAATTATGTACAGTTTTCAAATCAGAGCTCAAATTACCTCCATCCCTTTCACTCCCTGGCCTCGTCAGAACTATTCTATGCGTCCTCTGGATCCTTGATCATTTGTTTCATGTCTACCACCACAGTCCCCTGCTTACTTGCTATTTTTGGAATGTGACTTTCTGGAGAGCAAGGGGCACACTTTACACTTATTAATTGGTTACCTATAACATATGACAGCGCCTTGCACACTTAAACAAATATATGAAGTTAGCACCTACTACATGCAAGATGCAATTCTTCCTAAAACATCATAGTGCTTGACTGTTTCTTTAATGGATGAACAAATGTACAGAACTAGAAAGACCAGGCTTCTTTCCTCCACATCAATTAGCATTTTATTAAATGTGATGAATTCCATTTGCTGCAAAACTACAGCTCTTAAATGACTTTCATTTGGATATAGAGATGTACTTTCACGTTCAGAGAGCAGAAGATAAAATCAGGTGCCCTGTCATTATTACAACCACTGTCATTATGGTTATGATGATGAATATGAGATTATTATTATTTTTATTATCTTGAGCAAATGAGTTTTCTTTCTTTCCCCCAGAGCTTCCAGGAACGTTTTTAGCCTTCCCATCTTGTTTTGATACTTCTGCCAGAGAACTAGGTAGAGAGGGGAGAGGGAGAATCCAGAGGCTGACCTTAGACTTGGGCTGGCCTGCAGCAGACTGCCCCGGGCTGCCGCCACCACTCTGTCTCTCCCTCCACTGCGCTCAAGGCCGCCATTGATCAGCTCTCTGAATGCTTTACAGCTGCAGCCTTGGACAGGCTGTTGGAAAAAATTGATTGCAGTCAATTCCCAGCAGATTGAGCCACATCGACTTGTCTCCCGGTCCCACCAATGAGTGCCTCGACTCCCCTTTTTAATTACCCCAGCAGTCCTTCTGCATATTGGCCTGCGTGTCTAGGTTAGTGAGAGGGAGAGAAAGAGAGAGAGAGAGAGAGAGAGAGAGAGAGAGAGAGAGAGAGAGAATGTGGAGGCTGAAATCAAACAGCCTTCCCCAGAGCGGGGTACTTTCTTAACTCACGCCAGGAAAGTGGGTCACGTTTGTTCATTATGAATTTAGTATGTGGATTATTAGAAATTTTGATTAGAGAATCAAGAATTGAGTTGAGTTAGGGACTCCACTCCGTCAACTAATTTTGTAAAATTTTCAAGTTATTTCACGTAGCTGGGATTTAGCTTCACACCTGTAAATAAGAAAATTGCTAAGGCAAGCTTAATAACTACAAACATTTGTAAATATAAGTAAATATAAATAAAACCATCACCATTACCAGTCTTATGAGGACCAAGATGGTGATGTACCCTAATATTTATCATTTCCACCACTAAGCACCACAATAAATGCTTTATGAGGATAATTTCTTTCCTAATAATTTTAAAATTATCACCCTATGATAAGATATGGAGAAAATAGTTCCCTCTATTTTATATAAGTGAACACTGAGGCTCAGAATTTTAGACTATTGTCCAAATGTATATTAGGATCAAATTCTAGTTTCTCTGGATACACAGTCCTTTTTTTTTTTCTTTTTGGTGGTACTGGGGATCAAACTCAGAGACATTCTACCTACAATATATATCCTCAGGCCTATTTTTAATTTTTTTGAAACAAGTTCTCACTAGGTTGCTGAGGCTGGTCTTGATCCTCCTGTCTCAGCCTCCCAAGTATTGGGATTATAGACGTGCACTCCCACACCGAGTTCAGAGTCCCTGTTCATGTTGTCTATGTGAAATATCACACAGCCTGCAAAGCATGTTTACATAAATTCCCTTGATTTCTTGTTCAGCTTTGCAGCTCTATATGTGCACAGTAGGAGATGTACTTAATACAGGCACCTGGCCTGATATTTGTGGGATTAAAAGGGTGCATGCAGCTGGGCATGATGGCACATGCTTGTAATCTCAGCACTTTGGAGGCTGAGACAGGAGGATCATGGGTTCAAGACCAGCCTCAGCAACTTAATGAGACCATTTTTCAAAATAAAATTAAATTAAAATTGTGCTAGGGGTGTGGCTCAGAGGTAGAATGCCCCTGAGTTCAATTCCCAGTACCACTACCACCACAGCAACAACAACAAATGAAAAAAAGGGCACACACCTATAATCCCAGTACTTGGTAGGCTGAGACAGGAGGATCACAGGTTTGAGGCCAGCCCCAACAATTTAGTGAGGCCCACAGCAACTTAGTGAGACCTTATTTCAAAATTTAAAAAAAATAATAAAATAAAATAGGCCTGGGGGTGTAGCCCAGAGGTAGAACACCCCTGGGTTCAAGCCCCAGTATCTCCCACACAAAAAAGAATGAGAAACAGGCCCAATTCTATCCACTTCTATTTCTTTCTCAGCACAAAGGGAAGCTCTGTGTTCCCAGTATTTACATATTTGCTTGTTTTCTTTGAAGACAACCCTAAAATTTGAAATGATAGTTGTTTCTACCTGGATATCACTCCCATCAAAGCTTCAAAATCTTGCAGTGACTGATTCTCATGGTGCAAGCAATAGACTGCCTACATCTAAGTCCCCAGAGAACTTGTTCAAAAACATATGCCTGTTCCTCCCAGGACTAAGTAATCAGAACATCTAGGACAGGGCCCAAGACACTGCATTTTAACGAGAGCCTCTGGTGAGTCTTAGGAACACTAATGTTTCAGAATCACTGTGACTGACTGACCATATGTCATCCAGAACTCAAATTCAAGGTGGCATCTCACCCTCCCCTCATCCAGCAGGCCCGGCGTGTCACAAATCCTCACAGTGGGCTTTGGCATCTTCATCACAGTCTTTGTGTGGTCTCAACTCTTGGTGGTCTACCAGTCAGCCATCCTCATCCTTTATCCCCCCTCAATATTCAAGTTTCATTCAGCGAATGAATTTAGTCCTAGACGATGAAGCAGGACTGTTCTAAGCCACTGGGCTATCCCCATTCTTCTTTGCCATTGGCTGGCTAGAGGTGAAAGTGTGACCTTACTTTGGCTAATATGAGGCAAAATCTTTTGGGAGAATTCCTGGGGAAAATTTTTCATTTCTTATTAAAGGGACATCTCCATGAAGGGAAGGTCCTTTGCTCCATTCTTTCCCGTAATCCTTTGGAAACAGGATGTGATTCTTGGAGGTACAACATCTATGCTGAAACTATAAGGCGACATGAGAAGCTAGTAAGGTAAGAGTGTTGGAGTAGAAATATGTAAAGGTCCTGTGTCCTTGAAGATGGGCTCAGAGCCACTCAACCAATCCTGAGGTCAACTGATGCTGGTCTAATTGTATGAATAATACATGCCCTTTGGGTTAAGCCACTGTTAGTCAAGGTCTATTATTGCAGCCAAAAACATCTTAACCATCTCCTTACCCTGTCTTGCCCTTAAGCATTTCTTCCCTTCAAAATCGATGCAGGAAAGTCATGTTGAGGCTTTATCAACTCAGCAGGCTGCCTATCATGTGAGAAAGTTAGAAGAAGAGAAATTAACATGGCCATTTGACTCTGCTGTCAAATATCAGATGTCATAACTAATCTTTGGCAGATTCTAGATTGCAGTAAATTGATGGTAGGCTTCTCCAACCAGAATTGGTCCTATTGATCAGGGGTCTGAAAACCATAGCCCACAGGACAAATCTGGCATTGTGCCTGTTTTTGTAAATTGTATTGGAAGACAGCCACACTCATTCTTTTGCATCTTGTGTATGGTTGTTTTTATGCTACAATGACAGAGTTGAGGAGTTCTCACACATGCCAAATGGTCCCAAAAGCCTAAAATATTTGCTATATGGACCCTTTGCAAAAAAAAAAAAATTCTCTGATGACTTTTTATATGGATAATGCAGTTGTGGGTAAATAAAAAAATCTTATGTTTTAGGTACCAAGTGGGAAGGGGACCACAAAAATGAACTTAACAATCAGGCTTTTACTCACACAAAAAAAATGGGCAACTCACTTCACTTAAACATAGGTGTAGACAGAGTAGTAAGTAGAATCAGTATTTCCTCATGTAAAAGAGCCTTGGAAAAAAACTGGGCCAGGTGGCACATGCCTATAATGCCAGTTATTGGGAGGCTAAGACAGGAGGATCACAGGTTTGAGGACAATTTCACCAATGTAGCAAGACCGTCAGCAGCCTAGTGAGACCCTGTTTCCAAAGAAAAAAGTAAAAAGGGCTGGGCGTGTAGCTTAGAGGTAGAATGCCCCTGAGTTCAATACCCAGTACCACACACACACACACACACACACACACACACACACACACACACATGAAGCCTTGAAGGTGGGCACAGTGGCACACCCCACACATGTAATCCTTGTACTTGGGAGGCTGAGTCAGGAGAATGACAGGTTTGAGGTCAGCCTCAGCAATCCTGTTTCAAAATAAAAAAAGGGGGTTGGGGTATAATTAGAACCCCTGGGTTCAATCCCCAGTACAAAACAAACAATAAAAAAAACAAAACAAAACAGCTTTGAATCTTTGCCAGTCTTTGGAGAGGTAGAAGGGTAAAGAAAAGCAAAGAACCCAGATGCATACCATAGAAGTAGAACAACCTGCGGGTGACATGGGTACAATCAAGAATGAAGTTGCTTCAATTACTGAGATTCAGAAGAGGAAGACAGCTTATGTTGAGTACTGTGGTTTCTAGAACTACAAGCCAGAAGTCATGGGGTCAGGGATGGAGGGTCAGGTATTCCAGGTAAATTCTGATGGAGCACAGCTTGTGGACATGGAGTTGGCCTTCCACATGCTCTTGAAGGGCTTCCTAGGGCCACCCTGGCATACAGGTGGACACTGAGAGATAATTGAGCAGCTGATGGAGGAGACATATTTCTGTGCATAATTAAAGGTAATACTTGAACACACCCCTCTTTTTGTTTCTTTAGGGTATCACTAGATAATCTTCTTATCTACAGGAGGATTATGTAGACACCCAGAAAAAAATCTTGTTATAGGCAAAAAAAAGCATGAAATAAATTTCTTGTTTTAGACTTTCAAAGGGCATTTACCATAAAGGGCATTTACCATCAACACAGCTGCACAGCATGGCTTGTAACCTTGGGCAACAATGGAACCTCCAAGTCTTTTATCTGGTCTGCAAAATGCAGCATAGAGTATATTGATAAAAATGCACAAGAGAGTGCACATTACATTCAGAAACATGCAAAAAGTGCCTCCTAAATTATAAACTGCTCTGCAAATGTGAGGTGTCACTGTTATGATTGAATAAAACCACATACTGATAGGCCTGCAGTTGAGTTGGCTGTGAAAGGTCCCCTAAAATAGCTGTCTAAATTGACCTGTTGAGTGGGAATAATTCATGACTCTCTTTAAGATGTTGGAGAATGCCTGCCAAGATGCGCTCTCTCTGCTCAGTGTAATTGACACTGAGGACATTCTCGTGACAGTAACTAGCCACTGGATTCAACCTCTTCCAAAGATTGTTCCTTGTCAGAGATAATAAAGCAATTTCATCTGCATTGAAATGTGTGCCCATTTTTCTGCTTGCTGAAAGGAAAAGGCACATGCAGCTTGGTTACCTAATAGCTCTAACATACAGGTCAAATTTAATACAGAGGTGTACATGGTATAAGACCAGAAATGCATCCATGCAGTAGTAGCACAGCAGCCCTATCTAGAGAAGGAGAAACTACACTGATGTCCCATGTGTTGGAAAGAATAAACAAAGGTCACTGAGCAGGATGTTTTTGGGGGAGGCTACCAGTTTAGAGATCCCACTATAGTGTGTCCAGAGGGGGTCAGCTCAGATAGAGGAAAACAGGCAGTGACCAGATTATAGAGATGAGAGAGTCAGTGAGATGAGAGTACTGAGCAGGGTTGGGGATCTTTGACTCTTGCACATAAATAATTGACTCAGTGCTGTATTGGGGGTTTATAGATTTCCAAAGAAATTATCTGAGCTATTTCAAAATTCATAACCATATGTGAGCTGGCAGGATATGAATTAGGCCTAGTCTTTAATATAGTACACTTATAATGCATCTGAAACACTCAAATGCACAGAATCAAAGAATGGAATAGTAGTGTCCAGGGATGGGGGGGAGGGGAAAATGGAGAATTAGCAATAGATGGTCATAGAATTTCAATCAGGGAAGATGAATAAGCTCTAGAGATCTGCAGTAGAACATTGTACCTATAGTCAACAGTAATATACTGCACACTTAAAATTGGTTAAAAACATATGTCTCATGTCAAGTATTCTTACAACAATATATTTAAAAAAATAACACATGAATCAGATGTTGAACTTGAAGGATGTTGGTTCTTCCTGCCCCTTTTTACTTTTCAACACATCTGTATCCCACTTATATTCATAGTACCAACCTTATCTTTCCAATCGTTAAGTGTAGAGATGTTTATTCAGATTCATAGACTTTTCTCTGTTGAAGCTTTTTACATAGCTAGGTCATCCAACATTGAATTTGTAGGTCACTCTATGCGAAATCCACTACAAGAATGAGAATAGATGATCTACAACTAAAGGCAACAGCATAGATGTGTTTCAACTATGTATGTACTGAGCTGAAGAACACAGGCACAAAAGAATACCACATGCATAATTCCTTCTATATCAAATATGAAAACAGCAAAATAACCCATGTTGCTGGACATAATGATAGTGGTTACTCTCAGGGAAGTCGTGACTCGAAGGGATGATGAGGGTCTTGGGGGGTTCTGTTCTTGTTCTCTTTCTGATTTCAGTGCACAGAGATTTTCAGTTTATAAAATTCATCAAGCTGTGCACTTATGTTTCCACTTTCCTGGGAGCATGTTATACTTACATAAAAAGTTTTTAAAAATAGAGTCAAGGATGTAAGACAAGCGAGCTAAGGAGCATCTTAGCCATGAACTTGCTGTGGCACCTTGGGCTAGTCATTGCACCTGGCTAAGCCTTAGATGTCTCATTTATAAAGGAATCAATGACTCTTTCCCTGGGTCACTGGGAATATCAAATTGAAAGGAAATATTGTACCTAAAGTACTAAGCAGAGTGACCGGTACACTACAGACCCTGATGCCTGGTGGCTGTTAGGACACCAGTTCAGGCTATACCCTCACTGCATGCTGACTGGGCACCAGACTCTGCAGTGAAAGCAGAGAAGAGATGAGGACTAGTAAAGGCTGGAAATCAAGCTCAAAGAGCTCACTGAGGAAGAGATCACAGAGGTTAAAGAAGCTCAGAGGTGGGGATCTTGTTCTTCAGATGGAAGTTATTGAAGACTTTTCATTGGAACAGAGAAGACAGTAGAGACATAGTCATCTTCTAGGAAGGAAGAAGAAAATAAAACTGAAGACCTGGAGGTAAACTTTACCTTATAGAAAATGGATCAGGTCTACAGAAGTCAGAATGTGACGATGTTGCTCTTGTTACTATTAGAAGCTATGACAACTATTGCAGTAGTTATTATTTTATTGTGCACCTATTGGGTACCATATATTTAAAAGCATTATCTCATCTAATCCATACTCAAAACACTATGGAGCAATGTTGTCTTTTATCTGGTTCTTACTAAGTGCTCGGCACTCTTCCAAGCCTTTAATACGTATTAATGCATTTAATACCCATAACAGACCTGTGAGAGAGGCACTATTGTTTTCTCTAGTTTATAAATGAGGGAAGTGCAGCAAAGAGAGATTAATTTCTTGTCTAAGGCCATACTCCTATCAACTCATGGAGCTGGGACTCAAACCCTGGAAGCTTGACTGGAGTACCCATCCTCAAACCCATTGTGTCAGTTCAACATCCTGGGCGTTATCATGTCCATATTCATACAAACTCACAGTCACAACAAATTCTCAACAGACAACAGTCAAATCAAGGCTCAATGCCACAAAGAGGGAAAGACCCTGTGTGAATGGTGATAAGTCTTGTGCTTTTTATTATTATTTTATCTGCTGTTAGAAATAGTTTCTAATCATGGTTGAGGACAAATAAACCATCAGACAAACACTTTAAGGATGAAAAAGATCAGCAATGACAATAATGTTCATTTTCTGAGCACTTATGTTCCAGGAAATGTACATGTTACACATGCTTACATTTGTTATGTGTGTTTTCCTGTGTTAATTAACCATTATAACAACCCTATAAGGAAGTTTCATTTTTATCACTGTTTCTCTAATGAGGAAACTGAGTCTCAATGAAGTCACAGAGTCATAGCAAGAGATTCAAAATGAGGTCTTATGTAGCCCAACACAAAGACAGTCTCTTACCACTCCACTCAACTGCTTCTTATCCTTCTGATTCCAGGGTCTGATACCTCCTCTCTCCACCCCTCTTCTCAGTGAATTCTGCACTTATTGGTATCCTGGGGCAATGTTAAAGCATTCCAAATCTTAACCCCTGCAAGGAATTCTCAGCTAACCTTCCCAGCATACGCTGCAACAGCAAATTCCTTCCCAGGTTAGTAGAAAGCCTCAGGCCCCAGAGAGCAGGTGCTTGCCTGACCCAAGTGTCAACTGCGCCTGATATATCTCATTAGCCTTGGGGAGAAACATAGTCTGGTCTGCCCCTCTCCCAGATGCAGGCTTGCGCAGCAGGAGGAAGATCCAGGGCCAGAATCAGCTCCTCACTGGGATCACAGGGAAGGCAGGCTCCCCTACCCACATGCCCACACAAATGAACAGGGCTTAAGATCCAGGGCAGTCAACAACCAGTAGTGGGACAAAAGCCAACCCTAGACTTAAAGAAACAACTTCCTCCATGAGAGCCAGTGATGGGAGTTCAGAGGCTCCTTTTCCATAGATGTCTACATACTCAATCCTGTCTTTGAGTCTGAAATCCTCCCCTATAATAATCAAGTCTTTGGATAAAGCTCCTATATCACCCAGGGTTCAAGCAGAGATGTAGAAGCAGAAGACTAGAAGTAAAACCAGTAGACTACACATACACACACTCATGATAAAAGCACACATATTTCTGTGTCTCTCTACCTAACTCTCTGTCACACCAGCAGATTGAAACTATATGGTAGAATGTATAGTCTATTAGTGAGATCTCTTCTTCCTCAGGAAAACTTCAGTCTTGCCCTTAAGGTCTTCAGCTTATTGTGTGAAGCCCAAATTATTGAAGATAAACTTGATTTTACATGCTAGCTAACCGTATCTACAAAATGCCTTCATAGAAACACCTGCATTCGTGTTAAATTGCATAAATGGGTGATATAGCCTCGCCAACTTAGCACATAAAACTTGGCCCATAAAATATGACGCTCTTCCAATGGTCAACCTGACTTTCTGTTATCTTGTCGTCTTGGTACATTTCTGCAGCTATAACAAGACACCTTAGATTGGATAACTTATAAATAATAGAAACTTATTGCTCAGAGTTCTGGAGGCTGGGAAGTTCAAGAAAAATACATGTCAGCAGATGTAGTATCTGGCGAGGGCCTGTCCCTCACAGATGGCACCTACTTATCAAGTTGTCACGTGGAGTGAGAGCCAGGGAGCTCACTCCAACTTCTTTTGTAAGGTATTTATCCCATTCATGAAGGTGGAGTCCTAGTGACTGAATCAGTCCACGAAGGCCCCACCTATTAATACTATTCCATTGGGTATCTGGTTCCAACATATGAATTTGGGGGAGGACTCCAACCTTCAGGCCATAGGACTTGGAGATTTCTTTCCTTCTCCCTAAAACTCAGTTTGACCTTTTGCAGAATGGGTAAAGAAATTGAAAAACAATAAAGGCAGGAAGGTTACCTGTAGATCTTTGAAAGCACACATCCTAGAAAGAATACCTAGGATCGCTCGGCAAAATTCCAGGAGGCAGAACCAAGGTCTTTGCATGGAAGAAGAAATGCAAATTTAGGCTTGGTGAAGGAAGTGTATCTCACAATGAGATGCTACCACTCCATCAAAAGAGGGGCTACCTTAGGAAACAATGCCTTCAGTGTTCCAGAAAAAGTACAAACAAAGATCAGGATCGAAGGGGAATGTATTTTGGGAAGAACAATATAGCATTACATTTTGGCATTACATTTTGGATTAAATAAACTCAGTGACATCTTTGAGCATGATTATTCTTCACCTCTAGAAAAGTTTGCCCTTCTCTCTTTTTCTCCCCATGGACACTCCACTGCCCCCAAAACTTATCAACCTAATATGCTAGGCAACATAACACATAAACTAATGCCAGGAGTAGTATTACTCATTGGCACTCATCAGATGAATTCTCCAGGTTTGTTCATGAGATTAACTATCTATCACCAGAATAATCTCTTAAATCAATTTAGACACTGTCACCCAGAAAGGCACTGAAAGATGAAAGGCAGTAAAAATTTTTTAAATTTTCTGTGCTCAGTAAAGCATACACTGATGACTGCTGTATGAGAAACATTGCTTTGCATTAAGATTCGACATGAGCTAGGTATGGGCCCTGGCCTCAGACAGCATAGTTATAGAGTAAAATACACTGGCAGCCAATAATTGGTGTATTTCAAGAAGTCCAATGGTATGGGACCATGGCATAGGGAGAGATTAATTCTGATAAGGATAAGGAGCTACATGTTTATGAATGGGGAATTTTAGCTGAGGATGAAGATGGAATAGACTTGAAGTTCCAGAGGAAGGCATTAATGGGTGGAGAGTACAAGTTGGTAGAGTAGCAGGAGTACTATTGAACTGGAGACAATAAGAGAGTGAGATGCTTTAGGGACCATGGGAATAATGATGAGGTCATTCTCATAGAATTGGAAAAGAAGACTGGGTCCAAAACAAGGGGTTGATTGAAACAACAAACACATGACAATTTCCACTTTTTCCCCCCAGGGGAGAATTATTTACTAAGATATTCCTTACTACCCTTACAAGCTTCCTATCTGAAGGTGTCACATGGAGTTGCCATCTGTCCAAAAGACCTCTGTCCTGCTGGGCATGCTGGTGCATGCCTTGAATCCCAGTACCTGGGAGGTTGAGACAGGAGGATCACAGGTTCAAGGCCAGTTTCAGTAACTTAGCGAGACCCTCAGCAACTTAGTGAGACTTTGTTTCAAAACCAAAAATTTTAAAAAGGGCTGGGGGTCTAGCTCAGGGGTAGAATACCCCTGGGTTCAATCCCCAGTAAAAACAACAACAACAAAAGACTATAGGCCATTGATTATCATCCATCTTTCCCAGTGGGAGTCTGTTGAACTCACTGTGTGGCCTTGGCTACCTCTCAAAGCCTTGGTTTCCCAACCTGCAAGACAGACGTGCAAACTATTTCCTGCTCTGCAGACTTGCACAGATGCTGCTCATAAGCTGGAAACAGCTATGCACACACTCTTGTACTCAGGGACAGGTTGTGTTGGTCCTGGGGGAGTTTAGAGCAGCTTGAGACCAAGTCTCAAATCAGCTAAATTTTGCCATCAAAACGGAGGTGGCAGAGTGGATATGGAGCCTGGCGACAGAGACATCCACCTTGTGACCATCAAAGCCTCGTGCCTGTTGTCTGCGGAGCACGTCAGCTACTCGGATTGTTCGGTGTGAAATTTAATTTGGGCTCCTGGGTGAGCAGGGAGGAGGGCGTGAAAAATACAGCACTGGTTAATTTCATGTTTTACAGGCCCAACAACCCCAAACGTACATTTCTCGGAGAAAACTGAGAACCTGCAGGCCACTGCATGCAATGATATGCAGTCCAGGGGGAAAACAAAGATAGAGAGAGGGGAGAAAAGAATATATCATTTCCTGAAATCAAATAAACTCAAAAAACTTCCATTTCAATGGGTTAGATTGACAGGCAGAGAGGGAAAAAAAAGCAACAGAAGATTTCTTTTAACTCTTGCCAATACCTTTGCATGTAACTGCAAACACTCCTTAGTTTGGCATTCAAAGTCCCTTGCCCCTACCCTAATCCATCTTTCCACAGTCAGATCTGGTCTTGTCTTGCTCTTGCTCAAAATCTTTCTGGGCCTCCCTGTAGATTATAGCATAAAACTCCAACTCTTAAATGTAGCACAAAAGGTCCCCTGCGTGATAGGACCCCACCCCTCATCTCCCACATTGTACGCTTCACCTCTGGACTCCAGCCAACCCCATCACCACTTGCAGCATTGATTGATGAACTCCCGAATCTCTGCTTAGGAGTCTCCACTTTGGATCTCTCCTGCCTTTCCGAGAGAGGCTACTCGATATACCGAATTCTGGTTTCCCACATACTACCTGCAGACCTTAATAAGTCACTTCTCTTCCCTGTTGGCTTCCACTTGCCCCCTCAATCTGGAGATGGGACTGCGTCATCCCTTTCCTGGTGGTTAGGAGCATTCTGTCACTTAATAAATGTACATTATGAAACACAATGCTTGGCATATATAGAAAGTACTCAGCAAATGGCTTATTTTCATTATGAATTTAGCTCACATATTACTTCCTCCATGAAGCCTTCCTCAATGCTCATACATCCACATAGGAGCTGTTTCTATGAGTGACACAATTGCACCTTGAATGTGCCTTGGTTTCTGCCATCATTGTGTTGTGTCTTCTACCCAACAGTTGCTTGTATGCCCCCCTCCCCATCATTCAACTGTGCTTATAGTGCATGGATCAGGTTTGCTCATCTCTATATGTCTATTGCTTAGCTAAAGGCCCAACACAGAATTGTTACTTAATACATGGCTGAATTAGTAAATGGCAGAAAAAAAAATGAATGTTCACATTCACGGATCATTCTAGACCCAGATCAAGCACCTTCTCTCTTACGATGTCTTCTCTGACCTTATCAGTAGAACAAAACGTTCCCTCTATGCTAATACCCTCATTATACCATGATCACATTGAAAGCTCCAAACAGGAGGCTCCATGTCTTGCTCATTCCTACAAAGCCATAAGCAGAGAACCTGAAGCATCTAAGAGCTTACCATGTGGTCCTCTTCTCCACCGTCATTCCCTTCTTCTTCTTTATTATCATGATTTCCACTGTAGTCAATTCTTGTGCTATCATAGGGTCAGGATGGGAGAAGATAATGCCAGATGCAGGGGCAGCCACGGGGCTGGATTTAGTGCCCAAGCCACACATTCAAAGGTAGACCAGGTCAGGATCCTATGGAACACTGTCCATAGCTGCCACGGAAAAATCAGAAAATAAAAAAGACCTTCATTCCTGAACAAGATGTCAGCTCATGAGCAATATCTCGGGCCATTTTGGCTCCGTCTAGGAAGCTATCAATTGATTGAGACTACTGGAACAAAGAAAAAGCTTTGAAACCATTCCAGATACACAAAGCAGGAGGTAAAATAATTACTGGATTGGTAAATGTCTCTTTGAAACTATTTGTAGAGAGAATGTGTTTGTACTTGAGTAAATATAAACATAGTACACATTGAGTGTGCATTTATTATGTGGCAGGTACTGTTCTAAACACTTTGTTATGTATTAATTCACTTAACAGATACCACAACCCTAGAAGGTAGATATCATTGTTCCCATCTTAAATATGAGACTTAGGTAAAGTGAGTAACTTGCTCAAGGTCACATGGCTACTCTGTGGAAAACCTGGATTGGTACCTGGGCAACTGTCTTCAAAGGTGTCATTGTTAGTGCCTACAGAGAAGATCTTGGGTATTAGGAATGACAGAGAGGTGTGTGTGTATGGTGTCACTTTTAAAAACACATGCAACCATTATGATTTTCACCCAGGCAGGGTGGCACATGCCTGTAATCCTTAAAAACAAAACAAAACAACAACAAATAACAAGCAACAGGTGTTTATTGAGCACCCATTACTTCTTAAGGCAAAGAAGGAAAGGAAAAGGCACCAGAACATTCCTAGAGATGGGGAGAGTATATGCAAAGACTTGAAATTACAGAAGAACACGTCTGTTCTGAGAGTAGCCGAGATGAGGTCCCAGCAATGGCAGCAGAGAGCTCAGCAAGGAGCTCTGATGTCCTCGTAGGGAGGCTGCTTTTCCCAAACATTGCTGAGGATGGGCAGATTGTAAGCATGAAAGCTGAAGACAACTTTGGAACTATTGTGGAGGCTGGGTCAGGGTGGAAACCTCGCTGCAGGGACCTTGGCCAAGCTCTGTGGAGCTGCTGTGAATTTAGGAAGAGAGGACTGACTTGATCACAGATGGCTTCTGTGTACTTCTTCCCAGGGAGGCAGAAGTGCTTGGAGATCAGCCAGACTCGGGTTCAAATCTCAGCTCTGTCCTGGCCTGACTGGGTGGCTCTGGGCAGGTCTTGTCAGTTCTTGGAGCTTCTGTTTCCTTATCTGTAAGTTGAAGAAAGGCCCTTGGGAAATTGTGAAAGGCCTGATATACTCTGTGTTGCCCATGATTTATAGGTTAATTGTAAGTAGGTGAAGTCGTGTGAGTGAGTGTGTATTTTAGAAGGACAGAGTGAGTGAGCCCGAGAAATGGGGCCCCAGGTGTGCCTCAAAGGTGGATGCTTTCTACCAAAATGCCGGATTCTCACTGTCCATAAAATTACAACCACCTGCTCTCTTGAAAAGAGCTCATGGATAGACCAGCTGGGGCCGGCTCCACCAGGCCCCAGGTTGTCTTCATCAGGCGGGAGCCTCAGGTGTCAGCAGACACGTGGCCTTTTTTCTGCATTTCTGCCCATCATGCAATCATAGATTTTTTTCAGAGATACAGAGCTTTCTCAGGACTGTAATGACACTTAGAGAGCCACCGCCTCATGCCCACATCCCCTGATCCACTTTGTGCTGCCAGATTCCTGTGACAAGGAGCTCACACCTCCCTCAAAGGCTCAGCTTACCTCTCCCCTTCCCCAGCTTCTATTCACTCAGTCCTGCAGGGCTCCTCTGGCTTTTTGCTTAGTTTGGTTTTGAATGATATGCTCCTTCCAGGCTGTCAGAGCCTCTTTTCTCTTACTCTTCTCTCTCTAGAATATTTGTTCCCATTCACTTCACCCAGCTGAGCCCTTTTCATCCTACGTGCCCCACATTTCCATCCTATTCTCTTAGAGGTGTTTCCTACCCGCTCATCCTGACAGTCTGCCTGGCTTACCCTAGCCATACACTCAGGCAGATCCCGCACGTCTCCCGCACAACACCTAGTTGCTTATGTAATCAATTTTGTAATTTTTTGTTGAATATCTACCTTTCCCCATAGACCAGTGGTTGTCAACATATGATCATTTTTGCTCCCAAGGGACACTTGGCAACGTCTGGAGACATTTTTACTTGTCACAACTGGGAGAGGCTATTCCTAGATGGAGACACTAGCGATGTTGCTAAATGTTCTACAATGCACAGGAAAATTCCCCCTAATAAAGTATTATCTGGCCCCCAATGTCAATGGTGCCACAGCCACATTTGAGAAACCCTGCCATAGACTGGAAGCTTTGTATGGGCAGATGTCTTGGCTGTCTTGTTCATAATTTTATATAATGGATTAAGCAAGAACACATAGCCTGATTTATTTATTTATTTATTTATTTATTTATTTATTTATTTATTTTGGGTACTGGGGATTGAACCCAGGGGTGTTCTAACTCCTAGATATACCCCCAGCCCAATTTTTTTGTTTTATTTTTGAAACAGGATCTCACTAAGTTGCAAAGGGACTCACTAAGTTACTGGGGGCTATCTGAGAACCTGAAATTCTCCTGTCTCAGCCTCCCAAGTACTGGGATAACAAGCATGCGCCACCATGCCCAGCTAACATAGCCTGATATCAAGGTTATGTTCAATAAATATCTGTGGACACACACACACACACACACACACACACACACTTGACTCAGTCTTATGCGCAAACCCAGCTCATACATCCCTGCTTCTCAATGACCACTCATATTTTTCCATATGTAACACCTCACACCCTGGATTGTGAAGCCCAAACAGAGATACACCTTCCAGGCACACACCTCCTACCACCTAGTATGATTCATTCCTTCCCCATCAAATAAGTCCTCTATATAGTTTCAACCTGTCCACACTCCTCCACTGCTCCTCCATATATGTTTGCTTATGTAGGTACACCTGCAGAAACACCTGGCCCACTCTCGCTCACCTGCACATCTTCCCATCAAACATATCAACGTGGCAGCAGAGGCTTTCTGTGTTATCTCAAGTAAAACAGGCTCACACAACAGGTGCACGCACACACACACACACACACACACACACGCGCGTGCGCGCACATACATTCTAGTATAGAAGATGGTCGGGGGAGGAGGTCCAGTGCCTTAACAAAACCTCCCTGTGGCCCATTTAAGCCATGGGGCTATGAAATGTATGCCATTAAAACGAGATCTGAAGCCAGACATCAAGCAGAGGCATCAAACACAACTCCTATTAAAACCTCTCTCTCATTCTTACACACACACACACACACACACACACGCACACGCACGCCTTTACAAATTTTCCTAAAAAAATGTCAAACCGCAGAAAATAATTTTAATCAACGTCATGCTAGTGCGGGCCGAGGGTGAACTAGGATATTAATGCTTTTATCTCTGCTGGGGACAGGGCTGACTTCACCATTGATTCCATTCGACGCCGCACCCCAGGTGTGTTCCCATAGCATTTCCGCATTAAGCAGCTGCGAGACCAGGTCTAACATCTTTTATTATCTCGGCAAAGCTGCGCGCACTGAGTGGTGGGGCCATAATAAAAAGATCCAATACCCCATTAGCACAGCTAAATATTTGACTTCTAAACTCAAGTGGAAAATGAAACTCGGTGCCTGGAGCGGAGCCGGTAAGGGGCTGTCATGTCTGGGAACTGAACTAGAATCTGTTCTTGTTTTGTAGCACTTTGCAGTTTATAAAGGCTTGGGGATGCATGTTCTTGCTCCCTTTTTACAGAGGCCACCTGATGTAGGCATTGTGATTCCTCTTCATGGGTGAAAGAGCTGAAGCATGGAGAAGTGGGGCGACTTGTCTACATGACTATCCCTTAAACCCACAAGGTCTGACTCCCTGGCAGGTGTGGTCTGTAAATGGCATGGCACAGCCACCTTTAACTGTGCCGTGCCCCTCTTCTTCCCCATCCTCTGACTCAAACTACCAGTTTTTATATTGGGAATTTACTAAATATGGTTTCAGTTTCACATTGGGGGGAACCTACCTTCCTTCCTCCCTCATTGCCTGTTGCCTTCCTTGTTTTCTCCCTCCCTTCCAAAATGCATTGAATCCTCACCACCTCCTCTGTGCCAGTCCTGTGCTGGGCGCTTGGGATGGGGGAGTGACTAACACATGACGTCCGTATCATCATGGATCTTCCCATCCAGCAGCAAAGATGAACTGGCACATTTAAGTCATAGCAGAAAATAGAGAAACAGAGACATACAAGGGGCTAGAAGAGTCGAGGACACATGAAAGAGATGGAGTAAGGAAATGACCCTTAGAAAATGACATCAAATCTGAAATTCAAGTCAAACTGTCATGAGGAGGTGGGAAGGGGGATACAGATGGAGAGAGTTCTTGGAAGGAACAACATGCACGAATATAAGAAATGTAGGAAGACCTGCTGACTTGAGTCACAGAGAGCAGTTCATGATGGTCAGAGGGCAAACTCATGGTGAAATGACCAGCAACATAAGCAATGGCCAGATCTCAAGGGGTTAAAGGACTGGGTTAAGGAGCTGCTTGTTCATACAGGTAAGAGTTGGCAGTGGCTATGGGAAAGATAGAACCTTCGCAAGCTTTAATGTGCAAACATACCACCTAGGGATCTTGTTAAGGTGCTGGTTCTGATTCAGTAGGTCTGGGATGATGCAGCCTGAGTTTGCCTTTCTAACAAGCTCTCAGGTGGTGCACACGGCGAGGCCCATGCACTACACCTGAGTAACGAGGCCTGAACCTTCATGCCCAACTTGGTCGTCACTAGCCACATGTGGCTGATGAGCAGTTGAAATGCATCTGAAATGCAGTGAGTATAACATATGCACCTGATTCCGAAGACCTAGATAGAAAAAACAATTAAAAATGGTCTTATTAGTCATTTATAATTGTTTGTGTGTTCAATGATAATATATTGGATTAAATAAAATATGTCATTAAATTAAGTTCACCTCTTTTTACCTTTTGGATATGGCTATAATTTTAAATCATATACATTGACATATTGGTTTAAATAAATTATATATTGCAATGAATTCTGCCTTCTTTTTACTTTTTAAAATGTGGGAGTTGGGAACTTTAAAATTACTTGTGTGGTTCTCATTATCTTTCAACCACACTGTACTGTCCTGGACTGATGTCCTGCCATGGTTAATTTTCTCACTGTCCCTTTAGTTCTGAGCACCTTCCTACCCTGAGACCTATGTCCATGACTTCCTCTTCTTAGAACGACCTCCTCCAAACTATTAATATTATTCAACTAGCTCATCACAAAGTATAGGTTCACCTAGAGCAGGGGTGAATCCTAACCTTGGAATCACTGGAGGAACTGGGGACCTGACCCTAATTGGGCCTCATCTAGATACTTGACCTCAGGTGGTCCTTATGTATATTCAAGATTGGATACATTAAAAGGGAATTTAGACATAATCTGATTGAGTGTGTCCAAACGACACCCTAGCCCTTTTTATTTATTTATTTATTTATTTATTTATTATTTATTTATCTATTTATTTATTTTTATTTTGAAACTGGATCTCATTAGATATCTGAGAATCTTGCTAAATTACTGAAGCTGTCTTTAAACCTCCTGTCTCAGCCTCCCAAGTCCTAATCCAAATCTTTTTTATTTTATTTATTTATTTTTTTTACAAATGGTTAAACCAAGGATCAGAGAAAGAGATTTAGTTAAGGTCAGAAAATAAAATAATCAAGATTTCTTTTTCTTTTGATGTTGGGGATTGAACTCAGGAGCATTCTACCTCTGAGCTATACCCACAGCCCCTTTTTATTTCTTATTTTGAAATAGGGTCTTGCTAAATTGCTGAAGGTCTAACTAAGTTGCTGAGGCTGACCTTGAACCTATAATCCTTCTGTCTCCACCTCCCTCCTGAGCACTGGGATTACATGTGTGTACCACCACACCTGGCTTCAAGGTTTCTCTCTGGATCTGCCTTTTGCAGCCTGGTGTGAATGTCATTAACATTAGTCCGCCATCGTGTTTCTCTCTCTGTGGTATTTGCTTTTAAAATTCCTTGATCACACTTGGAAGAATACTGCAGGTGTGGGCTGCCCAGAGAGGACTAGCTCCTCTAAGAGTTAGGAAAGAGCCAAAACCAAATACCAAAGGCATAAAATCCCAGTGTTAAAACAAAATAGTGGCCTATTTAGTGTGTGTAAACACGGGTTGGCAAATTTAATATTTTTCACACACACACTCAGATAGTTGTACATGTAAGTTCACTTGTAGATAATATCAGTCACCTGAGGACTCCTATGAACATGGGCCCATGGAGCCCTAAGATGGTCCTACCTGAGGCTCCTAACAAGATACTTTGCAGACCACCACCTGGTTTGCCAAAGCCCTGCTCATACCCCAAGCTAGTCTTTTGTAGACTGAGCAAGAATTCCCCTGGGCTTCCTTCTGTGATCTCTGAGGGATTGTCCTAATTATAATCTGCTAAAGAATTTCAATAGAAGATCACCAGACAGCCCTGGTGGCAGCCCAACAAATCTTACCTTCACTTGAGGAATGCATCCTTCTTTGTGAATTCATAGTTCAGAGTTTGAAACAACATCTTTAGAGGAGTCTCCATTATTCTAATTTTCTCTAACTGCCCTTCTGGGCAGGAGGATGGATTTATAAAAATGTTGCCTAATGACTTTAATAAATCAGAAAGTAGTTTAAGCTGACATTTGATGGGACAGTTTGGGACTGAGCTTCCTCATTCCAATGTGATAGAATTCCAATCCCAGAAAGGGCCTTAGATGTTATTGTGTTTAACCCCCTTATCATATGCATAATGGGGCATGGCCCAGAGCTGGGGTGTCTTGGTTAAAAGCAGTTACTGGCTTAGAGGGAACAAGAAACCAAGTTCCGGTACTGCCACCTCTTTTTATGACCCTCAGATGCAGTTGAGTTGAGACTATTCTGGTCAGAGATGACTCCGTGCTTCAGTGTTTCTCAACTGGCCAGACACAAAAATAAGCAAAGCTCTGTTCTTACCCTCAAAGGGCTTTACTTCAGTATCAATTCATAAACATAATTGGGGCTGTGATTCTCAGGACTTTTTTCTCATCTGGTTATGTGAGCTTCCATCTTTAAGGGATTTCTATCTTCTTTCTTTCCTCTGCTATATATCTCTCTAGCACTTCTGTCCAATAAAAATATGGCATGAGCCACATATGGAACTTTAAATTATTAGCAGCCACATTAAAAAAATGTAAAAAAAAAACAAAATGAGTCTTCCTTTCTCTCTCTCTCTCTCTCTTTCTCTCTCTTTCTCTCTCTCTCTCTCTCTCTCTCTCTCGTTTCTCCTTTATTATTAGTAGTGAGGCATCCTACTTCTGAGCTATACCTCCAGCCCTATTTTAATTTTTATTTTGAAACAGGGTCTCACAAAGTTGCTGAGGCTGGCCACGAACCTGCAATCCTCTTGTCTCAGCCTCCCAAATACTGGGATTACAAGCGTGCACTGCCATGCCCAGCACATGAGTGCAATTTAATAACGTATCTTATTTAAACAAATATATCCAAAAGTTTATCATTTAATGTGCAGTCAATAGAAAAGAGCATTGAGATCTCTTACACTCCTTTGTTCATATTAGGTTTTTGAAATCTGGTGTGCACTTAACACAGCAACAATTCGGTGTAGGGTAGCTCTATTTCAGTGTGCTAAAACCACATGTAGCTTGTGGCTACCATATTGGACAGTTTCATGCTGAAACTCAGAAAAGTGGTAGCACATAGCAGAAACTGATAAAAGTATTTGTCAATGAATGGATAGACTGAAAGAACTCACTTTGTGGAATACTTAATATAGCCCACCGGTATCACAAGCAGCAAAACGAGGCTGGAGAGTGACAGTGACTTGCTCTGAAGTAGTTCATTCTATTATCTTCCTCCCAGACTGGAAAGTAAGCCCAGGGCCCTCCCAAGGAGCAGACCCAGTGTACCCTTGACCTTGGTTACTCTGGGGACCAGCACAACCTGGAGCACATAACATGTGCCCATTGGTGGAAAGGCAACCTTGCTAATTGTTAAGAGCAGAGCAGAGGATCTGGGGCTCCTGCCTCCTGCCCAGGGCTCTCTACACTATACCCTGCTGTCATGAAAATTGATTTCTTTTCAGGGCCTGGAAGAGTGCATAACAATTGCAGGAAAGACATGCTGGTGGGGTGCAGATGCTGAGGCACTGATTACTATTTAAATTTCCTTGGGAGCAGGGGTCCAGTGGACACAGTTGGAACTCTGTGTCAGGATCTGAGTCTGCCCGCAGTAGGGATGCTGGAAGCCATTGACATAGCAGAAGACAGGCACCTGCTACCCTGGTTCCTTTTAAACAAACATATGCTTTGGGATGTGCCTGAAGCTCACTGGATTCTGAACCTCCCTCATAAGCCACAGGGTGTCAGACTTGGGGAAGTACACCTTTGCAGTTCCCTCCCCCTTCTTTCTATGTCTGCATCCCTCCCATTCTTCGGGGCCCAGCCAAGAGTAACATCTGGGATGCCTTCCCAGATCTGCCCTGTGCATGCAGGAACACCCTCTTCCTTCTCTGGGTGAGACAGGGCATAGTTCCCATCTTCCCACCTGTACTTATCGCTTCCTACGTGTCTCATGGAGAAATTGCATTCCAGGAAAGAGGTGTCTCTCCAAATTAAATAGCTATAAAATAGCCCGAGCTCCAACTACTCTTGCACATCTTCTAAAGGAGTCTCCCAACCTCTAGGCATCTGCATGCCACCTCGCAATCTTTGCTGGAGCTGTCAGTCATTGCACCCATAGGGCTTGTTTCCTTTCCATCTTTCTGCTTTCTAAAGTTAGATGGGTTTCTTTTTAAAGGAAAGCAATAATATCCTTGAAAACATGAACCTGGTGTGTGAATTGTGTATTTTTCTTCATGTAAAATAAACATATGGCTGTTTGCTATAATCATAATACATTTAATAGATAGCCATACAGTCTTTGTGCACCTCCAAAAACGGCTGTACTTCTACGAGTGGCATACATATCTCACTTTGGTATATACTTTTATTTGGTGCATTGTAATTACACATCACACTGAGATATAGAGTAATAGGAACATACGTGCACACAACTCTTAGAGCATTTCCCTCCGGGTCCAACCTCCCTCCCTCCCTCTCCCCATACATGTTTTTTTGATATTGGAATTGGTAATTTTATATACATATGTATTATCATTTCAACAGTGACATTCTTCACTTTTTAAACATTTTTTAGGGCACCACCCTCACTAGACAGGCAAAACTGAGGCAGGCAGAAGTAGGCTCTGTGTCTACATAGGTTTTACAGCAAAGCTGACTTGGTATTCAGACCTGTTAGTTCTAAGACCAGAACTGTGGTGTGTGTATATGTGTGTGTGTGTGTGTGTGTGTGTGTGTGTGTGTGTGTGTTGTTACTAGGGATTGAACGCAGGGGCATTCTACGTCCGAGCTACATACACCCCAGCCCTATTTTACTTTTTATTTGGAAAGAGGATCTCACTAAGTTTGCTGAGAGCCTCCCTACACTGCTGAGGCTGGCTTCAAACCTGTGATCCTCCTGTTTCAGCCTCACAAGTACTGGGATTGCAGGTGTGCGCCACCATGCCTGGCAGACAAAAACTGTTACTTTTCTCCAGTTGCACCAGCCAATGATGCGTGCTTCAAGCATCAGTTTGATGTTACAAGAAAACAGGGGCTTTAAGTTCAAATTCAAAATAGGTTCAAATTCCAGTGTAACAGCTGTGGTTGCACCAGTTTTTGTCAAGTTTATGCTCAATCCTCCCCAGACTATTTCTTTTCAGGAAACGGGGATGATGCATTTCTTGGAGTTGAGCGAACATTTGCATTTTTAACCTAGTTCACTAAAAGCTCTGTGCCATAGACTTGCCAAGAGCTTTCCAGTAGAAATACAAAGCCAGCCACACCGGTCATTTTAAATTGTTCAGTAGCTACATTAAAAAGGGGGTAAGAAGAAACAGATAAAATCAATTTTAAAATGTATTTTATCTAACTCATTATATGTAAAATATTCTCATTTCAAAACACAATCAATATAAAATTATTAGTGAAATAATTTCCTGTCTTTCATACCAAATTTCAAAATCCAGGATGTGTCTTATATTTAGATATAAATCCAGTGTGTGTCTTGTATTTAGATACACTTTCTAAATTTTTATTGAATAACTTGATCTGAATTTAGATCCTATGACATTTATACAATTGAAAAAGCAGATTAACATATCTAAATTTTCCAGACTTAAAATTGTTCTGCTCACCGAATTAACAGCTTTTAATTCTAAATTTAAATCATTTAATGTTACATAAAATGAAAAATTCAGTTCCTCATCACATTGGCTGTATTTCAAGTTCTCAATAACCACATGTGGCCAGTGGATACGATAGTAGACAGCCCAGGTCTAGCACATACCCTTGTTTTTGTATTTCTTTCATTGTAGAATAGTCATTCTATGTATGTTGAACTTAAACATCTTTAAAATACTTGCACGTGCGATGATTTCACAACAATCTACCAGACAAGCTAGATGATAATATCCCCCATTGTAGAGATGGCAAAAAACAGTGATCAGCAAGGGTAGACAACTCATCTAGGGTCACATAGGTAGGAAATGACAGGGCTTGGTCTAGAACTCAGGGTTGCTGGTTTCCTGAACAGAGCTCAGGATCCTCATTCAAAATTCCAAGTTTACCTACTCTTTTAAGGGTAGTTAGATTTGAAGACTAACCTACTAAATTTATTTCTTTAAAATACTTGTTTTATCACATACTCGGTATTATGTGTTAATAGCCAAAACCCATCATTTTTTCCCCTTAAACTGAAGTGAAAGGAGATGAGGTTATTGGCAAAATGCTGAACTAATTAGCTCCGCTGCAGGTTTACTTAGAAGGCTCATTTTAGCAGCAGTATTATTTAAACATCAGATAACTGATTTGTTAATAACTCTTTTTCTTCCTCTAGTGAGTATAATTTTCTTCTCTGGGGTTCAAAAAGGTAAAACTTTCCCCACATAGAGGTCTGATTGTAGTGTTCAGTCTTTGATAAGGTTTATTCTTTTGCCAGGTTTTCTGCTTCTCTTTCTCTTTTCTCTTTTCCCCCCAGGTTGCAAGGGTGTGTGGGAGTGCTAATCTATATAGGATCTTTTTTTTTCCCCTCCTCTGTTTGTCTTCCTTTGACTATTTCCTCATGTGAAGGCAAATACAATAATAACATCTTACTTTCTAAAGCTCTTTTCATCCTGATCGAGTTCCGAGAGCTGCGGAACACATTGCATTTCAAAACTTATGGAAATGCAGCCTTACAGGTTACAAATTTAGACAACATGAAAAGTCAGACACACAGGGCCCTTGAAGCACATTAATTCACTCACAACATGCCCCGTCCTCTGAGCAGCTACAATTAATCGTCTCCGAGTGAAGCCAAGCCTTTTGCTAAAGGTAGCACAGACCTTGTTAAGAAAAGGGGAATGATGTTTATTTATGTGTCTACATTTCCATGTGATTATTGGGAGCCCGCATAGATCTGTTGGGTTCAAACCAGCAACGTTAGAAGAGGATCTTGTACCTTTGCTGCAGTTTTGCAGACAAACTAAGCATTTGCATCTTTTCTTATGCTTACTTCTCTGGCCCCTTCTTTCCATGACTGAGGATTCATGTTTCTTTATAACCTCTCCAAAGGTTAATTACAACACTTCAGAAAAACAAAACCCAAGCTGTTACCATCCCTACTTAAACAATCGTCCTGCCTCATCTCAAACCATGAATGTCTCCTATCTGCATTGCCCAGCCTAATCCCCTCACTCACCTGTGCTCTCTCCCCTCAGCCACAGTAGGATTCTTCTCCTTCCGACCTCCAGCTGTCTTCTTGTGCTTTTATGACAGGATATTTCCGGCTGGATTCTTCCAATCTCTCAGGTCCTGGCTCAAACAGCATCTTCTCAGATGGGCCTGCTCTATCCACCTGCCAATTTTTGTCATGTTGTTCTGTATTATTGTTTCTCGTACAACTCCTCACTGTGTGCCTTTGGTTTTGGGACTTTTTTGGGGGAGGGGAAGGGTGATTTATTTAATCATCTTGTTTGTCTTCCCCATCTGAGTGCAGTTTTAGCCATAATATTGAATATGTAGGGTAGCTCCAGGAACCTATTCTCATGTACATCATCCTTGCAAAAAAAAAAAAAAAAGGGAGTTTGGGGACACTCTCAGTGGTCTTTAGTTACTGCAATTATCAGTGTTTAGTACCCAAGAGTGAGTTTTTTTGTTCCACCATCCATGTTGAAAAGAAGTAACTTAAAAAATATCTCTACCCATGTGTCTCCCACGACTGGATGAAATTATTGAACAGCTAGTCAGATTGACAAAATATAGCCAGGGGGCTTTTGGATCACTAACCTTTCCATCCAACTATTTGTCATTATTTTGTCTACTAGTATTCTTTCTGGGAGCATCTTTTTCAGCTCCCATATTTATAGTTGATTTCTTTCAACGTTTGGTAACGGAAAGGAAACCCTTAAATGAAAAGGAATCAAAATAAATCTATTTCACTATACCTTGGACCTAAATCAAGACTCAAGCTGATTTTTGACAGAAGAAACGAGCTTATTTCACTACACTCTAGTTGCATGAACTCTGGGGGTGGAAAGGAGATGGAGTCCAGGAAAGAGGAGAAAATTTACCATTTCTTAATGTCACAACTTCCGAAGTCTTTTCACAGATAGTGTTACATGTAATCTTTACATAAAGCTAGCATGGAGCTTACTGTCTACACATTTCACATGAAGGATGTGGGACACAGACAGGCAAGGGAAGACTTGCTTGGACAGATTGATGGATTGCTATCTGTCCCATAACGTGTGTGTGTGTGTGTGTGTGTGTGTGTGTGTGTGTGTGTGTGCGTGTGTGGTTCACATGGATTTCACCTCAAGTCTTTATTCTGATCAACTGGTAATAACTGTGGGGACATTAGGAAGGATTCTGAAACTATATCTGGATTTAGACAGAAAGTATGGTGATTGCTTAATAATGTCTTTCAGGGACATGGCAGTGGTGATAGTAAAAGGATAGCACACATGCCATATAATTTAAATCTTTAGTAAATCTAAGGTTCCAAAGTACTAGCTGTCTCTGTAGACTAGACTTTGAGTCACTGAGATACCTGGTGTTTCGGTTAGCATTCTCAGTGCTGTGACCCAAAAAAACCTGACAACAACAACTTAGAGGGAGGAAGTTGTATTTGCTCACAGTTCTGGAGATTTCAGTGGTTCAGTCCATGTTAGGACAGGCAAAGTCCATGAAGCTTGGTACATGTTGTGGGGAGCAGAGACAGAGAGCACAGAGCTCTACTCTCATGTCACAGAAGCTGGAAGCAAAGAGAGAACAAGGGGAGGAGGGATCATATATAATCCCAAGGTCGTACCCCCAGGAGCTCTTCATCAGCAACCAAGCCCCATCTCCCATACAGCTGCCTTGTCTCCATGAGATCTAGGGGGACATTCTAAATCCAAACCCTGACACCTGAATTCTATTTCTTATTCCTTCAGTAATGAGTGGTGTGGTCTTCAAAAGGTCACTTCCTTCTGAAAGGATATTCTGAGTCTGTAACATAAGAATATTGGAGTAGATGATTGATAAGGCTTCATTCTGCTGAGGTATTCTGATTTTCAGAAAGTTTATTGTGACTGTATTATTAGAACAAGTGTACACTTATATAACAGCACATTCCATCCTGATATACTGGCACATTTTTCCCTCCTCTTTTTTGCTCATATTGATTACCTAAATGGGATATTTACTTATACAAATAACATGACTATTTAAAATACCAATATTGACTCATTTGGTGTAAAATTAGAAGCATGTCATGTGTTTGCTCTAACACATTGGGAAGCAGTGAGATTCTCATTTCTTCCTGGTGACAGCAGTTGACCTACACAGTCTACTATGTATACTGAGCATATGCTCATGATCATGAATGTAGAAGAGAATCACAGAAGCAAACTTATAAGAAAACAAGAGTTAAAGACACTATGACTCATGAAGTCATGGGGAATATTTTTTCCTTTCTATGGCAAAATAAAACATGCATTAGGGAAAAAGTAGGAAATGAAGAGAAGGAACTAGTTTGAGAATATAGTCCATGATAAGCAGGGATTATATCTACCTTGCCAACCATTATGTTAGCAATGATTTGCAGAGTGTCTGGAACTAATTAACAGATATATTCTGGATACATGATATTTTAGTATGATTTTCCATCACTGTGACTGAAATGCCTGACAGGCACAACTTAGAGGAGGAAAGATTTACTTGGGATCACAGTTTCAGAGGCCTACTCCATAGTCGTCTGGCTTTAAAGCAGAAACTGCAGTGGCAAGTCATGGCAGAAGGATGCTGCTATAAGTCATGGCAGAGAGGGAAAAAGGAGGGTGCCAGGGACATACATATAGTCCCCAAGGTCATGCCCCCAGGGACCCACCTCCTATAGTCATGGCCCACCTCTGAACTTTGCTGCATGGGGCACAGGCTTTAACACATGAGCCTTTCGGGGGACATTCCAAATCCAAACCACACCATATAAATAAGTAAATGAATACTAGCAAGAGGTAAAAAATACCCTAATCCTGAAACACAAAGATAACTAGTGGTAACAAGTAGTACACCTCCACTTAGGCTTTCCTTTTTTTAAATTTTTTTATTTTATTTTTTTAAATTTATTACATTTATTGGTGCATCATAGTTACACGTTTTGATAAGTGTCAGAGTATCAGAAGCATGCATGCACACATTGCTCATTTAGCCCTCCCTCAAATCCCACCCTATTCCCTCCCCCTTCCCTCCTTTCCATGCTCAGCATAGTGATTGACTCTGATAAGTTTGTGTGTACACCTCATGTGCATTAGTGTATTTCCCTCTTGCCCCCTCCCATCTCCCTCAGTTAGGTGGCCTTCTTTGCTCAGCTAAAGTTTTCTCCTTCTCGGTCTGGGGTTCCCTTTAAGTCCCATTCTCCCTAGCTTCCACATATTAGGGAGAACATCTGACTTTTCACTCTTCATGACTGACTAATTTCACTTAGCATAATGTTCTCCAATGCCCTCAATTTCCCAGCAAATGATGTAATTTTGTTCTTTCTGGCTGCGTAAAATTCCATTGTGTACATATCCCATAGTTTTGTAATCCATTCATCTGTTGATGGACACCTTGGCTGGTTCCAAAGTTTGGCAATTGTGAATTGTGCAGCTACAAACATAGATACATGTGCATTAGTCTGGTAGTTTGGTTTCATTCCATTTGAGTAGATGCCTAGAAGTGGTATTGCTGGGTCATATGGTAGGTGCATTCCCATTCTTCTGAGGATCCTCCACACTGTTTTCCAAAGTGGTTGCACTAATTTGCAATTCCAGTAACAGTGTATTAGAGTTCCTACTTCTCCACATCCTCACCTGCATTTGTTGTTTGTGTTTTTAATGATTGCCATTCTAATTGGGGTTAGGTGACATCTCAGGGTAGTATTGATTTGCATCTCTCTGATTGCTAATGATGTCGAACATTTTTTCATACATTTAAGGGCCATTTGTATTTCTTCTTCTGTGAAGTGTCTATTTAGTTCACTTGCCCATTTTTTGATTGGGTTATTTTTTTTTTAGTGGTAATTTTTTTAAGTTCTCTGTATATTCTAGATATGAGTCCTCTATCAGAGGAGTAGCTGGGAAGATCTTCTCCCATTCTGTCGGCTCTCTGTTGAGGTTCTTGATTGCTTCCTTTGCTGCACAAAAGCTCTTTAGTTTAATGCAATCCCACGTATTGATCCTCATTTTAGTTTTCTGTGCCTTTGGGGTCTTGTTGAGGAAGTCTTTACCTGTGCCTATGTGCTGAAGTGTTGGGCCTATGCCCTCTTCGAGTAGCTTCAAGGTCTCTGGTCTGATTTTTAGGTCTTTGATCCATCTTGAATTGACTCTAGTGCAGGGTGAGAAAGTGGGGTCTATTTCTATTTTTCTGCATATGGTTAGCCGGTTTTGCCAGCACCATTTGTTGAAGGAGCTATCTTTTTTCTAGTTGGTGTTTTTAGCCCCTTTGTCAAAAATCAATTGTCTGTAGGTGAGTGGGTTTGTTTCAGAGCCTTCTATTCTGCTTCATAGGTCTATGTGTCTGCTTTTCTGCCACTACCATGCTGTTTTTATTACTATGGCTTTGTAGTATAGTTTGAAGTCAGGTATTGTGATCCTCCTGCATGGTTCTTGTTGCTGAGAACTACTTTGGCTATTCTGGGTTTTTTGTTGTTCCAAATGAATTTAAGGACAGACTTTTCTATGTCAGTGAAGAATGACTTTGGTAATTTAATGGGTATTGCATTGAATCTGTAGAGCACTTTTGGAAGAATGGCCATTTTGAAGATATTTATTCTGCCTACCCAAGAGCATGGGAGATCTTTCCATCTTCTAAGATCCTCTTCAATTTCTTTTTTCAATGTTTTGTAGTTTTCCTTGTAGAGGTCTTTTACCTCCTTGGTTAGGTTTATTCCCAAGTATTTTATTGTTTTGGGTGATATCGTGAGTGGAAATGTCTTCTGGATTTATTTTTCAGTGGATTTATGGTTAGCATACAGAAAAGCTTCTGATTTTTTAAGATTGATTTTGTATCCAGACACTTTGCTGAATTTGTTGATCAGTTCTATGAGTCTTTTAGTTGAATTTGTTGGATCTTCTAAGTATAATATCATGTCATCTGCAAATATAGTTTCAGTTCCTCTTTTCCTATTTGTACTCCTTTTATTTCCTTCTTTTGCCTTATTGCTCTGGCTAGAGTCTCAAGTACTATATTGAAAAGGAGTGGTGACAGCGGACATCCTTGTCTTGTTCCTGTTTTTAAAGGGAACTTTCGAAGTTTTTCCCCATTCAGTATGATGTTGGCTATGGGCCTATTGTATATTGCCTTTATGATGTTGAGGTATGTTCCTTCTATTTCAATTCTCTGCAGTGGTCTTATCATGAATGGGTGTTGGATTTTGTCAAATGCTTTTTCAGCATCTATTGAAATGTTCATGTGATTTTTGTCTTTAGTTATGTGTATGTGGTGGATTACATGGATTGTTTTTCGGATGTTGAACCAGCCTTGCATCCCTGGGATGAACCTAACTTGGTCATGATGTATGATTTTCGTGATGTGGTTTTGAATGCGCATTGCTAGTATTTTGTTTAGAAGTTTTGCGTCTAAGTTCATCAACGATATAGGTCTGTAGTTTTCTTTTCTGGAGCTGTCTTTATTCCATTTTGGTATTAGTGTGATGTTGGCTTCATAGAATGTGTTCAGGAGAGTCCCGTTTCTTTCTATTTCACAGAATAGATTACGGAGTATTGGGATTAGTTCTTCTGTAAAGGTTTTATAAAATTCACTTGGGAAACCATCTGGACCTGGGCTTTTCTTTGATGGTAGGCTTTTTATTGCTGCTTCAATCTCTTTGATTGCTATTGGTCAATTTAAATTTTCTATATCTTCTTGATTCAACTTAGGAAGGTTGTATGTGTCTAGAAATTTGTCAATTTCTTCTAGGTGTTCCATTTTGTTGGAGTATAGTTTTTCAAAGTAGTTTCTGATTATCCTCTGGATTTCCGTGCTGTTGGTGGTAATATCTCCTTTTTCATCTCTTATTTTAGTAATTTGGGCTGATTCTCTCTTTCTTTTGGTTAGGTTGGCTAGTGGTTTGTCTATCTTGTTTATTTTTTCAAGGAACCAGCTTTTGATTTTGTTCATTTTTGTATTTTTTTATTGTCTACTTTGTTGATTTCTGCTCTGATTTTAATAATTTCCTGTCTTCTACTAGCTTTGGGGTTAGACTATTCCTGTTTTTCAAGGGCTTTGAGGTGTGTCATTAGGTTATTTATTTGGTGATTTTCTGTTCTTCTTATGTGGGCACTCAGTGCTATGAATTTTCCTCTTAATACTGCCTTCAGGGTGTCCCAGAGATTTTGATATGTTGTTTTTCTGTTTTCGTTTGTTTCTAGGAATTTCTTCCCTTATTTCCTCTTGTACCCATTCCTCATTCAGCAGTGTGATATTCAGTCTCCACATGTTTGTGAGGTTTCTCTGGGTCTTCTTATAGTTGATTTCTAGTTTCATTCCATTATGGTCTGAAAAGATGCAGGGGATTATGTCAGATTTTTTGAACTTGCTAGTACTCACTTTGTGGCCTAGGATATGGTCTATTTTAGAGAAAGTTCCATGAGCAGCTGAAAAAAATGTGAATTCAGCTATAGTTGGGTGGAATATTCTGTATGTGTCTTCTAGGTCCATTTGGTTTATGGTGTTCCTTCAGTCTGAGGCATCATTACTGATCTTTTGTCTTGAAGTTCGATCTAGTGGTGTGAGAGGTGTGTTGAGGTCTCCCAATATTATTGTATTGGGATCTATGTTTGATTTAGTGTCACGAAGACTTTCTTTTATGAAAGTGGTTGCACCTATGTTTGGGGCATCAATGTTGGCTATTGTTATATCCTCTTGCTGGATTGTTCCTTTTACCAGTAAGAAATTACCTTATTTGTCTCTTCTGATAGGTTTAGGTTTGAAGTCTGATATCATAATTGCTACTCCTGCTTGTTTTCAAGTTCCCTTAGCGTGGATTACCTTGCTCCACCCCTTCACTTTTAGTTTGTGTGTATCTTTACTTGTAAGGTATACTTCTTGCAGGCAGTATATAGATGGATTGTGATTTTTAATCCATTTTGCCACCTTATGTCTTTTGATTGGGGAGTTGAGGCCATGTATATTCAGCGTGATTATTGAGAGATGGGTTTTCATTCCTAACATTTTGAAATTTCATTTCTGTTTGAAGTAGTGTTTGTTTTTTGCCTAGTTGTTTGTTTGATGGAAATCACTGTTTCTCTGCTTCTAGCATTTCCTTATTATTTCTTCTTTGTAATTAATCTCTTTGATCATTTTCTCTAGTGCTGGTTTGGAAGACATAAAGTCTTTCAGCTTCTGTTTGTCATGGAAGGTTTTTATTTCTCCATCAAATTTGATACATATCTTTGCTGGGTAGACAAATCTTGGCTGGAAGTTCTCTTCAATGTCCAATTCATGCTGTCGAATTGTTTTTTCTAATTTATATACTATGTGTTCATTTTTGGAGAGGTCATCTTCTAAGAGTGAGATTTTGTTTTCCATGTGGTCTAGTCTACTGTTGATGGTCTGTATTGATGCCTTCATTTCAATTATTGCATCCTTCACTTCCTTCAATGCTTTTTTTTTTTGATTCCTGTTCAGGGTGTCGGATTCTTTGCTTATTTGATCCTTAATTGCTTTCAGGCTCTCTCTGAATTCCTTTCAGAAATCCTGTATCATTTCCTCTATTGAAGTTATGAATTACCCTTCTGGCAATCTTTGTACTTCTGAGTTGGCAGGTTCTGTTGTTGTGGGATTGTGGGGTCTCATTGTTACTTTGCTATTCTTCCTTTTCATGAGTTCAGGTTTCTTATGTTTATACCTTTGTTGCTTTTGGTAGCTCTCTGTCTCACTCTGTAGGTATCCTATGTCTAATCTCTCTCCCTTTATAGTTTCTTATCCTGGAGGTAGATAGTTGCTACTAGGTGAGCCTTAAAGGTGAATAGCCTTTACTGAAAGGTTATTCTCACTTGCTTGGTATAATGTCCATTTGCAGGCCCAATTCTTGGTCTCCTTCAGTGATTGGGACCCTTGCCTGGTACCTCTCACTACCTGTGCAAGTGACCAGTGCCAATCTTGCCCCTTTCACTGCAAGCCTGGGTCTCAACGTTCTCTACTTGGGCTGTCACTATGTCTCTTTCTGTCTACACCTATGACAGGTGTCACCAGCAGGGGATCCTGGGCTTGTGTCTCTCTTTGCCTACAGAAACAGTGGGTGCCGCATTGCCCTGGTTCTGTGCAAACATGGAACTCCATGTTTTCCACAGAGAGGGCTGGTTTGGTCCAATTTTCTCCAGGTACCATAGCTATATGTCCTATGGTGATCCCCAGGGACTCTATAAGGGTGCTGCGACCCACGGGCTGCAAGTCCCACTCAAATGTCACCAGGGACTGTCTGCTTATCCACGCGTCTAACGCATCCCACAGCAGACCCCACTCCCACCTCGACCAGGGCAATCAGTACCATCTCAGACCCTGCAAGTCCCTGTGGCCGCGCTGGGTGGTCTTCCCCTGGGGCTGCTCGTTGACTTACGGTCTTGTTGAGCGCTGCTCTTAATCTTGGAGGAGAGTGGGCTCGTCGCTGCTGCAGGTTCTGATCAGGCCTCTGGGCCCTGGGGAATCTGCTGAGCATGGATTGAACTGCTGTTCGCTTTTGTCGCTGATGCTGTGCAGTGCTGGTTTCAGAAGAGCACCCTGGATTCTTCACTGGTTGCCTGCAGAAGCCACAATGCCGGTAGCTGTCAGTGCAGTCTGACCAAGATGGCGCCGCTACCGCTTCTGCCGTCGCGGCAGTTCGGGTCTGTGTCGCGCGTGGAGCGAGTCACTGCTTGCCTTCACTGCTGCTATTCCACAGCTGCTGGATTCACAGCAGGTCACTGGCACCTCCGTTCGTCTTGTGCAGAAGCCACAATGCTGGTAGCTGCCGGGAAGGTCCTGCCAAGATGGCGCCACTGCAGCCACTGCAACTGCCGCCGTTTGGTCTCTTGAGTGTGGAGTAAGCCGCTGCTTGCTTTCATCTCTGCTGACCTGCAGCTGCTGAGCTTACAATAGGTCTCTGGCTTCTCTGCTGGCAGCATGTGGAAACCACAATGCCGGTAGCAGCCTGCGCGGTCTGTCCAAGATGGCGCCACTGCCGTCCCTTAGGTAAGGTGCTTGGAGCTTTTTACTTTCCTTTGTTTTGTCTTCTGGCTTTGATTCCATCACGTTTCAAACTTTTCGTTGTTTACTTCCCCACCTAGGCTTTTCATTGGTAAACATACATGCTTACTTTTTAAAACCATATTTATTGAGGTATAACGTATATACAATAGTAATCATCAGGGTTTTGTTTCATTTTGTTGTGGTTCCAGGGATTGAACTTAGGGGTATTCTACCTCTGAGCTACATGCCCAGCCCTTTTTTTAAAAATTAATTAATTAATTAATTTATTTATTTATTTTATTTTGAATCAGGACCTCACCAGGTCGCTCAGAGTTTTACTATAACCCATGTACTGGGCTATAGGCATGCACCACCACTCCAGGCTAATAGTCATCAGTTTTAACTATACGGTTCAATGGTTTTGACAAATGTATACAATCATGTAACAACCACCACAATCAAGATATAGAAATTTTCTTCACCCCTGTATATCCCTTTGACCCTTTGAAATAAATCTCCTCTCCCAACCCTGACTCCTTGCAACCTCTTAGCTGATTTCTCTCAGGATAATTTTGCATTTTCTTGAGTTTTGGATTGATAATAGAATCAAACAGCATGTCATTATTTGCGTCTGGCTGATTTTGAGATTCATCCATGTCTATGTGTATCAGGAGTTTGTTCCTGACATTTTTTTGGGGGGGAGTACTGGGGATTGAACCCAGGGGCATTCTACCTCTGAGCTACACCCCTAGCCCTATTTTTTATTCTTTATTTTGAAACAGGGTCTTACTAAGTTGTGGAGGGCCTAACTAAGTAGCTGAGGCTGGCCGCGAACCCGGATCCTCTGGTCTCCGCCTCCCAAGTACTTGGATTACAAGCGTTTGCCACCACACCCGGCTCCTGACCTTTTTTTTTAGTAGCTTCACAAATTTTTTTAGCCATTCACCAGTTGAATATATCCAGCCATTTACCAGTTTTCAATTTTGGCTTGTTATGAAGCTGTTATTAACATTCCTGTGTAAGTCTTTGTGTGTACACATTTTCATTTCTGTTGAGTAGATATTTAGGAATGGAAATACAAAGTTAAATTTTACCTTTATAAGAAACTACAACCCGTCCTCCAAAGTGGTTCTATCATTTTGTATTCCCACTAGCAATGCGTGAGAGTTCCATTTGCTCCAGTTTCTTGACAAAACTTGCTGTTATCATACTTTTTGATTTTAGTTATTTTAAATGGGTGAGTAGAATATATGATTGTGGTTTTAATTTATATTTACCTTGTTAAAATATTGAATATATTTTCCTGTGCTTATTTGAATTCTGTAAATTCTTTGGTGAAGTGTCTGTTTGGATGCTTTTTTTAAGTTTTCTTCTTCCTTTTATTAAATATCTAGTTATTTACCTTTTTGTTAGTGAGTTTATTTATATATGCTATTTACAAATTCTTTATCAGAAACACATTTGTCACATATATATTGCCCCGGTCAATAATTTGACTTTTTTATTTGCTTTAGGATGTCTTTTAAGAAGAAAAGGATTTTAGTATTGATAAGGTATCCTCTGGATGAAATATTTCCTTAACCAAAGATCACAAGGATTTTCTACTCTATTGTCTTGTAGAATTATTTCTTAGTCTTTACATTTAATTCTATGATCTGCTTTGAGTTAATTTTTTGGTCCTGTATGAGGGAAAGGTTGTCATTTATTTTAATATATGTGAATATTCAATTGTTCAAAAGGATAACACCTTTCTGCATTGAATTACCTTGTCTTTACCAAAATCCAACCCCAATTATGTTTGTATTTACTTCTGAAATTCTATTCTGTTTCATTGACTTATATGTTACCCTTATGCCAAAACAACCATGTCTCAATTTCATAACTTTTTATGTCTTCTAATCAGGTAGTTTAAATCTTTCAATTTGTTCTTTTTCAAAATTATTCTGGTTACTATTGGTTATTAGTATTTTCAAATACATTTTACAATTTCTACTTTTCAATTTCTACTAAAAAAGCTTGAAAGGATGTTAATTGGGATTTAAATAAATCTATGGGTCATTTTGGGCAAAATTGGCTGTTTAAAGATATTAAGTCTTCTGATTCATGAATATGATACACATTTCCATTTACCCACATCTTTTAAAAATTATTTTAGAAATACTTTCTAGCATTTAGTGTATAGATATTTCCATTTTAATTAAATTTATCTCTAAGTGCTTCATGCATTTCTATGCTCTTGTAAATGGTATTTTAATTTCAACTTATAATTATTCATTGCTGATGCATAGAAAAACTACTTTCTTACATTGATCTGGTATCCCACAATCTTGCTAAACTTACATATTAGATCTAGAAGCATTGTAATAGTTTTTAGGGGGTATTTTGTACATAGATAAACATGTTGGTTGCAAATAAAAAAGGCTTTGCTTTTTATTTTCTAATCCGTATGTCTTTTTTCTTTGGCTGGATGATTTTGTCTTGTTGCATTCTCTCAGACCTCTAGTACACAAAGGAAAAAAGTAATGAGATCAAATATTCTTATCTCATTTCTGGCATTATGGGGTATAAATTGTCAGTCTTTTAGCATTTAACCTAGCAACAGTTTTTTTTTTGTAAATTCCCTTTATCAGATGGAGAAACAGCCCCCCCCAGTTTGCTGAACATTTTTATCATGAATAGGTGTTGAATTTTTTAAGTGTTTGTTCTGCATTGATTGAGATAATCATATGAGCTTTCTTGCTACTCTATTAATGTGGTGGATTATATTGATAGATTTTTTTTAAATGTTATGAATAATTTTTATCTTTCCCCCTGGTTCCTAGGATAGATTTTAAGAACTTTAATACATTCCACCTGAGTTGTCAAATTTTATATCACAAAACTGCTTGTGATGTGATATTCTCTTATTTAATGTCTATAGGTTATCTCATTTAATGTCTATAGGTTATGTAATGATAGCCCCTTTCCCACTGCTTATAGTGGTAATTTGTATCTTTTTCTCCTCTTAAATCTGGCTAGAGTTTTGTCAAACTTTATAGATCAATTCCAAGAATCGTATTTTTATTTAATTAATTTTCTCAATTATTTTCTTGTTTTCTGTTTCTTTGATCTCCATTTTTTGTCATTTGTATTTTTCCTACTTGAATTAGAGTTCACTTACTCTTCTTTTTTCTAGTTTTTTATTAGAGAAATTAAATCATAGACTGAGACCTTTATCCTTTTCTAGTGTAAGTATAGGATGCTATAAATTTCTTTCTCAGCAATGATTTGCTTGCCTTCCACAATTTTGTCGTGTTGTGCTTTAATCTTCATTCAGTTAAAGATATTTATGATTTCTGCTTGTACCTATCAGTTATTTAGAAGTGTGCTTTTTAGTTTCAATATTTGAGGATTTTTTAAAATACCCATTTCCTGGTTTCTAGTTCCATTCCATATTGGTCAGAAAATGTACTCTGTAAATCTTCAACCATTTAAGTTTATTTAGTTTTTGGGGGGAGCTGGAATGTAACCTTACTTGGTATGCACTACATTTTCACTTGAAAAGAATATGTATTTTTTGTCCTTATCCTGTGCCCTAACAGTGTCAGGGCAAGTTTGCACATAATAGTCAATTCTTTAGAATTCTCCCTAATTTTTTATATATACATGTACATGTTTAAGCAATTACCAAAGGAGTAACATAGATAAATCCCAGTGATAATTAGGACTTTTTTCTTTAATTTATATCAGTTTTTGCTTCATGGTTTTCAAAGTTCTTTTATCAAGTATAGAGCTATTAATAGTTTTTTCAATGAATTGACACCTTTATTATTATGAAATCTCTCTTTTTCTTTTGTAATATACTGTTAACTGAAGTATATATTATGTGATCATTAATTTAGACACTTTAGGTTTCTTTTTATTTCTGTTAGTGTGGCATACATTTTTACATTCTTTTAATTTACATTTGGCTTTATATTTAAGTGGTTATAGATATCATATGGTTAAATCTTGCTCTTTTTTAATTCAGTCTATTATGCCTTTTGTTTGGAGTTTGACTATATTTAATTTAATTATAAATATGGATGGATTTATAGCTACTATTATGTGATTTGTTTTCTATTTGTACTATCTGCTCTTTGTTTACTTTTTCCTGTTAATTTCCTAATTCTTTAGTAACAATTTTGCATTTTGTATGGTTGTATTTAATCTGTTTATGAGTTAATCCCCTTCTTAAAAAAATGTAGTAGGTGGTTACTTGAAAGTTTACAATATACATCTTTAACTTACTATAGTCTACCTTCAAGTAATATACTAAATCATGCACTGCATAAAAAACCTTACAAATGTATCCTTCCATTTCCATATTCTTGCCTTTATCCTATTATTTTCATATATTTTAATATGTTTTATTCTAAGCAGACAATTGCTCTTTAATAATGTTTAAAAAAGATAAAAAGATTCTTAGGTGTTGGTACACACACACACACACACACACACACACACACACACACACACAGAAACAGAGAAAAAATCTTATGTTGCCTAAATAATTAGTTTCTGGGGACTCATCATTCCTTTATGTGGATTAAAATTTTCATCTGGTATTGTGTTCCTCACATCTGAAGGACTTCTTGTAACATTTCTTATAATGCAGGTTGGCTGGCATCAAATTGTCTCCGTTTTCCTTGGTTTGAAAGTCTTAAGTTTTGTAAAAGTATATTGTCATTGGGCATAGAATTATGACTTGATGGTGGTTTGTTTTGAGCACTTTAAAAGTGTTGTTCCATTGTCTTCAGACTTATGGTTTCTGGAAATCTCTTCATTGTACTTCTTATCATTTTCTCTTTGGATGTTGTCTTTTTCTTTGATGGCTTTTAATTCTTTCCTTTATCATTGCTTTTCAGCAACTGGTTTATGATATTCCTAGCTGTGGTCTGATTTAGTTGTTTATACTTTGGATATGTTGATGTACAGTTTTTTGAGTGTACAGTTTTCTATGAATTTGGAAAAAATAATCGCTACTTAAAAAATTTTGCTTTGGGGTCATTACCCTGCCCTTTGCATTCTGATTATACACATTACTGCTTGACATTGTCCCAGCACTCAATGAAGACTGTTTTTCCTTTGCCCTGTGCTTTGCTTTACTTCTGAAAATCTCCTTTACTATGACTCAAATTCATTGATCCCTTCTTTGGCAGTGACTAATACTGTTTTTTATTTTACATATTTTATCATAGCCCATAATCAGAGTATAGAACTAGTAAGAAGAAGTGATGGAATCTTTATCAGAGACACTTTTTCTTCAGGACTAGATTATTGAATGGGCTTGATCAAGAGATCTGGAACAGAGACACATCATACACAGCCACAGAAATGCTATTGAAGTTGGAATACTGTCCATTGCTTGCTGAGTAGAATCCCCAGAAGATTATGTACTTCAACCTTTGATGTTATAAGAAGAGGGAGATACATGAAAACTGAGATTATTTAATTTAAAAATAAATCTTCTGAGGTATGTCCTTGGATTATAATTTAGTTCAATTTTATTCACCTGCCTCATCTTCAACTACCATAATTTAGAAACACCTTAAAGGGCTTTCTGAAAATAGTTGTTTTAGTGATACTTTTGATAATACTTCCCTAGCAACAAAAACACCCTAAGCATATATTCCCTACTTTTTAGTAGTGTATGACTTCATAAATAAATATGTAATTTATTTATTCATAGATGTATACATTATTGCATCTATATATTATGTTTGCTACTGCTTACATACATATGAAAAATAAACTCTGGAGGATGAAAAATATATAGAAATAGAATTGCAATATTTTCTTCTCAAAGCTCATAATGGATTATCTTTTTTTTTCATAGTACTGTGGATGGAACCCAGGGGCATTCTACCTCTGAGCTACAACTCCAGCCATTTTTATTTTTTTATTTTGACATGGGGTCTCACTAAGTTGTTGAGGGCCTCTAAATTGCTGGGGCTGCTTCAAACCTGTGATCCTCCTGTCTCAGCTGCCCAAGTACTGGGATTACAGGCATGTACCATCACACCCAGCTTGGATTATCTTTTGATTTCTAAGATGTACATTTACTCACCTTGTTGGCCACTATTATTAAATATAAAATAACAAAATAAGTGGAGTACAGGCAAAATGACTTATCAAGTTGACCTATGCCAACACATTAAGACACAGGTTATTGTTCGCATTTTATACATAAGAAATCTGAGGCCTAGATAGGTATGAGGCACCTACAATTGCATATTATGTAAATAGAAAACTCCAATACAAATGCAAGTCTCCACATTCTGAATGCAATTAACTTTCCTTTGTGCCATCATGTCCTCCCTTTGAAAAATGATACTTCATGTCTAATATATATAGACAATGTATTCAAGTGGCTACCACCACTAACTCAAAAATCCTCATGATATGACTGAAACCTTAGTTTCTAAAACAAATCCCATAAGATGTGTTATTCATTTATTACAATCTAATGATAAAAAATAGTGGCCATATTAAAACATGAGGGGGTTGACATTTGATCCCGTGTTTCTGTATCAGTTGGTCTTCATTCTTTCTTTTATTTCAGGAATAGGACAGAGTGAGGTCAGAGGGGATTAACTTTTCATTTGCAGTTAATGGGAGGAGGTTTTGGTGAAAAGTAGGCCTAAAAGAATGGCATGGAAATGGGACAGAAGGGGGAAAGGAGAGCACTTGGAAAATAGAGGAATTTTTGAGGGAAATTCCACATCTCCGATGTTATCCACCCAAGTAATCACATGGAGCTCACAGTGAAAGACCGGACTAGATTCAGTCACAGACCTGGAGATGAAATTCTCCATTTTCCATTATCAACTCAGCCAGAAACCTACTCCCCCTGGAGCCATACTTAGCCAACTCACTATCTCCCGCCACCCTGCCTGGCTCATAAACACAGATACAGACACGGAGGTGCACAGACCCAGCATCTCTACCCAAAGGGCAAACTATTTCTGTACTGCATCAAGCAGAGTGCAGGGGCCAGGAATGGTTGTAGTAAATACAATAACAATATTAAATTCTGTTCGCAGTCCTGCAAGCGATGGGTAAAAGGAGATAAGGAGAGGAGACGCAGAATCAGAACTGGAAATCTTTCGCCCCCTGGCTCTAGTAAAGTAAATACATCTCAGAGAGGCACACTTTGGTGTAGTAGAAAGCGTGGATCTGACAGTGGAGAGACCCGTGTTTGTGCTCTCCATTCTACTATTTTCTGTGGCTGGACTTTTAGTACACTAACTTAACTTTGCTGACCTCAGATGGCATTTCTGATGAGAATGCAATTGTTGTTGACACCATAGAGAAGTTTGGGATATTAACCTGAGAGTAAACATTTAGTTAGCATTTATCATTTCCCTTCCACTTCTTCTTCAGGGTCATGACCAATCTACTTTTCCCTTCCACTTGCCACTACCTTCCCCTAAAGTGGCCATTCCCTTTTCCCAAACCCTTTGGAACAGCTAGTAGCCTCATTAACAGAGTCCAATAACATGGATGAAATTAAGTACAATAGCATTTTATGTCCCATATACATAAATATCATCATTTCAACATGTAACCAACATAGAAATTAGTAGAGATATTTTATATTCCTTTTCCATACTCCATGCTTAGTACCCGGTATGTATTTCACACAACACATCTCAATTCAGATTACCTATAACTCAGTTGTTCCACAGCCACATGTGGCCAGCTCCTGCCCCATCCAACAACTGGGCCAAGAGAAGACAAATTTCTTTTTTTATGTGGGCTGTTTACTTTCCTGTTATCCTTGGGTAGCAACAATCATTAGGTGGCTTGGTGAACACTGCATAACACCAGCAGAGGTTTAATCTGTTTAACCATCTTTCCTGATATTGGAGATTCAAACATTAGATTGAAAATGAGATTTGCAGGACTTGAGCTTCAAAGATCATTTTAGCCCTGATTCAGTGCCCCATGCATACTGATTAAAAGAAAAAAAAAACACAAAAACCCAAGAAGACAGTAGGCCAGACCAGAATAGAACCCCTGGCCCTTTGTTTTCCATCCGACAATGTTCACAAGTTAGAATGCTGTTGGAGTCCCAGGGATTCTGTTTATACAGCATGAATGCAGATGTGCCCAAGAGTATAAGACCCTTGTTCAGTCTACCATAACCTAAATTTGGCAGGCTCACTTAGGCATGGAGGATTATACAGTTTAAATTGGATGAGAACGGTGATGGTTGTTAAAAAAAAAACACAGCATCCACAACAACACAAAATCAAAAACAAAAATAAAACAGAAATTTCACTCTCCACTAATGAAATAACATTTTCTCCCAAGTGTGTTGACAAAGCCAAAGTTCTCCTAGAACCAGGCAGTCTTAACTGAGTCTGTTAATCCTAAGATTTTGTAGCTATTCATGTGTGGAAAGGTGCCCTTGAATTTCTAAACTTAGAAGGGTCTGGACTCCCCTGTGTTTCTGCAGAGACCTCTGGGAGGGGTCCAAACCTGCAATCACTTAGCGGACAGGCAGTCCAGGGCCCTTGATCCTATCTAAGGTAGATGCCACCTTCCCAGGAGACAGATGTTTGTGCAATGGATTCTGGGCACAGTCAGGTAGGATCACCACTTAGAGGGGTGTTTGTTTGCAGAGGAGAATCACAGTTCACATTCCACCAGAGACTGGGGGAGCACTGGAATATCAACGCAGCTCTCCAGGAGCACATTCAACCGAGTTCAAGTTTGTGATGAACAGGCATAACTACTCCAGCTTGAAAATAATGAACACTGTGAGCGCTTGAAAAATGGGTTAGGAAAAAAACACCTCCCTGCCTGTCCCCAGCTCACAAGCTGTGTTTTGTGATCACAACGAGAGGAGCAAGGAACCGGGTCTTATTCTAGCTCATCGATCAAGGGACTTCGCAGTAAGTCTTGTCTACAGAATATCAATGGGAAGTGAAGAGTCCCTTGCTCAGGGAACCCCTTGACTGTGTTCAAAGGAGCTTTGAAAAGCAGACAGGACATATGTTGGCCCATGCTGGGTGGCCTCTCTGGGACTCGAGGAACCAGCCAGAGTCAGAACATTTGTTTGGTCTTTTTCCATCTCTCAGGTGAATTTCAGCTTACATGTATTTTTTTTATCAGAACAGAATGAATAATAATAAAAAAGTGCTTCCTCTCTCATATATCTTCATTGTATACTGTAGAAATGGTAATGTTGTATATAATAGTAGAATATTTCCATCATTTGACTAGTTGTTATGATCTAGTCTGATGCACCAAGCAGGACATGTATCTGCTTGATCACTATAAGGTAAGATTTTCTAATAGCATTGCATGCAGAAAGAAAGAGAAAAAGATGAGACTCAGTGCTGGTGAACCTAGGTGTGCAGATTTTCTTCATTCACTCACTCAGTGGATATATAGTAAGTACATACTCTGAGCCTGATGTTGCCTTGGGTTCTGGGTTTTAATCTTGAGTGTACCACTTATAAACCATGAGGGCTGGGGCATTTTCTTGATTTCTTTGACATTGAGATAACACGCAATCTGATTTAGTCATAGACTGGATTGAGAATGAAATATGTCAGGCACTATATGATGAGCAGTGATGTTTTTTAACCTTACTCTGTTCTCGAATCTCATAGAGATGAATCAATCTGGACCAACTGAACTTGTGGCAGAGGGGGGATTTGAACCCAAGTTTATCTTGCTGCAAATGTCATGCTGTTATGTAAAAGCCTTCATAACACAGAACCATAGTCCCATAATGTTTTAGAGTGATGTACTTAATTTCATGTACTAACCTTATTTCTGTGGCACTTTAGGAGCTTCAAGACTGCTTTTGCTAGTCCTTTTTTAGAAGGCTAGTGATGAGTTGTTAAAATAGAAAGTGTATCATGCAGACCTCCTTATATCTGGTGCATTAGAACAAGGTTGCAGCCAGGATTCTGTTGCCACCGAGCTGAGATGGAGGCATCAGCCTTTGTGTGCTGGGATGGTCCTGGGTCTGTGGTTCCTGGGATGAGTTAGTCATTTTTTCATTGCTGTGACCAAAATACCAGACAAGAACAACTTAGAGGAGGAGAGATTGATTTTGGTTCATGGTCACAGAGGTTCAGTCCATGGCAGGCTGGCTCCATTGCTCTGGGCATGAGGTAAGGCAGAATATCATGGTAGAGGAGGCTTCTCAACTCAAAGCAGCAAGGAAGGAAGGAAGGAGAGAGAGAGATAAACAGAGAGAGAGAGAGAGACAGAGAGAGAGACACAGAGAGACAGAGAGAGACAGAGAGAGAAAAGAAGAAGAAGAAGGAGGAGGAGGAGGAGGAGGAGGAGGAGGAGGAGGAGAGGGAGAAGGAGAGGGATAGGGAGAAGGAGAGGAAGAAGAAGTGGGAGGCGTTAGCAACCAGGGACAGATATAGTCTCCAAGGCCACATTCTTAGTGACCTACTTCCTCCTGCCATGCTTCACCTGCCTACAATTACCACCTAGTAGTCCATTCAAATTATTAACTCATCTAATGGCTTAACTCACTGATGAGGCTAGAGCCCTTATCCAATCATTTTCGAAAAGCCCCTCCTCTGGACACTGCTGCATTACCTAACATGTGAGCTTTTGGGGGACACCCCAGATCCAAACTATAGTATGGATAAATGTGATACAGCAGGCTGCAGTTAGATTGTAATACAGGGGTTGTCGGCTTACCAGCGGGCTGAGATAGAAGGCACTTCTGAGATTTCATCATTTAGTCTTCTTAAAATTGAGGCCCAGAGGCTTAAATAATATTTTAGGGTCCATATTAGTCAGAATTCTCTAGAGAAATAGAACTGATCATATATATTATAATTATAATTTATATTATATTAATATATATATTTGGCTCATATGATTATGGAGGCTGACTAGTTCCCAAATCCTACAAGATCTTGCAAGTCCCAAACTGGAAACAGGACCCAGGAGAGCTGACAGTGTAGTTATAGTCTGATTCCAAAGGCTGAGAAGAGAGTTGATGTTTCAGTTCAAGTCTAATGGCAGGAAATAGTCAACATCTCCATTAGTAGGCAGTCATACAGGAAGATTTCTTCCTTACTAGAAGGAAATAGAGGCAGGCAGTTCTATTCAGACTTTCAACTGATTGGGTGAGGTCCACCCACATGAGAGTAGACAATCTGGTTCAACCACTCTAGTGATTTGAATGTTTAGTTCCCAAAACACCTGTTGAAATACTCAAAATCATGTTTGGCCAAATATCCAGGAACGCCTGTCAGGTTGGCATTTAAAATTAATCCTCACAGAGCTACACTAGTGAATGATTGAAAAGCCACAAGGAAAACACGAGCCTCTGGGTTTAATTCATGCACACTTTCCTTTTACGCACTGATTCATAGATCTCCCAACGTATTGATCAGGAATAGTCATGTATGCACACTAAATAAATAACTATATTAAAGTTACTGATGGAGATCAAGGAATGGGAAAATGCCATATACAGGTTATTGGTGTTTATTGGCATTTTTGTTATATAGAAACCTGAATTATGCTCTTGAACCATGGAGAAGAGGCAATTAAAAATAATGTTTTTAGGTTCCACTTCTTAATCACATTCACTTTCTCCTGTTCTTTCTGATGCTTGTGAGTTTGGGCATGAAAAGTTAAAAAAAATAGAATCAAACTTTTACTATCTGTGTAATGTTTAATAACATCATTAAAATATTTTGAGATTAACTGTGACCACTGAATTGTAAAATGTGTAAGGTTCAGCAGTATTCAATAATCTTTCTGAAAAAATATCCTGGGATTCTGAAACAAACCTGAGAAAGATGTGAGAAAAATATTATCTCTGTATTAAAGTTGAAGATACTAGTTCTAAGAAATTTCCAAGGGCTGTCAAACTAGTGATAAAGTTTATTATTTCTAGTTTTACCCATTACTTTTCAGGTGACAATTTAAAAAATGTATTTAAAATTTTAAATTATTTGTTTGGAAATTTTCCTGGATGTGACTAATGAAAATATTTGATTAGGGTCAAAGAGGCTGGTGATGTGGACATTGTTGCTTTTGCCATTTCTTTATAGTTTATCTCTTCTTATTTCTTGTTCATAGTTTTGGTACTAGCATCTGAATTTTTTCAGAGGTGTCAACTTTCCCCTGTAATCCATCCAGTCAAAATAAGATTGGGTCTCTCCCGTGGACTTGGAACATTGGAAGACCATGATGGAGATTCAGTGACGGGATCACAACCTGGTTACAGCCAACTGGACATACTCTTAGGACCTTGGTTGGTATACTTGTGACTAGTTAAAATTGACATTCAAGTTATATGTGGAGGAAATCTGATTGAGACCCTAACCAAGCTAGACAGAAAGAGCTGAGAGAAGCAGGCTGGGTCCTGATGATGTGGAGTCGAGCCTGAAGCATGTTCAACTTTTGAGTCTTTTAGTTACATGAACCAACACATTTGTTGTTGATGATGGATGCTGCTGCTGATGTTGTTGTTGTCTTCTCCTTCTTCTCCTACTCGTTCTCCTCCTCCTCTTCCTTTTTCTCCTCCTCCTTCTTCTATTTTCTTATGAGTTTCCATTCATTTACAGTTAACAGACTGCTAATTGATACTGCAGGTTTAATTAACTACTCCCTTCAAAGTTTGTCTGAAGTTGTAGTAGTGCCTAGAATGTGTAGTGATCCTGTGAAATGATTAGTGTGGAAAAGTGTACGGCATGGTCGTATCATGGTCTGATTATTTAATAGTGTTGTTATCAGCAAGATCTAACATAGGCAAATGCCCTAGCACAGAGGAACAATGACCGAATTCATTAACCATGGCTTTGTTTACCCTCTCACTGTTAAATCAAACAGACATTCATTTATTTGTAGGGATACCTGTTCCAGTAAAGGCTTCAGTGCCCACATACTAATGAAAGAGGGTTTGATCGCCACAAATATGTCCACATTTCATAAATATTATATTTTACACAGGTAGCAGCAGGGACTCAGGCTCTGTAAACAATTTTCTGTACTGGCATCTGTAATAAAGCCGAGAAGAGTACAAGGTATTTGGCACTTAACTTTTAGGATAGAAAAGTAAAGATATGCTTCATTCGCAATTTATATAATTTTATTTGATTTCACATTGGACAGGCATTCTTCTATCTCTACAATCTGCAGAGAGCCGTCACCAGGGTGGAAACATGAGGGGCTGTCACTTCAGTTTCACCTCCTGTGCCAGATCTAATTGATTGGCAGTCTTTGCTTGAGGGTTGTGCTAAGAAGTGTTTTTGGTTTTGCAGGAGAGAGATCCATGATCGATTAGTAATGGCTGCCCCAGGCAAGAGACGGACAAGTGGTGGCACAGAGGAGACATTAAGATATATTGAACATCTAAAAATGTGTGATGGTATGAAACAAAGATTGATCAGCTGAACTCAAGCTAATTGCAATAGAAGTCAATTGTAATCAGTGACAAAAAGATGTATTTATGTCATAAAATAACATGCCAACCATATCTCCTCAAAATGGTGAACTTGAGCCTGCGGTGAAAATGTGTTTATAAGCCACTGTGATGTGACTTTGGATTCCAGCAGATGAGGCTTGCTGTCACCATGTTACACAGCATAGTTTGGAAAAGTACAACCTGGCTGAGCACCAAAGAGTACAACAAGTAAGAATACAGATTGCAGGGCTGGGTTTCCAGTCCAGCTCCAGCTCTTCTTGCTAGAGGTATGTCTTTAAGAAAACTATTTTACCTCTCCATTTCTTCATCTATGGGAATAATTTGTGACTCACAGCTTTTTGAAGTTTATTTTAATTTCCTTAATTTATTAAATTAAACATTATTTGTGAAGCACTTAGCAAATTTTCTGGAGCATTAAAGCATGAAACAAATGGCAAATAAAAGCAACAAAGAATGACAGCAGTTCCAGTGAAGCCATTTTGTCTAACTCTTCTTGATCAGTCCTGCTGACTTAGTCAGAATTTGTCATGTGTGGGTACTCATGGTATGGAGGTGGCACACGCAATTGGGTGTGGAGAAAATGTCACTGTTCAAAAGACAACCAAACAAGCAAAAAAAAAAAAAAAGTCTCTACTGTCTCATCTCTTTTGTTTTGCAGGCATCTGGGGAGAGTTGGTAACATATGATGGGTAAGTTCATTGACTTGTGAGCATAACTATCTGAATTTTAACCTATGTTTGTTTCTTACTAATTCTTTCCTCAATGGGAATGATAATCATTGCATCTACCACTTGGTGTTTTTTGTGACTATTATTTGAGTTAATACATGGAAAGCACATAGAGAAATGTTTGACCCATAAATGTTGAATACTGTTGTTAATAAGTATATAATTCCTGTTGGGAAGCATAACACCTTTAAGCATGACTCCCTTTGAGCTAATGCTTATCTCATTTAATTGTTACAGCAATCTTATTGGGATAAGTATTAATTTCTAATGAGACTATATGTTTCAGATATTTGGCTTAAAGAAGGCACTCAAAACATAAGTTCTAGATACATTATTGGATCCCCATTTGCCAACTGACATTGACATTGAGGCTGGATGAGGTTAGAGTTATGCATGGAAGGCTCCTGGTAAGGCTTACTGTGTGAATTTTTGGGTAATTTATCCAAATAGAATTATCTTGAGAATTACGCATCAACAGGGCAAAACTTTATATAGAAAAGAAGTCACTGGATAGATCAGCTTTGAAAGCTGACTGGGTGCTATGGGGTAGTAGTTTTTCACTCTCTAGCCTGAGAAGTATTTATGAGTGGACATGAAGGTGGGTTATCAGGGATTGGGGCATGTTATAGGAAACCTCAGATAATTTAGCACCAGCACATGTTGCAATGTCCGAGTTGAAAGGGGAGAATGCAGAGATGATTCAATTCTGCTAGTTTATATTCTTTTTTATTGTTGTACAAAAATTTTTTACAAGTTTAGTGGCTTAAAACACATGTATGTATTGTTTCACAGTTTTTGTAGGTTAGAAGTCCAGGAACAGAGTGACTGGCTTCTTTGATTAGGATCTCATCAGACTGAAATTAAGGGATCAGAGAGGACTGTGGTTGTCTTCTGGAGCTTGGTGTCCTCTACTATGTTCACTGGTTGTTGGTAGAATTCACTTTCTTGTGGTTGTAGGAATGACGTTTCTGTTTTCCTTCTGTTTTTCCTTCTGGTTGTCGTACAGGGACACCTGTCAGCATCTACAGGCCACTCACAGTTCCTTATGATGTAACTGTCATAGGCAGTCTGAAACCTGGGTGGCTGCTTTCTTATAGAATAGCTAGAGTACATCTTAGACTTCCTCTTCTTGACTCAGCCAGAGAAAACACTCTACTTTTAAAAGAGAACATGATGTAGCTGGCCCATTCAGGACAGTCTCCCTTTTCATCATATAAAATAATATTACTGCATTATTATCTCATTATATGTATAGGTTCCATCCACACTGAAAGGAGAGAGGATTACTAAAGGCCAGGGATCACTGGTCATCTTAGAATTCTGACTACCACATAGTTTAAGGACACATGGCCCAGAAGGACAGCTAGACTTGACTTATCTGGGGCTCTAGGTTTGCTGGAAATAGAACTGGGTTAAAGCTATTCACTTGGCTCTAAGTTTATTTCTCTGTTGGCTTACTACTGGTAGAAGTACTTCTGGCCTTTTTAAGTCAAATGCTTCAAAGTTCTGTGTCTAAAACTCAGTCATCCTGGTTTATAATGCTCTATTAGGATGCATTTGGTAGCAAGTGACAAAATCTCAAATCAAATTGCTTTAGATAGAACCTTCTGGATCTACTCTATGGTTATGTCTTCCTCTGTCCATTCCCAGTCAGGTTCCTCCATTGTGGTTGTAAAAGTAATCACCGGAGCCCTATTGCCAGATCCTAGCAGCTAAGTACGTCCAGGTCATTATTTTGTCATTAGCAGTACTTTTTAATAAAGGTTCCAGCAATTCTGTGGCTGACTTGGATTGGATTAATCTGTATCAATAACCATCTCTTAAACCAATCACAGTGACCGTCAAAGTAGAACACTCTGACTAGCCAGCCTTGGTCCTATGCCCTAGACCCAGAAGTCGGGTCAGCACCTCTAGAACCATATGGACTGAGAAACTTAGAATGTGGTTCCCAAAGGGAAATAAAGGTGCTATTACCAAAGAAAATGGATGTCCAACAGGCAAAGGCTAAAAATAGTCTATGTAGGGCTCCCCCTAGTGGGCCATGGCAGAAAGTAAGAGTTGGCTGGCCTGTCAGGAAAAGGGAGGGGCTCCAAGGGAAGAGAGAGCAATAAGATTGATCACCAAACCACCTAAAGCAGTGTTTAGTGAGAAATGAAAAGAGAACCAGTACACCAGCCTTGATGTTTGAATACTCCATTCAAGTCACCGGTTCCTTATTACAAAGTGTTATCCTCATGCAGGTCATTCTCAGGCCCTGAGTTGAAGTTTTCCCTCTGTAAAGTGAGGCTACCTGCTGTGTCTACCTCATCTTTGAGTCATTGCAGAATAAGTCAGGTTACAACAAACAGAGCAAAATAAGGGATAAATGATGTAAGATTTCAAAACACCTTACATACACTCAGTTATTAATTCAAGTAGGATATGGAGGGGTTTTAAATAAGGGAATTCATTGAGTCTTGGTCAACAGGATAATATTTTTTTCAGATTCCTTACCTGACACCCTTTTAGAATCATATGTCTCCAGGGAAAAGGTCTGGACAGGCTTAGGGTTAAGGAAGCTAGAACTTTAGCAACATGGAAGGAAGAGGGAGGAGAGAGAGAGAAAGCTGGGTAGGCCTAATAAAACCAGCTTGCATGTGCTCATGTTCAAACACTTCCATTCTCAAGGCTGGGGAGTCTGATGGGAGACAGGAACAGGCACCAGTTCTAGTCAAGGAGTCAGTGTGTGGTAGTATGGCTGCAAAACACCAATACATTTGCTGAAAGACCACAGCTTATTGCAGGGAATACCAAGAACAAGGCTGACATATGCAAACAACCATCATTAAAGACAGAAAGTAAAGAATATTACAGACACAGAAGAGACAAAATATGTTTAAGGACTGGAGGGACTGGAAAGAACTTCCGTTGATTGAATGAATATGTACTAGGCTCTTCCCATGTAAAGGGCGCATAGTAACCATATGCTTGGCTTCTGTGGCTGGGTGTCCTGGATTTGAATCCTGGTTCTCATACATAATAGTGGACAATTTTTATAAACTTTCTGTGCTTCATCTGAAAATGGGAGTGTTAAACATAATAGCAATAGTGATATTGCAGAGGCATCTGAAGAATTAAATTAATATCGGTGGAGAACAGGGAGTAGCTACTGAGACATAGGGACTAATGGATGCATGTTCATTGTATCTTTATATACCAAGTTCTTTCATTATGAATATACCTTTTATGCTTTTGAGACTTAGTTCTAGCTAAGGAAACATATATTAAACCAAAAATATCACCAATAATTATTTAATTAAAATGACAACACATGTTATGAAGGAGACATTAAGAGTTGTGAGGGAGCTGATGGTCTGGCTCTGGGGGTCAGGGAAGTAATATTCATACTGATATGTGAAGTATGTGGAGGACTTGGCTAGGAGTAGAAAACTAATATGAAGACATAGAGGCAGAAAGGAACTTGGTAAGCTATAGTAAGTGGAAGAGGACCAGTGCGGCTGAAGTGTAGAAGGAGTGGTCCTGCAGAGATCATGTTAGGGTCAGATAATGCACAACCTTGTACACTTCATGTTAAAAATGTGCTTTTTTCTAATTAAAGTGGTAGATCAGATGGCATGTCAGCTAAATATTGAAGGAGAGGTCAGACTTAATCATGTAGACATGAAGGGTTGCTGGGGAGAAAAAGACATGTCACTAGAGCAACCAGGAAGCTGAGCACTATGAACCAATGAACACTAAGGTTTTGACTGACAGAGAAGGCACCAGGTGATAATAAGGCATAAATAAGAGTGCAAAGAACATAGGGGCCAGATGATGGAGGGCAAGGAATTCTGGGCAGAACAGTTGTGACTTTGGTACATAGTTAAAAGTCCACCAGGTTTGGGATAAGTAGAATGATGGATGAGAATTTCATTTTCAGCATACTACAACAACAAAATAACTCTTGATGGGTACAAAATGTTATACCTCATCTAGAAGAAAACTTTTTTCCCTTTTAGCTTTCCTCAGTACTTCCTAAAGACTCCAAACATGCAGCTACATTCTATAGTGTACTGCAACTATTTGGGCACAGGCATGACTTTGCCATTGACTTCAGGCTCCCAGAAGACAGAGATCAGCAAGTTATTCATTTCTGAGTCTTTCCTACTGCCTCACATTCAGCAGACACTTTACACAGTGTAGGCTTCCTTGAGCAGTTGCTCAGCCTGTTCTGAACCCAAAGCATCTCAGATTAAGGGATTTTTAACTCCTTTGAGATTTGATGGGAGTAGTAAACTTAAGCTCTTGAGGCAGCAGCAGGTGGCTCAGAGTCCTGCACAAACAGGACAAAATCTTATCTTTATTTAAGGAGGGAGTAGTAGAAGCCCAATTGCATCGCTGAACATTTATCTGTATTGCTGTTTTACTTCTAGAATAAAAGGCTGTTTACCTCTTTATTTATTTTCCTGCTGGCTTCCTCTTCCTCATTTTTTTTCAGCTCAAATTCAAATGAAGCAATTTATGAAATCTAAGGTCACGTGGGAGACCAGAAAGTTCTGCTCAAGAGGTTCTGAAGCTGGGGTCCAGGAATAGACATTCATGAATGAGATTAGCAAGAAAGCATTCAGTAAAATTCTATGCAAAATTTTGTGAGTATTTTTATGAACATAGTTTTTCTTTTCTTCACAATGCAGAAGGTCCATAGAAATCATGAGGTTTTTAGAAAGAAATATGACTTTAAAAATATTGTCCATTGCTTATCTAATTCTTAATAATATGAATGTGAGGCTGTGAAACATCCTATTTTCTTAGTTAATGCCCTTGAATAAGATCCTATATGGGAATCATCCCAACACCTTCAAACAGGAAGTTCTTTCTTAAGTCTACCCTAATCTGTTGACAACTCCTCCCCATGCAAGCCCTTGGTAAATTCAGTGGAAATAGCAAACAGCTGCTCACCAACACCCACCCCAAAGAAAGAACAAGACATTTCTCACATATCTCAAGCTGCTTTAAATGTTCTTTCTTTGGCAAAGAAGAAAAAAAAAGAAATGTATTTTTGGCCTCTAAACCTTTTCCCACCCATGTGTATTTCTGCAGAAATGTTATCCATATGGTTCTGATTGCTTCCTCCATAAGTCATTAGGAATGCTTTGCACTAGGAGCGTTTCTGATGACCAAGGAGCCTTTGGAGACATTTTTAAATGGCCCTCTTAGCTTTTCTTCATAGAAACAGGAAAGCTAAACAGAGCCAAATGCAAATGAACTAAGACCTGGAAAGGTTGGAGTTTTATTCAAAACTCAGAAACCATAAGGCTCCGGTGAGCCTTAAATCTGTCCATGAAAAGCCTTCACCTCCTCCTCTGGGGGCAACAGCTACTAAATCCTCCATTGGCACAGATTATGCAATGGTTCCAGTCTTTTAAATTTATATTTAGGTTTGGGTGCAGTGACTCCTTTAAATTCCAAAATCTTCCAGTCACCACAGGGCTCCCCTATTATTTCCTGAAGATACAATAAAGATTTAGGACTTGGATATGGGTGTAGAATTCCAGACTCCATCACCTACTAACTAGTTATACCTCAGCATGCTACTCAAGTTGTCCAAGATCCAATTTCCTATTATATAAAATAGGGTAGTATTAGGTATCTCATATCTTATAGCATCTTGAGAATCATAAGCAACACGACAGGGAACATTGCAAATGGAATGCTTGGTGCATTGTAAAAGTTCAGTAATGCTTTCTTCTTCTCTTTATCTCTAAGAGCAACTGAACTAGAAAGGGCTCTATGTTTCCTGGGGGAAATATTGACTATTTGGAGTGGACACAGAAAGACAGGAAAATGTTCTACAGTATTAAGTCCCTTCCTTCCAAAACAATCAGACCACAGCCCATCTTGAGAGCATGATTGCTAGGGAGGAGCTAAGAAGAATTGGTCTGTACCCTGGTCCTCTGAAGCTTTCTGCCTAGTTTGTTTCGGGCTGATTTCAGAACTGTACCTCCAACAAGGCTTCTGTTGCTGTCTGCTACTGCTCCAGAAGGCATCTCTACCCCCGGGTGGGGGGGTGTCAGGGGACAGAGATAATGGGAAGGAGAAATAAAGGAATGGATGGGGTATAGATAGGCAGAGAAATAGAGGGAAAGAGAAGAAAGGAGGGAGGAAGGGATAGGAGTTAGCAACCTGGGGCTTCATAATGACTTGGATGGGAGAAGCAGGTCCATGAGGAAAGTGTTTCTTCATGAGATAGACCATTCATGGTCTAAATCAAAGTCAGAATTGCCTCAGGAACCACTGACCAGGATCTGAACCTGGACTAGAAGCCAAGGGAAGGAGAAATTTTCCCAACTAAATAAGACATTTCCAGTAGGAAGAAAAAACAAAAACAAAACAACCCAAATCACTGGGCTGTTCAGTGGCCTGAGCGCTGTCCATGGTGCTGACCACCTCTTATTTACATTAAAGTCAAGCAGAGGAGCTTTGAACTGGCGGCTGCTTCGCTCTCTCCCTCTTCTCAGCCCTGCACTCCGGAACCCGGCTCATTCGGGATAGCTCTGTCTCTTTCCTCCTCCTTCTTCGTCAATTACATACATTTTTTCTCACTGCAGACCATTACTCAAACATCTCTCTTCCATTTTACTCTAATCAGTTGACTGGCTCCTAGGTCCTTTCCGGCCTTCCTAGTGGCCACATCTCTCTCCTATCACCCTTTGGATAATAAAAACATTAATTACAATAGGCATCATAATATCGGCGAGCATTCACCGAGCATTTGCTACGTGGGAGGGATCATTCTAAATTCTTTAACATACATTAACTCACTTAAAATTCCACACCAGTCCTATTAGACAGGTAGTGTTATCATCCTACTAAACAGAAGAGAAATTGAGGCTTAAGGAGTAAATACTTTGGCCAAGACCACGTAGCTTCAGGATTCCAACCCCTCTGGAGTCTGCACTTCCTACTGAATCTGGGCTCCTTTAAATTTCCCAACACTTGTTCCTTGTGGCTTCCTGTCCCTCCACTCCGGTGGCTTCACCGATGCTTCCTACCCTTGCCTCATCTGCGAGGGACTCGGAATCTGCATTACTGACGTGAGTTAAATCACAAGGGAAGCAAAGTAAGCAAGCGTACCGAATAGGCACCGCGTGGGAATTGAGATCGCGCAAGGGCCTTTTCTGCATGGGGAGAGGACCAGCCTGCACCTCAGGCCGGACGCGGAGGGAGTCTTTGGCTCTCTCTATCCATGTCTGAGTCCCTGTCCCCCGGGCCTCGTCCCTGCCTCTGGTGGTCTCCAGAGAACTTCGCGTTCCCCGCGGCTCCTCACTCCCACCTCCTGCCCACGTAGAGAAGAAGCACTTGCTTAATTCCGGGAGGCTACGTGGGCTCTCGCCTACGCACACAGAGAAAGCGTCTCCAAGACTCACAGACAGACACACAGACACAACCGGACCCACACGGGCACCTCCCCAGACAAAATGCACGTTCGGACAGATCCGCGCAGCCCCGCAAGCACCCGCACACTCCGAGAGACTCGGCTACTCGCGACGCACGCAGCTACGGACTGGCTCAAGAGCCGCACGGTTCGGGATGTGTGCACACTCGCAGCGCCTTCGGATGCTCCGACATGGAGACGCGCCGCCCCATCCCCAGGCCCACGAGACTCCCCCGAGGCTCAGCCTCGGCCCACCCAGGCCGCCCCTCCCTCCAGGCCCCCCCTTCCCCGCTCTCCTGCTCTCCCCTCTCTTCCTCCTCCTCCTAAAGATGTACAAAACACTCTCAGAATAAACCCGGGCGCTGGCTCCTCCCTGCCCGCCCCCCGGCAGCCGCTCCCCCATTCATTTTCGCCCGTCGCCGGCTAAGTCCCGCCCCGCGCCTGGCCCGGCCTCCGCTGCTCCGCGCCCGGAGACCGCGGCGCACTTGGACTTCCCTCTCCATTCGCCAGCCGCCTCGCTCCCGGGCCCCACGGCTGCGAACTGAGCTGGCGCGGGGGGAGGAGGAGAGCTCTGGCGAGCGAGCGAGCTAGCGAGAGCCGGAGCCCGAGAGCCGGGAGGCGCCGGGAGTAGTGACCGCCTTCCCGAGCCGGGATTCATGCCTGTCCTCGGGACCAGCGAAGGGGACTCTACGGCTGAGTATGAGCCAGGCTGCTAGGAGCCAGGTACCCCCGCGCCTGCAGTCCCCGCGCCGTCCCCGGTATGCGAGCTGGACGCAGGGCTCTCCCAAGTTCCCACCGAGCCGAATAAAAAGCGTCCGCCCGCAGCTCTCCGCCAGAGACGGACATTGACTCCAGGTAAGGCGGCGCCAGGCGCAGCGCCCCGCAGCCCCACTGCCCTTGGAGCGGGCCCCGGGCCGCATTCGGGGTGCCCCCGCCCCTCCCCCTCAAGCACCCCGGTCCTCGCTTTCCCTCGCCGCCGCCAAGTCCTCTAGGGTTCCCGGGTGGGGGCGGGGGGGCTGTACCTGGGGCTCAAAGGGTTAAATGCGGCTTTTAGTAAGTGGCGTGTGTGTGTGCCCCGGCGCGCTCTCGATGTGTGTACCATGGTGGCAACTTGATGTGGTGGTAGTGTGTGTCTGCGTGTGCGGCGTCGTTTGCGTTTGATGCGTGTGTTTGTAGTGTGCGTGCGTGTGTGTGTGTGTGTGTGTGTGTAGGGGAGGGGGGAGAGAGGTCCTATAACCTACTTATGGTGCGCTGTGTGTGTGCATGTTTGTACGTATGTGTTTGCATGTGTGCGCTTGTGTGTCTTTTTAATTAGGTCTCTCCAGCTTACACGGAATGGGATCCTTACTATAGGATCACGTAGCCATCGGGAAACCCGCTGTGGACTTCCTCTTGGGGCTCTGGGCTTCGGTTTGGGAGAGATGATGGGGGATATAGATGGCACCTTATTTAGTCCAGTGTGGGTACCCTTGAAGGAAAATTCCTCCAAACCACGGAGTCCAGCTACACACTTGGACCACCGTTGAATATGAAAGAGAAATGACCGAACCCCGAGGCAAATGAGATGCTGTCACTTTAAATTCCACACTGGGCAGACTCCAGGATTCTGATGGGAATTTGGAGATGCTGGGTAGCTGGTGACAGAAAGGGGGAAGTCAGTGGTGGGCTCCTGAGCTGGGGCTTGGCAAGTCTGGCATAGAGATCAGCCCTATCTCTCCGTTTGTAACCATCTCAGCATAAGGGTTCCTCCAGCTTCTGGTGTCTTTTGGGGGGGGGGATCTGGGCAAGTTTGCATGGATCTCCTTCAGGGGAAAGGAGACAATATCCTCTGGGGACTTGCTTGTCCATCCACCTTTGCACAGGGTCTCAGAGGAAATTTCATTATGGGCCGCTCAGGGTAGATGGGGCACTTCCCTGAGACGGATTCTTCTTTCCTTCCCCCTCTCAAGCAGGCTTGCGAAGCTCCCCCAGAGAATCTCTTCCAAAATTGGAGTTAGGAGGATCATAGGAGAAGGCAGCGGTGGTGGTGCTGCTGCTGGTGGTGGTGGTGGTGGTGGTGGTGGTGGTGTGTGTGTGTGTGTGGCTTCAGTGCGGAGAGAGACCTATACAATTTGGGAAGGCACTGTGGGTGGGTGGGGAACCCATGGCAGAATGTGTCCGTAATTGACTTAAACTGCTGTCTGATTTATACCTCACATCTCTTGCTTGGCTCCAAAATACTGCTAAGGGCAGGGTGGGGCGTGGGAAGAATCGCAGTTAGGAACACAGTTGGGGTCCAGGCCCTCTTTCCTCCGCCTCTGAGGAATCTCTCTAGGTAAGTCCCTTGGCTATCCTGGCTAGGGACTGTTGGGCTCAGGCTCTGGGGCCAGCCATTGATTTGATTCTCGGCTGCCTCTTCCAGGCATGCCCTGCTCAGCAAAAATGCTGAGTTTTACTGCTGTTAGCATGGCTTCCAGACTCGGCAGCTGTTACTTTTTCAAGGTAAGCGGCAGCCGATCTGCTCCCAGACAGCGAAGCTAGGAGAAGACAAGGCTGAGATGGTGGGACACAGATTCTTGTCTTTCTCAGCTTGAAAGGACCATGGGAAAGGCCTCTTGGCAGGGAAAAGAAGTCGAAATATACTTGGCTGAAAAATTATTGATATATGTACATACGTGTCTTCTGGGGAGAGAGAAAAGCAAACATATGTTTGCAAGAGTCTGCCCTGGCGGGTGGGTGGCTGTTCTACCCTCAGGCACTTGCATGCATACCATTCTCTGGCCAGAGGCTGGTACCCCAGGCTGATGCCTTCACCCTGCCTCCGAAAATCTGCTTTGGGACACACAGGTTAGAGCAGAGTGCATTTTGGGTAGGGGGTGTGAAGGCAGAGGAGGAGACATCATGTTGGGGACAGCTCTCGTTTCTTCTTTTCCAATTCATAGATGATCGAAGCTACCAGGAATAGTAAAAAGCAGACAGGCAGGACTTTGGCCTGGAGAGGGGAGGAGGATCTCCCTACATTCTCTCGTGAGTTGGTGGCATGTCCAGGACCAGAACCCAGGTTGCCTGTCTGCCAGATGAATGTCCCTTTTACTCTATCACCCTGCCAGAGATTATATACCGTTCACCAGCCCTGCCCTGCCACCATACTCCCACCCCATGAAAACCGCTTGTCTTCCCTCATCAACCGTCTCATTTCAGAGATGCATTTTTAAACCTTCTCCATCTGGAAACATGACCCGAGAGAGAAAAAGTCCTATGCCTCAATCACTCTTCCTGCTAGGTGTGTATATGCACGCACATGCACACACACACACACACACACACACACACACACACACACACAAATACACACAATATAGATTCTTTCCTCAGTGTCTTCAAGTAATTATACTCAAGCAGGGTCCCAATACCGACTATGACTGGTAGACAGAACCCAGCAAAATATCTGGACTGTACCTGAGCTCCCTACTTGGGAAAGCTTTGCTTTTTAGAAAGTAAAGTGTACACCCATCCATCAGTGCAAATAGTTGAGACCAATTAATGTCTTCATATTAGTTAGAATCTCATCCCGGTACGTTTATTCATATGGCTTGCACAGGGGCATTCGCAAACTCACATGCATGCTTACACTCACACACACACATACACACACACACACACACACACACACACAAACACACACACATGTGCACACACAGATCCAGAAACCTCTCCTACCTTCTACATTCCTCCCAAAAAAGAATTGTGACTTACTCACCAAATTGAAGTCCCCCTATAACAGCATCTCTTATAGGAGAACTGGGACTCAGTCCCTGGGAAAAGGGGATATAAAGCCCTGTGAACCAGAGGCCCTTGAGAAATCAGGATCAAGGGATCCCCAAAAGTGTGCTTCCAGGCTTCTAGATGCTCTATTTGGGGTTCAGGCAAGTATGGAGGTACATGGAGCTTTTAGGCCCCTCTGCAATAAAGTCCTTTCCACTCTGGCTTTTCCGGGGCTGGATGGTATCTTAGCTCCCAGAAGGGGGAGCTGTGACTCCATTTCAACCAAGGAGAAACAGCTCATGCTTCCAAATCAGTGGTTGGGCCCCCTCTGAGTTTAGAAGGCCCAGCTCAGGCTGCAAGGCTGCAAGGAACAGATTTGTAGAAGGATAGGTGGGCATAGTCAAAAACTCTCCTCCCCTCCCCCGTTCAGTTCAAGTATGACATCTCTTTCTTAGTGCATTCAGGGCTTTATGTTTTTGACCAAAAAGTCCTCTATTTCTCTGAAAGGTCTTTGCTTCCAGGCCTTTCAGTTGCCTAAGGAGGCACTTTCTGATTTGCACCCTCTCTCTTTCCACCTCTCAATTCCTCAGCTGAAATCACCAGTACATACCACCTACACAGGACACCCAGGTTAGACCTACCCTTCCTTCTTTCTCTGTTTCCCCTTTGCTAAAATCCAAAGCTTAACCAATCAGCTACTGACCTATTGGGGACCACATTAATGACAAGACGTGGGTATGTGAAAAGGACAAGTCTTCAAATGTCATTCTTCAAATAATTCCCCTCCCCATTGCTTTTCATTGTGATCCTTCATTACTAAAACTAATATCTGTATCGTTCTTTCCACCATTTTCTGCCTTCAGACTTTGCTTTGTAAGACACTCCCCATATTTTAACATTCAACTCAAATAACCCTTCCTTGAAGACTTCCGAAGACGTCCTTTTGGAATTAATCTCTTCCCTGTATTTCTATATAATTTAGTCTGAAACTCCATTTAGCTTGTGTCTCTATTTGCCTGTTTTATGGCTCCATGGGTGTAGACTGATCTTGCCCTCTTTACTGTGTTCCTCTTGGAAGCATCTTTGCATCCCCAGGGACTGACACAGAGTAGTTGTTCTATAAATGTTTGCTTCTGCATTTCATGTCCAGTCTCCACAGCAGCTGTCATCTCTCTCTCTTCTTCTGTCTCTCACTCTCGCTCTCGAACAATCGCTTCGTATTTACTTAAAGCAATGCTATTATGGCTTCAAAACTACACCATTTACAGCAATGATATAGTGATGGTGATGAACATACAGGCAGGGAAAGTTATATCCTTCTTGGAAGTGAATACTGCCCCCTACTGTGCTCCAGGGTCTTTAGTTTCCTTCTATCCTTTAATCTCCCTTCCCACCCAGGAAGGCAGGCACAGCCCCTGTTACAGAGAGGAAAGTGAAGCCCATGCTGGGTAGGTCCCTTGCTCAAGGTCACATAACAAGCCGAGCAAGCATTTGAACCAAAGTCTTCCTTCCTTGAGCATCTCTGCTCTTTCCACTGTACAATTGAGTTAATGGATGGCCCAGGGGATGAGGTTGTTCACTAGATGCCAGAAATAGCTGGGGCATATTATTAACTCTTTGAAATGGATGGTATGAAGGAGTCATACCATGGAGTCACTGGATAAAAAAAAAATCTCAGTGTTTTCTTTGAGAAGTTTCTCTGGAGAAACTTCTGAGGGTGTTTCAATAATGGAACCTTCCTCCTTATTCAGGAATCAAAAATTCTTTCGGTAATATACTCTGTTTCAGTTTGGGTACTTTTGGTGACACTGAGTTCATTACCACACAAACCAGCCTATGCTGTATTTGGAGAGAGCTTTGTTGGGCTACTTTTTTACTTTGACCCTAAATCTGCCCTCTATCCGTAAATCTCAGAAATCACACAAATGTGATTCTCTTCCAGTTATCAGTTCTACACATCATATGAAAGCATAATCGTATCACCACGAGATTCTCTTTCTGAGCAGACGGGCCCATCTTCACAGCTCTGTCTCCTGTAACATTCATTTGGGAGGTTCCTTCCCCTGTTAGATATTGTTCTATGAGCATTCTTTATTTTATTTCATTTTTAGGGCTTAGAAGCCACAAAAAAAAGGGGAAAGATACAACCTGAAATTGAGTGAGAATTAAAAGGAAACATCCATTAAGTTATTCAACAATTACTTATTGGGTCCCTACTATTTGGCAATCATCATTCTAGGCCTGTGCCATTACATAGAACTTTCTGGAATGATGAAAATGTTCTCTGTGTTGTCGAATATGGTAGCCAGTAGCCACATGTGACTACTGAGTACTTGAGACATGGCTAGGACTGCTGATGAACTGAGTTTTTAGTTGTATTTGATTTGTATTGATTTTTACTTTAATTTACACAGCTATATGTGGCTAGTGGTTACTCTATTGAATAGTGTACGCCTATACATTAGAAAGCTAGCATGAACATGATCCTGTTTGCAGTGGAGCTCATCCGTGGAAGGGAGAGACGGATAATAAAAGAATAAGCACATAGACAAGCACAATAACGCCTCACAAATAACTGGGGAGACAGGCTAGATAGCAATGTGGATGGTAAAGCTTCAGGTAGGTTAGTCATGGAGAGGCTTTTCTGAGGAACATGGTATTGGAGCTGAGATATTTATTTATTTATTTATTTATTTATTTATTTATTTGTTTATTTTGTGGTACTGGGTATTGAATCCAGGAGCATTCTTTCTCCAAGGCACCCCCTCCCCCTGTTTATTTGAAACAGGATCTTGCTAAGTGTTGAGGTTCTCACTAAATTGCTGAGGCTGGCTTTGAACCTGTCTCTACCTCCTAATACTGGGATTAAAGGCATGCACCCCCATGCCTGGCTGGAGTTGAGATTTAAATGGGAAGGAACCAGTCATGTGGCTCTGTGGGAGGAAGAACACTGAAGGCAGAGAGAATGATTAAAATGCATTCCTATGCAGGGGGAGGGTTAGGGCCTCTAAGGGAGGGACTAAAATCGAGTGTGGCTGAAGATCTGAATGAGAAGGGAGTGGCATGAGCTGGAGGCCTCCTAGGAGGGAGTGAAAGGCCTTTCCATCTCTCCCTTGACATCCCCCTAGGTGAGAAGCAGGTAGGCAGAGGACCAAAGAGAGTTGGAAGTTGACAGAAGTTCATTCTCAGCTTCTCTTGATGGAGTTCTATTCATTTGTTTGTTTATCTTATTTATTTATTTATGTTTTTGCGGTACTGGGGATTGAACCCAGGGGCATTGTACGTTTGAGCTACACTTCCAGCCCTAGTTTATCTTTTTTTTATTTTGAAACAGGGTCTCACTAAGTTGCAGAGGGTCTCACTACGTTGCTCAAGCTGGCGGCAAACCTGCGATCCTCCTGTCTCAGCCTCCTGAGTACTAGGATTAGAAGCGTGCGCCACCACGCCAGGCTTGATGGGGTTTTAATCACATCCATTTTTAATCAGTCATTCAGCATGTTCTTCTGGTCTGGATTTCTAGTCTTGCTTTGAGTGTCATACTCTGGAAATACCCAAGTAAGGGGAGTGGGAGAAACAAGAGTGACTGGACAGAGAAGGAGAGAGAGAGAGTGTGAATACCTGGGCAGAAGGTAATTGAAGTGACTTCTGGTGAAAACAGATGAAAGCTGAAATCACTTTTGATCAGCCAATATTTATTACATATCTGGTCCATGAAAGGCCTTGAGCAAAGTGACTTAGGGCTTATGCCAATGGATCCTACTAGGTGCTGGAGAACTAAGAGATGAGATCTGCAAGCCCATAGATAGTTGTCATTCATAATCAACTGATGATTGTCATTTTGGAATCTCTATGAGAGTTTGGGGAATAGGAAGAATAGAGGAAGACACAGCCATAGAGATAGTGATGATGAGGAGGGTGGTGGCAATGCCTATAGAAACTTGGAGGTCAGACACTCTATCTTTCCATTTTATATCTCCTTTAATTCCATGTTTCATGCTATAGGAGCATAGGGACACAAGGCCTCTGATTCTAGTCTTGGCTCCAACCGCTGCATCTCTACAGCTCCTTAAGAGCCTATCTTTAGCTGGGTGTGGTGGTGCACGCCTGTAATCCCAATACTTGGGAGGCTGAGACAGGAGGATCGCAGGTTCAAGGACAGCCTCAGCAAGTAGTGAGATGCTCAGCAACCTAGCAAGAGACCCTGTTTCAAAATAAAAAGAAAATAGGGCTGTGGGTGTAGCTTGGAGGTAGAATGCCCCTGAGTTTAATCCCTAGTACCACACACACAAAAAGAAAGCCTATCTTTTTCTCTCTGAGCTTGCCTATGTAAGTTGGGAAAGACCAACTGTAATTTACCTCCTGGAGAGATTGCCCAGCTCTACGGAAATCAAACTTCTTATAAAAGCAAAAAGACACATGCACGGTGGCCATGTTTCATTATAAGGTGTAGATGTCCCCTCTCAAATGAGCAAATCTAAAAGAAGTCATACCTCAGACCTTGGATTACGACTCCAGGCAGGTGGTTGAGTGGGATAGATGGAGGTCCTGAGCTGCTAGTACAACTCTTAATACCAAAGTCATTAAGTTTTAACATGAAACCCACTGTTGTCCAGGAATACAGCAGCCCAAAACGGCTGCCTGGAAATCCACAGACAATCCTGGCTACTGAGGGGCCAAGAAGACAATTAAGAAGATAATGAAACTGAGGAAAAGTGAAATTAATTTTTTTCCTTATGAGAGTGAAGGGGATCTTTGTCTCCCAAGGGAATGATCTCTTGGAAATGGCAGGTGGCCTTAAGGAGAATAGATGGAATCAGGCAGGGTGAGAAAGTTAAGAGTGGTAAATTACCAGACCTGCCTGCCAGCCACACACAGGAACAGGGAGCCCGAGGAGGACACAGGATATATCACTCTGAACAAATTCTGCTCCCAGGGTGCAGAGCTATGTACAAGCATGCTGGGGCCATCTTGGGAATTGCTAAGTGACTGTATTCCTCCCCCCCCAAGGGTGGGAGGCAGATTCATAAGGCAATTAACAAAAGCAAGAGATGTGGTCGTTTTTGTATAAACTGCAAAGGTCGGAACAGCAGGACTCCAAGTAAATGGCCCATCTGAACAGCTAGAACCCTTTGTAAGGGTTAATCCAATACTGGCCCCAAAGGGTTTCTGAAAGATAATTTATCTAGCCTTTCAAAGCCCTGCAAATGAGCCAGTGGGTGCCTCTATGAAAAAGAATGGGTCCTGGGGGTACTACAGAACAGCTGAGTTATAGATTGCAAGCTGATTCAGGTGGAGGAAGGGCAGGTATCTGGGATATGATTGCATTTTAGAGGACCCTCCCCATTAAGCGGTGCATCTTCCAGTCTCCATTCTGAGAGTTAGCAATCTGCAAAAAATAGATGAAACTCTAGTGGGCTATGGAATTCCTAGAATAACAAGAAGACCCCAGAGATAAACCCAGAAGATCATTCCAAGAACTGGGACAGAGACAGCTGTCTTTAGTAAGTACATTTCTGTTTATGCTGGACTGGATAAGCCAACTTTCTCTTGGAATTTGATGGGTTCTGAGTTTATAGGCGCATCGTAGGGGAAGGACCTACAAGGAGTCTTGCTGGTACTATAAAAACATCTGCCACAAGCACAGCGGCCATTAAAAAAAGAAAATCAGCACTTTGGTATGTTTAGGAGTGTCGGGGAAAGATTGAAAAATAGATTACCCGGCAAGGCTTGGTAATGCGGTTCTGCTGCTGGGACACATTTTGGAGGACAGGGTTCTTTTAGATGAAGTGGTCCTCGTCAAATTCCATTTCCAGAGGTGGTCAAGGCTGGGGAGGGCTGGAGAGGGGTCATAAAGAATTTTATTCTGAGTGCATATCAACAGAATAGCATCATTCAAAGTCCAGTGAAGCTTTACAAATGATTTCTGAAAATATTTCCAGGTCAGCCTCAGTTTGGCTCATCCTCTTCTCTCTTTCCGGACAGTGGGTTTGACACATTTATGCAGAGCACAGGATTACATTACATGCCCCTCTTCGTCATTATCATCTTTTATTTTATTAAGGGCTTGCGTTTCTTGGCATGTTATTTATTTCATTTGACCTTTATAACAACCCTCTAAAGTTGGAATTAGTCTCCCCATTTTCCTGGTGAGGACATTGTGGTTTAGAAGTGAAAGGATTTGACCTAAGATATATAGTAGCTGACAGCATCAGATCTCAAGCCTGTGTGTGTGTCATTGAACATTACACCATGACATTTAGACGTGGCTGGGATGTGACTATCCTAAAATCATTCTTGCAGGAAAAAGTATATGTGCCAAGCACGTCACATGTTCTTTTTGTGCCGTAATGGGTACTCAATATAGATTTCTTGTTGAATGTTCTCAAGAGGCATGCAGATAAGTAGTATTGTGTCCCATTCTAGAGATGAGGACACAGAGGCATGGAGCAGTTCTGCTACCTGTCTAAGGTCATACACTGAGTCCGTGGTGTGTCACTGAAGATTTGAATCTACTTATCTCTGATTTGAAAGTAGGGTGGTTGAAAGCTCTAGTGCTGGATCTAGCGATCTGACCTTGGCCAGCTTACCTGAGGTCCCCAGGCTAGTTTCCTCACCTGTAAAATGAGGGTAATAATAGCAAGTGTGCATAGAGGTAATGCGGGGACTTAATGAGTTTATACGACAGATGCTTCAAACAATGCCTGCCAGATCATCAGAATTATATAAGCATTAACTATTATTGCTTTCCATTGTTGCAACACCCTGTTATATCAGATTAATCATTGTCTCCATGTCTAGGTATGTTCGTACTTGGGGAATATCATGTATGAGAGAGATTATTATTAGGTTCGAGGCGCCACCTTGCAAAGGAGCTCACCCCATCGTTTCTACCAACCATACTCCTCTCCCCATCCCCAAATGTAGCAGTGTGATACCAGTGATTACAGGAGATACTGAGAAAGTAGGGAAAGGCACAAGAGGATGCAAAAATACTAAGGCAGGTTTTTTAATTTTCTATCTTGCATGGGTCAGAAATCAGATAGAGACATAAGGTCATTTGCCATCAAAGCTGAAAGTCATTTTCCACATAGTTTAATTTTCTCTCCATTTTTGGGGGGGTTGTTTTGTTTTACACACAAACTCTTTTCTCCATAAGATCAAACAATATCTGAGTTGGTTGGAGAACCCTAACCCCCGGGACCCCCCTAACTTCCCTGTACCTCTTTTACATGGTTTTCTAATCTAAAAGGGGAGTGTGCTCATCGGGCGAGCCCAAGAAGGTGGCTGATTGACAGCGTGCTCGATGTTCTTGTGTGCTGTTTATCCCTCTTCCTCACGATTCCCTTCTTCATCATTACCATCTTTTCTTTTATCAAGGGCTTGCATGTTTGGGCATGTTATTTATTTAATTTAACATTTATAACAACACGCTGAAGTTGGAATGATTCTCCCCATTTTCCTGGTGAGGACATTGTGTTTCAGAAGTGAAAGGCCGGGCATGATGGCGCACGCTTGTAATCCCAGTACTTGGGAGATGGAGACCGGAGGATCCAGGTTCGTGGCCAGCCTCAGCTACTTAGTGAGGCCCTCCGCAACTTCGTGAGACTCTGTTTCAAAATAAAGAAAAAAAAATAGGGCCAGGGTGTAGCTCGGAGGTAGAAAGCCCGTGGGTTCAATCCCTAGTACTGCAAAAAAAAAAAAAAAAAAAAGGATTTGCTCTAAGCTCTATAGTAGATGACAGCATCGGATCTCAAGCCCGTATGTGTGACATTGGACATTACAGGTAACATTCTCCCATTGACTTGACGTCCCTCCTTCCATTAGCCCAAGGCATTGCCCTTCCCTTATCAGCAGCTCAGTGGCTTAGCAAAGTCAAGGTTGATGGTTGCTGCTTGGTCTCTATTGTCTTGGTCCAGGTCAGTCATTGCAAATCTTCACCATTCTGTCGGCCGGCTTTGCCCTCAATTCAGATCTTATGCACGCCTAAATGAGAAAAGCATGCATCTCACACGTTCCCAGAGAAGTTATAAATGGCGCCACTGGAGGGAGGCTTCTTAAATCTCCTTAACAATCTGCGTTTTACTTTCTCTCCTTCTTTATCTGTCAGCATCATGAATATCTCCCACTCTTCCAGTGCTTTCTGGCTGCCAACTTCATAGCCTCTTAAAATAGTAATTTATTTTCACAATGCCTCTGCAGGAAACCTTAGCTGGGCCTGTTTATTTGCATCCATAAGTTGTAGAAGTTCAAATGTTGCTGAGACCAGTCTCAGAACAAGCTACTTTCAAACTTGGAACCAGAGCCAGGTGCCAAGATCTTACTTTTCTTGGGAAGAAAACCACCAAAACCCCCTCTGATAACAGTAGCACTTTTAAAAGCAATTAAGGAAATAGCAGGGTGGAGGTGCCATCCATCCTGACAGCCAGATGTTGCAAGATAACATATAACTCAATGTGTGTTTCTCTGTGTCTGTGCCTCTCCTCTCTTCATTTACACACACCTCTGTGTATGTATAAAGAAAGGAATGTGGAACATGGTTGAGCATGGGTAGAAGGAGAGCCCGTAAATATAGGGAAAAATGTTCAAGGAAAGTTTCTCCTTTTTTCTTTAATAGTGGAACATGAGCCCAGAGATGATCTGAAGATCACCTATTATTAGAAGATGATCTGAAGATAGAATTTCCAAGTAGAAATGGAAGAGAAACACATGTGGCCAATAAATGTATAAAACCCCCAAATATTTTGGTTCTCTAAAAATCAATAGCAACATGCCAAATAACATCATTGAAAAATATATATAAATATTTTTTTGCAGTACTGGGGATTGGACCCAGGGGCATTCTACCTCAGAGCTATACCCCCAGCCCTATTTTTTATTCTTTATTTTGAAACAGGGTCTCACTAAGTTGTGAAGGGCCTCACTAAGTAGCTGAGGCTGGCCGCGAACCTGCGATCCTCCTGTCTCAGCCTCCCAAGTACTGGGATTACAAGCGTGTGCCACCACACCCAGCTTAAAAAAATATTTTTGAATGTCACCTCCAGTTTGGACATCGATGGAGGAGAAAGGACACGGCATTCCACCTTGGTGGAAATGCACATTGAACACAGAGCCATTTACGAAATGTGGCTTTTATTTATTCTTTGTTTAAAAACACAAAAATATCAAACCTTGTTTATTGAGCACTTATTCCGTGCCAGACTCTGTTCTTAGACTTGCAGATACAAAACGAAGACCCCCCTTTCCCATCCCCATCTAGCATTCTAATTGAGGGAGAAGATAACATATAAATAAACAAGTAAAAATATATTATGTGTCAGATGGTGATAAGTGTAATAGGGGAAAATAGAAGATGGTTAGAGGAGGAAGGCGTGCGGGACAGATGGCATGGTGGAGAGGGCTCGCTGTTTTGTGCAGATGGGAAAGGGAAGCCCTCACTGGGATGCTGACATGGACCAGAGATCTGTATGTAGCAGGGAGGGAAGAGAGCCAGGCGGGCACCTGGGGGGAGAGCAGACCAGGTGGAGGTGGCAGGAATGAAGCTCCTGAGCTGGGGCTGTGCTCAGGGGGGACTGTGCTGAGGTGGACTCTGTACGAGGAGATCAGTGCCACTGGGATGGAGTGAACGGTGGGAAATAGAGGGTGAGGGAGGAGATGCGTTATCAAGGGAGCAGGAGCTAGCTGGGCGTGGGGGTACACACCTGTAATCCCAGTACTTGGGAGGCTGAGACAGGAGGATTGCAGGTTCAAGGCCAGCCTCAGCAGTTTAGGGAGACCCTGTTTCAAAGTAAGGAATGGGCTGGGGATGTAATTTGGAGGTACAAAGCCCCTGGGTTCACTCCCCATTGACACACACACACACACACACACACACACACACACACACACACATACACACGTACACTTGAGGGGAGGAGATCAGATCTAGATCTCCATCTCTCTCATCTCTGTCTCTATTTCTATCTCTATCCCTATTTTTTTAAGGTGCAAATGTTTCTATCTGAAGACATTCCCCATTCCAAGAAGTCAGTGAATGAGATGTGCACGAGTCTGTGAAGAAGGAATTTTATCAAAATGGGGGATAATGAAAAACAGAACAAAGCAAAGCATGTAATGGAATACTATTCAGACCTTAAAAATAACATTGAAGAAGCATGTGTTTATGTTTGAAGGCAGAATGAAGATGGGGTGTATTAACTGTAAACGGGGCTAACAGGACCTTCCCTTTAATTTTGCTGTGAGAATGAATATTATATATGTGGTATATAGTAAGTGCTCTATAGATGACACTTGTTGACATCAAACTATTTTTTGTGAACTATGAAGTTAAAAAAAGCATAAAGTATAAGCTGAGCGAGGTGGCATATGCCAGTAATCCTATTACTTGGGAGGCTGAGACAGGAGGATTGTAGGTTTGAGATCAGCCTCAGCAACTTAGGGAGACCCTGTTTCAAAACAGAAAATAAAAAGGACTGGGGGTATAACTCAGGGGTAGAATGTTCTTGGGTTCAATCCCCAACACCAAAAAAAAAAAAGCAGCTATCTTTGGGTAACGGGTTATGAGTGCATTTCATTCTTTCTTTTATGTGGACCTGTATTTCCTAATATTCTGTAATGAATGTGCATTACTTGGTTAATCAACATTTTAATTAGTGAGATGTGGGGGATCAGTGAGCAGTCCACGGTAGGAAAAAGAACCAAAGGAGAACACTATGTTTCAATGCAGCATTTTCTACGTTTCTAAGTCATGCATCCTAAATCAAATTTACAAGGACCCATTTTTTTCTTTTCCCCTTGACCTTGGTCTGAGCAATAATATTCCTAAAAAATGAAGATTTCCTAAGTGATTTATACTTTCTGATGAATAGTAAAATAGCCCTCCCACTCTTCACAGGAAGTCGCACCACCTCTGCATCACCTGTGCTCAGGTCCTGCCCCTGTGGGGATTCGCATCGCGGGTTGAGAAGCGAGGATGGTGGCTGCTACTCTCATGCTCTCTCCTTTTTGAATTTTAGGTAAATCACATGCCTTCTCTAGACCTCAGTTTCCTCCCTTGTAAAATGAAGGTTTGCAATTCAAGAAAGGTTCTGAGGAATGTCCTGAAGTCCACCACGGGAGCAGCGAGGGGTCGATCAGGCGAGGAGGCTGCATCTGGAACCATCCCTGATTGTCACCCACATCGGGGCAGCTCCACTTATCTGATTTGCTTTATTGCACTTTTGTAGGAAGTCTTCCTTCCTTCCTTCCTTCCTTCCTTCCTTCCTTCCTTCCTTCCCTCCCTCCCTCCCTCCTTCCTTCTTTCCTTCTTCCTTTCTTGGTACTGGGATGGAACCCAAGGGTATTCTACCTCAGAGCTACACCCCCAGCCCTATTTATTTTTTTACTTTGAAACACAGTTTCCCTAAGTTGCAAAGGGTCTCACCAAATTGCTGAGGCTGACCTTGAACCTGCAATCCTCCTGTTTTAGCCTCCCAGTGCTTTTGTATGATTTGAGAAAGAGGCTCCAAGGCTTTAAAAAAAAAAAGACTTGAAATCATTGGTTTAAACTTTACGTTTTTCTTAAACGTGGACTTGGAGTGACAGAGTCTATCCTAGTTGAAGCCATCGTGCTAAGCTCTTTGCTGTGGCCAAGTGAGACTCGGGCACATCCCTGAGGGCTTCGTGGGAAGAGAAGGCGTGTGTAGACCTGCCTTTGTCATCTCTGCCATCACACGACGCAGGGCAGATCATTGCTATCAACTGATGACGTGAGTTTGAGAAAATCTGTGCTGTATTTAAGAGCGCATCTTATAGAGATGCGATGTTTGTATAGGGAACCTCGGGAGTGAAGCATGTTTGTTCACATTGCCCAGGAAAGACTTTGGGCAGATGGGCGTGGAAGGATCTGGACTCCTGGAAAACAGAAGAAGGGGGCTTTCCAGGTAGCTGAAATAGTGGATCCAGAGACATGACACCAGGCTGTGTCGTCTTTTATCATAGAACCGTAGACTGTGAGAGCTGAGCTAGGTGGTGTCTTAGGGTTTGTCATATATATCCCCTTCTTTTTTTTTTGGAAATGTAAAACATAGCTTTTACTTTTTATTTAAAAAATTTTTTTATATTCATT
>PVJS01000071.1:0-191395 GCA_004027185.1 Glis glis
CCCCGGCCCTATTTTTTATACTTTATTTTGAAACCAGGTCTCACGAAGTTGCAGAGGGCCTCACTAAGTAGAGAGAGAGAGAGACAGGGAGAGAGAGAGAGAGAGAGAGCTGAGGCTGGCCGTGAACCCGGATCCTCCGGTCTCCGCCTCCCAAAGTACTGGGATTACAAGCGTGCGTGCGCCACCACGCCCGCCAGGGAGACCCTTTTTCAAAACAAAGGATAAAAATGGCTGGGGGTGTAGTTCAGAGCTGGACTGCCTTGAGGTTCAATCCCCAGTACAAAAATGAAAAGAAAGAAAAAGAAAAGAAAGGAAAGAAGGATGGAAGGAAGGGAGAGAGAGAGAGAGAGAGAGAGAAAGAAAGAAAGAAAGAAAGAAAGAAAGAGAGAGAAACAAAGAAAGAAAGAGAAAGAAATTAGAAAATTATTTGCCTAAAGAGATGGCTCGTCCAGGAGTTCAGTAGGGTAGGGATTTCATGACTGCACTTAATCTTTTCTCCAATGAACATGGTTAGTCTCCTTCTCCAGCCTGAAGCTCCACCAACTACAGTGCAAGATAAAGTGAGACTATTCGGCACGTGAACTGGCCCTTCCTGAAGGTCACGGCATGGGCATTCTCTCTGCGGTGCTCTCAAAGGACTCACACGCCAACTCTCAAGCTATGGAGTGTCAGTAAATGGAACTCATCCTCTTCTTCCAGGTGGCAGCTCCTGCTCCTTCGACTGTTCTTCATCTCTTCTGCTCAGTCACAAAAATAATAAAAAAGGTGTCCTGCCTAGCCTAGCATTTTTTTTTTTGGTACTAGAGATTGAACCCAGTGGCATTCTCCCTCTGAGCTACACCTCCAGCCCTATTTTATTTTTTTTTTTATTTTGAATCAGGGTTTTGCTAAATTGCTGAGGCTGGCCTCCATCCTGCGATCCTCCCTTCTCAGCCTCCCAAGTACTGGAATTATAGGTGTGGGCCACCACACCCAGCCCTGCCTAACATTTTTAAAAACCTTCACTCAGATTTAAGACAAAGAAAAAGATATAGAAAGCTCCTGGAGACCATCCTTCAAGACCACAGATCCCTGTGTCTCCTCTGAGGCAGATAAATCAGGAACAATTAAGTCCAGATGAGTCAGCAAAGGAGAATCTTGGATCCAAAAAAAGCAAATGGCGGGTCATTTTGCCCTGCGGCGGTTCCAGCTGTATTTTCAGGGACTGTCAGGTGAGAGATTCGAGAATCGATGCTGAGGTCTTGAGCTTGTAACCTTTCCGCATGGCCTTAATCTGCCCTAGCTATAAGAGATTGATTCGAATTAATTCTCCTTTATTCAAGATGTGGACAGTTCTCATCGCTGCCAGATGGGAAGATGACTTCCGAAGTAAAATCCGGCAAGCAGGTCTGCTTTTGGGTAAACTTAGAATGTCGACCTCTGCACTCTCTCTAAAACAGAACGTGTCTCTTGAAATTTTGACCCACCTTTCTCATAAAACCAGCACTTCTACTTTGAAATATATATCCTTCAACTTAACTTGGCATAATGACCCCACCTTTATAAGGGACCACACATTTTTCAAACAGCCAGCGTCTCTAAACATTTAAAAATATTTGTGAACCATATCAGACAAAATAAAGAAAGAGTGAATAATGAATTGAGCAGCTCTGTGGATACCAAGCTGGACACCAGGTGTGGAGTGGTAGCTCTTGGGTGCACAGTGCAGTATGATTCAAGACTGCACCCTAACGAAACACAGTCTTGAATTTTGTTTTATCAATCCCGTGGATTTTGTTGCTATTATTATATATCTATTATTAAATAAATCATAAAATTGTTTTGCATGATTTAAAATGTTATGCAGGTGGTCTTACGCTGCCTATAATCTATTATAGATCCAGTCCCTTGATTTTTCCACTGATAGAAACTCCACATTATTTGGTTTCCACAGAATATTTCACCATCTCACTCTTGGTAGATTTGAGTTATTTCTATATTTTTGCTCTTTCCTGCAGTGCTCCAGCACTCTTGTCCATGACCCCGGTGCCCATTTTCTAAGAGGTTCTTTAGGGTATAAAACCAGTAGTAGAATTATGGTACCATCCTTAACTCGACTTATTAATCATTCTTCAAAATGGTAGCAATTTGTATTTCTGCAGGCAGCACATAGATGTCTCAGTTGATTCTTTGACAAAGCATTTTTTTTATTATCAGAATTTTTATTATTTGGTCAGTTTGGTAGGTGAGGAATGGTTTCTGCTTGTGATTTTGAATTCTATTTGAAAGATTAATTATAGAGCTGCATTTTATGTTTTAATTATGGTTTATTTATTGAGGTATAATATTCATAGAGTAAAATTCACCCTCCCTAGGGTTTTTATGATTTTAATGGTGATTTGGGACTCCTCTTTTATGATATGCTTGGTCATAACTTTTGTTTGTTTTTCTATTGAGTTGTCTATCTTTTTGCTAAGGATTTATAGGAGTTCTTAATAAATCAAGAAGTTCTTAGTAGGCTGTTTTAAAGAGGTTCCCCTATATTTTTTAAACAAGTTTACAATTTTATCTTTCACATTTATGTCTGTCTTTACCTAGACTAATGATTATACATGGTATGTGGTATAAGTCAAATTTTATTTCTTTTCCATTATGAATAACCAATTGTTCAGCAACATTTATTAAAAAATTATTCTTTCTCAACCAGTCTGTAGCGTGATGAAGATCACATTAAACATTTTTATGACAGTGAGGTTCTGATCCTGACCTTCCCATTGTTTTTCTTGGTGAATTTGTTAATTTCTGTTCTACTACCATACTTAATTAATATAACTTCAAAATAATGCCCGGTCTACGAAATGAATAGACTATATCTTGTTCCTCAGAAGTTCCCACAAAAAACGATTCCTGGAATTTTGGTGGAATTGTTGAATCTATATCTTTGTTCGAATCTATGTCTTCAGACAATCTTTATGGATGGATGAAGAATAGAAATGTTCTTCAGCAAAATTAAAACATTTATCCATAGAGATCACCTGCTTATCTATTGTTAATGTAACAAATGACCCTAGAAGTGACTTAAAAACAACAAAGGTCATCTCATTGCCTGGTCTGGTTACACTGGTCAGCATTTTGGAAATCGCTAGGTGGTTCTAGTAGTTGAGAAATGTACTGAAGAAGTGAAAGCCCACAATATAATAAGAAAAAATTAATATTTCTAGAATGAATGGCTGGACACAGTGCTCCATATAGGAGCTGGGAGATGACAGTCAGATGAAGACACATGAACTTGACCTCCAGTACGATTGCCATCTGAGACTATCTTAGCTCTTTTTAGTGGCCATCCACATTAGAGTGATCAAACTGTACACAGGTTAAAAAATTAGGTTACTATCCTGCGATACGTGCAACTGACATGCACGTATAGATAATCTTGTCCCCCAGTTTCAAAGCATCACAGATTATAGCACATGCTGAACTTCACTTAAAACCTCCTAGATTTTCCTCGTTCACATGTCAACTTTCATATGGTTTAAAATATTTTTTCTATGCTCAATTTGCTTCTTCATTTGGCTAATGCTAATGGGATGTTATTGACTAGTGTCTCCAATGAGTTCATCCCACACTGGGCAGTATTCAGAAAATGCTCCTTATATGCCAGCTGAAATTGGTAGTGGTTTGAAGGCAGAGAGCCAAATTCATCAAAAGGATAATGGCTAAATATATTTTGTTTTGTTTTCTGAATTTTAATGACTGAATGGAAAACTTATTCATTATTTATCTATTTTTGAATTTTATCAAATAGTTCTAGTGGTAATTACCCTATCTCTGTATTTATAGAAAAGTGGCACATTATCAAGATAATAGCCTGATTCCATATTTATGAAGTATCTGTTAAAATTATAAATATAGATACATGGATCTATGTGATTTATGCCAGGGAAAGCCACTTATAGGTTAAAAATGGGGGGAGAACTACAACTAGCTAGCACCTTTGGTGAAATTAGTATTCTGTATGTGAGTTCCATTTGGGGAAAAAAAAGCATTATTCTCCTTTAAAACATGCAATTCATTTTAAAGGGAAATGTGCACTTATTTTTATTAATCAACAATATAAAGGAAAAATACAGTATTTCGTTATACTCTACATTGCAGATTAAATTACATTGAACATTATGACTTTTCCCCCTTTTGTATAAAAAGTTTAAATGTGGGAAAAGATGTAGTTGATTTAATGTAGCCATACATGCAGTTACATTTCTGGAAATTCTTATTTTGTTGATTTCTTCAAATAGAAACACCAAGTGAACCCCATCTTTATAGTGAAGGAATTTGAAAGTAAAAATGAAGTAAAGGTAAATCAGGTTTTAGGGGAAAAGGATTTAGGAACAGAATAATAAATTTCTGAAACATCCAAACATTTTCGCATTGGAAGTACAATTTTAAGTTATTACTTTAAATTTATAAATGTTTTCAAATTGAGGAATTTGCAAAATTATCTATTCATATTTTTGTATTAAATTTAACCAATTTGAATAGCTCAAGAGTCTTTCAAACTTGACTTTTCTTCAAAACAAATATGTAGTATTTGCATATGAGTGTGTATATATTGGACATTTTCCACCGATTAAAGTTAGGTAGTATTAGAAATGAGTTACCTTTCCCTCCCAAAATGAATGGAATTGCACTTCATTTCAACCTGTCTCTAGAGTTTTCCTTACAGGCTCTTGGAATACGGCAGCCTGGGTTTCCATCGATGTCAATGACTTGAGCCTCCAATAATTTTTCTTGCTCAGGGACCATTCTGTGAAGGGGTACTCACTGCTCCCCAGAAGAAGAACCATTAAATCCCTGCAGGGTGGCCTCTTCTAGATACATTACTAGAACCCTCATTACATGGGGGTTAGGGTTACAGCCCTCATGACTCAATTACATCAGCTCCAAACATTATTGAACTCTTTAGGGGACATTTCATACCCAACTATAACAGAAGCTATGTAAATAGCTCTTTCGATATTAAACTTAAAATTTATGGCCGGGCATGGTGGCCTAGCTTGTAATCCCAGTACCTGGGAGGCAGAGACCGGAGGATCCGGGTTCGCGGCCAGCCTCAGCTACTTAGTGAGGCCTCCGTAACTTCGTGAGACCTGGTTTCAAAATAAAGTATAAAAAATAGGGCCGGGGGTGTAGCTCGGAGGTAGAATGCCCCTGGGTTCAATCCCCGGTACCGCAAAAAAAAAAAAAATTTATTCATTTCAATTCACTCATTCATTTATAATTGTTCGGACTCTGGGTTTCTGATTTTCTTCAGTGGGTTATAATTTCTTGTGAGCATTATTTACTTTGCCGGTGCATGGTCCTGAATTTGATGAATGGCAGTTCCTTCAAGATGCCCTCCGAGTCTTTTTGACATGTTTCTATCATTCTTTGAGCATGTCCTTGATTCCTGACATGAAAAGATGTTCCAGATTTTTCTTGTACTTCCTTTGCCACAGCCCCGAATAAACCAAAGATCTTTGGTCCTCTGAGTGGAGATGCCTAGTCAAGACCTAGGAGATAAGTGTGTCTGCTACTATTGAGATCTGCGGCTTCCAATCCTCTTAGTGGACCAAGCTGAAGAAATAGAACCTATGGGTATTGTGGATACACCCAAAATATATACACCCAGAAATACATTGACATTCCCATCTATCTGTCTGTCTGTCTATCATCATTATCATCTTCCTATCCCATGCATCCACACAGATGCTTCTAATCCTAATCCCAAACCACTAAGTTCTAGTGTCTTGCATTCGATGTCTGTAACATCCTTTTCTAATGATAAGAAACCTGATCACATTATTATCCAATACTTAAGTGTTTATAGTGGATCCCTGTGTGAAAGCCACCTCCCCTCTCTGTTGCCCGCCCCTCCCCTGTGTGCCTGCCCTCCTCTCCTTGTGCAGGTCAGGGTCTGTGGATACCTCCTCACCCGCGTGGTCTCTGAACCATCCTGCCAGGCCACTGCCAGCCACCGATGTCCTCTTCGCTCTGCCCAACAGGCTACGATAGGCCACTCCCCACCGCAAGGATGACCCTCCACCTGATTTGGGCTCCGGAATGCCATTCTGGGCTACAGTGGTTTCCACGCCAAGAATGGCCCAAGAAATCCACATATCTAACGGCTTTGGGTTGACTTATTGAGGAAAGCAAAAATCTTTAAAGGGAAAGACTGTCTGTTTTGCAACTACATAAACGTCAAAATTACTTCAAATTGTACGTGGTCTGATTCGAGCCTGAACAGAGATATGAGTGTGCAAGTCGGCGTGGAGACGGCATTCCTCCAGTGTGGCCAGGGGCCCCAAATGGCCCTTGAGGAACACTTGCTCTCAAGTACTTGCAAAGTCCCCCTAAGCAGGAAGTCAAAACCATGTTGCTAAACTTCTCTCCTGTTATCTGAGAGAGGCGCAGCGTTTAGGCTGAGGGCCATTGGGGCAGTGCCCGCAGTTACTCCAAAGTTCCTTCCTTTAGACGTTTAAAACCCTTCGCTTGTAAAAAAGCGTCCTGGTTCACAGCGGCTGCTTCCTGATGTCTCCTGCACGTCTGTTTGGGTAGAGGGTGGCACTGAGGAGACCCACTTCTCTCTGATGGACACCCGTATCCACCGCTTGTCTCCACCTCCCATGGCTGTGAGTCTACTTGTCTATCACGGGGGATCATCACTGTGTCTAGCTCACAGGATCAAATAATATAATGCACACAGTGGACCGAGTGCCTTTAGTGTAAGAAACCAATAGAGTTATTTACTGTTAAGATTAATATTGTAATTGTCACAATTCAAGTATCGATTACGCAGTTCTTATCCTCCAATCAGGAACCAGAATATGAGCAATGATTGCTCCTTATTCAAGTAAGCCTTGATGTCTGTTAATGAAGAGCTCCCCGCTCATTCTAGCTACCTAGCGCTGAAGGGGAACCTCTTACGGGGTTTCAAGGAAATGGTTATTTCATGTGCACGAAACACGACAGTTTAGAAATTGTAACGAAGAATGCTGCTCACAGAAGATAATTCAGAAAAGCCTTCAGATATGTTCTGTATCAAAGAGTCACATTGGTTTACACCCAAGAGATTTTGGCTGGATTTCCCCGGACATCGTCAGCTCACGCAGGCCACACGGGGCCACGCTGCATCTGCACTTCTTGGGGTAGAGTGCATGTCAGGAGGACAGATGCTCAGCCCTGGGGAAAGCAACTGTTGCAAGGGAGTCAGGTGACACAGGGAAGCACTGCTGTAGTGCATCTCATTTCTCGGGGGCAGAAAACTGCTTCAGAAAGGCCAGCTCTCTGGCTGCTCGCGCATGGTGCACCACTCCATGGGAAAGTTGGGGCAGTAGTTAGTATCCCAGGCAAACCCTAAACAATTTAATTTACACAATGGATAGGACAATCTATTATAGGAAAAGAAATTCACTTGAAGACCAAGTCCACCTTAGCTCCTACTTTTCACTGAGTTTTGGGATTTCCCTAAACTTTTCGTTTGGAAAAAGGAAAGCCTATCTATCATTTGCCACAGACGTTCTCTTGTGTGTGTAAATGTTACTGTCAGTGTGGACAGCAGCCTTGCTCGCTTTCCGTCTTCTGCCCACACCTCTGTAGCTGATACCTTCACAGATGAATCCTCCGAACACTCTCGTGTTTGAATGTGCTGGATTCCATCCACAGCAGTAACCCTCTTCTATTTCTGGGCTGCCCAGGGACCAGCCCACATGCCTTCCAGAACATGTTCCTGCCCCTGGGACTGCCAGGCTCCCTTTGGCATTGTCTGCCTGTGTCTGTTGGGCATTGGAACATCTGCTTTCTCTCACTGACATCCTGCCACTTGTAAAACCACCACAGCACCCAGGTGTGCAGAGCCGCCAATCCAGCGTGGTGGGGCCTGCAGCCAGGGTGACATGTGCCACAGGCGCGGTGCCACGGGCCCCCCGGAGACCCTTGCAGCACCCCGTGGACATCCTTTAATGTCTTTTAAAACCAAAAGAAAAAATAGACTTTCAGGTTGAATAAAATGCTTTGCTATGTAATGTTGATATTGATATATTTGTCTTAATGCCAATGCAGCCAGGTATTTGTGTGTGTGTGTGTGTGTGTGTGTGTGTGTGTGCACAAAGTGCCTATGAAAGTCACAGTGCCCACAGTCACAGAAGTCATAATGCAATTTTCTTTCCATTTTCAAACCCCACGTGTCAATCCTCTATTGAACCGGATGCTGTACTACCCCCTTTTCTTCATATCCTACTCTTTTTCTGGGAGGGGATATTGGGGATGGAACAGGGTATTCTACCTCTGAGCTACACTCCCAGCCCTATTTTAGTTTCTATTTTGAAACAGGGTCTCACTAACTTGCTGAGGACCTTGATAAGTGCCTGAGGCTGGCCTCGAACCTGTGATCCTCCTCTCTCAGTACTGGGATGACAGGTGTGCACCACCACACCCAGCCATATGCTAGTCTTGTTCAAGCATCGATACACCCTTCCGTATTCTTCATGCTCAGCTCCTACACGAAGCTGTCTTGCAGGGCTTCCGATGATACTATATCACCTATTTTACCCAGCCGCGTCTGCGTGACATCGGGCTCAAAGTGAGCCCGGCTCTACCACACAGGAACCGTCGCAGCACACAAGAGGAGCTGGTTGACTGAGGAAGCTCATGGATTTTCTGGGTCACCGAACCCCACATCTTGGGGGCCAGGAAGGGCTGGCGTAGGAAGCGTCTAACTGGAGACCTGTGATGTGGGTAGGAAGAGATGGGGAGCAGCGCTAGGGGCAGGCAGGGTTTGGAGGCCAGCATCGAGGGGGAGCAGGCAGGCTGGGGCTCTTGGGAGGAGGGGCTGGTGGGGTGGAGTAAGGGGGGTCAGCTCCTAAGAGGCTTTAACATTAGCTCGGGCTTTAACCTGAGTGCGGATCGAACAGCCTGGTGGCTTAGCATGGCAGAAAGATACCTGGTGTTTAGTAAAGGAAATCAGTACACATGTGTTAATGGGTTAGAAGAAAACTTGGGGACAGGCACATTTTAATTCGCCCCAGACTTACTGGTTGAAGAGTAGAAAGGGAGTTCTAATAGCAGGCCGTGGCGGAGGCCCAAGCAAGAGGCCGTGCCTCCGTGTAGAGGCACAGGGATGTGGGGGATCGGAGGCTGATTATGGGAGCACTATGCACCTGAGCAAGAGGCCTGGGGGTGGGGGTGGGTTGGTGAGGGAGGGGGAGCAGGGGAGGGTGGCTCATATTTGGACCCGTCAGGTCTGGGGGGACTTGTTGAATCCCAGTGGAGGGGTCTAGAGTTCTGCTCGCCCTGTGTTTGTTATCCAGCACCTGTGACCTGGTCCTTAATCAGAGCATCGCTCCTTTGGGGACCTGTTCTATGTTTTTCTTAGTCGTCAGGGAATGATCTTATAACTTTTCAAGGCATTGAAACTGTCGCTCTGGGTGACAAATGAAGTCGGCTTGCCAGTAATTCTACCCTGGAAAGAAAAGCGAGGGACTCCTCTTTGCTGGGGCTCCCTGTCCTAGCATTAGCTCAATGAATGTCTCTTCCGGGGTCCCCGAGGAAGAAAGTCTTTTGCTATTTGAAGGTAATGTGCCCTCTGTTCCTGGGACTTACTCACAGCATCATTAACCCCCGGGGGGCTTACAGTCCCCTCCTGACAAATCCCAGAGCCTTCCTGGCCCGGCCTCACCTGCCCCTCGGGCCTCCCCACCACCTGCCCCTGCTCACTCCGTTTCCGCCACACCAACCTGCTCTTCCTCCCTCCACAAGTGTATTCAGCTTTCAAATAGGGTTCTTCTCACCTTCTTTTTCTGCCTACCTTTTGCCCAACATACAGATCCCTGATTGAATGCCACCTTCTGAGGTGGCTTCCCTGACACCTTGCCCCATCTAGCTGAGCTCTCCCTTCCCTTGAACCCTCGGGTTCTCTTCTACAGATGCACAGATCACAGAGCGCGGCTGTATGCTCATCTGTGTATTCGTCTGGTGTCTGTCTCCCCCGCTGAATTATAATGTCTGACAGCAGGGCCAGGTCTAAGGTGCTCTCCTGAATGGCACCAGCCACAGTGCCATGCTTATTCAACAAACAGATGAACAACTGTGCAGAGGCGTGCGAGATCAGACCCCAGTGCTCCACGCACCGTGCGTTCTGCAGGGCACTCCAGCCAGCGGTAGAGAAGCGCGAGGAGCTATTGAGGGCTCTGGTGGACTCGGCTTGCTCTGTCGTCCCGCCATGGAAGGTTGCTGCTTTAGGCAGCTCCCTGAAAATTATTCCACGGTTCCTGCCACGGAAAGTCGCTGCACCAGGCAGCTCCCTGATCAAGAGTCTTCTCGCACGAAAATTATACAAAGTCTGATATAATTTGGAGAGTATATTTAATAATTGGGGGGATCAGGAGGAGATAGAGATGACAATTCTCCTGGCCTTCTGTAGCCAGGGCCCTTCTTATATTGAGGGTTCAAACAAAGCAAATGAGAAGATCACAAGTTAAGACCAGGGAGGGGCAATCACGAGTTAAGACCAGGGAGTGTCAAGGTGAACGTTTCAGGGAGAATAGGAGGTCATCAAAGTCCCACCTTTCGGTCCCATCTGGTCCAAGGAAGCTTGTCTGATGGCGGACAATTTCCACTCAATATGTACTATGTACATAGGTGTCAGTCCAAAATGGTGACCTCATTGCGTGGGCTAAGATGGCCCCCAACAGGGAGGGAGACATTGACCATTGGGACGGGACCTCCGATGTGGCTCAATGCTAGGCAGGAGCTGGCTGGGAGGGCGGGGGAGAGGTTTTCAGACAGAGCCCATTGCTTGCATGAAGGAGCATGGTGCTCTCTGGGTGGCAGTGAACCATGTGGGGTGTCTTGACATGGGCTAGAAATGATGGCTAGAGGTGAGACAGGTGTGGATGGTGAGGACGCTGGAACAGTCTGGAAAGCTCCTGTTGTTTTGATTAGGATTCATCCAACAGGGAATGGCAAGTCAGGGTAGACTAGAAGCCAGGGAGTAATGTGGTCAGTTATGTCTCAGAAAGATTACCCTGGCAGCAGAAGTGTCCGTGTGCCTGTGTGTGTGTGTGTGTGTGTGTGTGTGTGTGTGTGTGTGTGTGTGATGTCTGGTGTGAGGGAGAGGAGGTGGTAGCCCACACATTGACCGACATGGAGGCAAACGAGAAAGAGAGTGGGGATTCGGAGAGGTTTTGAGAAGGGCAAGCCATCCCGAATTGGACTTCATACTCTCCAAAGTAATTTCTAGCCCTCAAATCCTGACTCATCTATTTACTGTTGTTTCGGTTTCAGAACTTGGGTGAAAAATATTCCTAAAATATTTCATTTTTTCCTCAACTTATCTCTTGTAGCTCAAAATACAAATGAACGCTGCATTATATGGTGGTAGGATTTGTAGGGTTTCCCTGTGATGGGGCCAGAAGTAAAAATGACAGAAGTTCTCTGACAGGGTCCCCTGAGATAGGGTTGCATGGTGAACCAATGGTGCTGGTTCTCAGTTCCACCATCCTTGTGAAACTGCCCTGCTTTCTCCTGGAGACCCGGCCTTAGATGTACATACCCATGCTGCACACTCATTTTGGGGAAGAGAAAGGAACTTCGATAGCCCTCCTTTTTCATTATTATTAACATGTATTTTTTTAATTTCTTTTTTATTATTGGTGCATTGTAATCCTACATCTTGATGTGGTTCAGGGTGATAGAGGCATGCATACATGCACACAGCACTTGTTGAGCCTCCCCCAGTTCCCACCCCACTCCCTCTCCCTCCCCACCTTCCCCTGCTCAGCACAGTGATTGGCTGTGATGAGTTTGTGTGTGTACATCTTGTCCATTGAGGTGTTTCCCTCTTCAAATCTCCCTCCCCCTCCCACCTCCCTCAGTCAGGTCCCCTCCTTCACTCCACTAAGGTTTCTCCTCCTTTGTCTGGAGTCCCCCCTATGTCCCAATTTCTCCCTAGCTTCTGCATAGGAGGGAGAACATCTGACCTTTCACTTTTTGTGACTGACTAATCCCACTTAGCATAATATTCTACTCAGTCATAAAGAAAATCAAAATTAAATCATTTGCAGGGAAATGGATGGAAATGGGGAAATATTAACACGTATTTTTGTCATTTCAATTTACTGGAATTTAATAGCAATCGATGGATGAATGTTGGATGTGGTAGACTTATAATTACCAAAACTCTGGGGTGTAGTAAGAGGTAACATAAACCCAAGAGTAGTTTATGTTACGACTGAATGAAATTGGGAGCCACAGACAGAGAGGACAGATCTGAGGAATGTTTAAACAAATGAGCCAATCTTTGAGTGTAGTGAATCCACATAAACTTGGGGAGATGTTTGAGGTCACTATTGATTAGGTCTTTGCAAAGTCCTTTCCTAATTGTCCTTAATGTATGTCATCGTGAGATACCAAAGATGGGAGAAATGTTTTCCTGTCCCAAGAGATGATCGCTCCGAGGTGCCTTCAAACAGCAGCCGGAGGACAGAAAGGGCGTTGAGTGTGACCAGCTAACTGTAACCGCTCAGCGGCTTCTGGAAATTTCCTCATCCTTGCCAGGGTGGTATTTTTCTTCTTGCAGTGAAAATTCATGGAAAAAATATGCAAAGCCATAACAAGTAATTTGAAAAACTTGGGGGGGGGGAAGAAGGGGATTATTCACATGCTTTAAATAGTAATTTGTTGATGTATTTCACTCTCGGGAGAAGAAACATTTCCAAGAATAGTTTCTCTCATTTCTAGCAAAGCCTTTATGTCTACTTCAAGTATCTTGAGAACTTTATCTGTGCCCCCAACACAAACATTGTATTAAAAATAGTTTCAAAACTATTTAAAGTTTGCAGCGCATGATCCTCCCTTCTCATTCCTCATTTCTTTGCAAGGGTTTTAACGGAAATAGAGACACAATAACAGATTAATCGTGTTACTGAGCATCTGACCTCAGATCCACGGCCTTCCGAATAATGTTAACCTATGCCATATGTCCAGTTCCTGCAGCTAATTAATGATTAGCCACTCATGCCTAGCAGTTTCTACACTTGATTCTCAAGCCAGCTCCCCTGGACTGAGCTGTTTAACATGAACATCTTAGTCTTGCTTCCCCATCAAACAGAATCCACATTACAGTCCTCTGTATAATTTATGTCATAAGAGTCAAAACCCAAAATGTGGTTTTCAATAGGTCTGTATGTTCATATGTTCCTGTGTGTGATGATACGGTGACAAATTATTCATATTATTATTATTTTTGTGGTACTGAGGATTGAACCCGGGGGCATTCTACCTCTGAGCTATACCCCCAGCCCTAAGTTTTATTCTTTATTTTGAAACAGGGTGTCACTAAGTTGCGGAGGGCCTCACTAAGTAGCTGAGGCTGGCTGTGAACCTGCGCTCCTCCTGTCTCAGCCTCCCAAGTACTGGGATTACAAGTGTGCACCACCATGCCACTTTATTCTTTTCCTAAAACCTCATGCTTCAGAGCTAGACTATTACTAAAAAACTTACAAGCTCTCTATCACATCAACAAGTGCACACATTGTACTTTTAGAAGTCTTTGTGACCATGTACTCTAAGCTCTACTCTTCCTATATTTTTGGGAGCCCGAGGTATTTATTCCTGGCATGGTACCATGACTTAGAAGAAGCCACCACTGCGCACTGGCTCTGTGATGTGCAGCATAGTATAGCCTCTCTGTGTTTTACTGCCCTCATTTGAAAAGTAGGGTGTTAGAAATGGATACTAAGCTGGGCATGGTGGCACACGCTTGTAATCCCAGTGAGGCCCTCCGCAACTTAGTGAGACCCTGTTTCAAAATAAAGAATAAAAAATAGGGCTAGGGGTGTAGCCCAGAGGTAGAATGCCTCTGGGTTCAATCCCTGGTTCCTCACAAAAAAAAAGAAAGAAAGAAAGAAATGGATTCTAGGGAAGCTGCAAATAAAAACTCGTGAAATCGAAAGTCACCTGGTAAGGCGACTTACTTCTGCAGAAGGGCGTGCCACCGACAAAAAGTCTGGTCAGCAAGCATAGCGAGCAGGCAGTCTGCTCAGCTTTTACCCCTAATGTGATCCTGCCCGTTGTCCTGATTGGTGAGGGCTTGGGTGTACAACTCTGCCTGATTGGCTAGTCTCTAAGACAGACAGAAATTCTGAAATTAAGTTTGGCAAAGAAAGTGCAATGATTTGGCTTATTTCTATGACAGGTAGACATTTTGAAACAAAGTTTAACATTCTGGAAGATTCCTAGTCAACTAAAGGTCATATGAGCTAAGAGGGCTGACACTTGGGAAGACTCGGGGAGTGGAGCACACAGACACATGTACACATTTACGAAATGACTGCCTAAGCTACAGTTACAAAATGGGAAATGGCCCACTTCTAGGTAATTTTGCTTCTTCGATAGAAAAGATTATTTTTATTCCTTACAGGGGGATAATCATAGGACTTTCCTCAGAGTATTGTTGTTGATGATCGGTGGATGTTGTTGACAAGAGGAGTGATTACCCGATTCCCAGCAAGGCTACCTGGAGGAATTCTGCACCGTAGATAGAAATATGGCCTATAGGAGAGAGGCAGATCCAAAAGAAGGTCAGAGTCCAGGTGTGCTCATTGGAGCTGCCCGCCAATTGGATTAGACATGAAGAAGAAGAGAGGGTATCCTGTGACATTGGGGGTCTCTGTGAACCACTTACTGGTAGGCACACATGGGTGGTCTCTTCCTCCTGAATCTGCTTCACTGTGCTGAATAGCATTCTGCAGAAGTGACCCTGAGCTGCCAGGCATGGTGGCACGCTCATAATCCCAGTACTTGTGAACCTGAGACAGGAGGATCACAGGTTCGAGAACAGCCTCAGCAAGTAGTGAGACTCTCATCAACCTAGTGAGACTCTGTTTCAAAATAAAAATAAAATAGGGCTGGGGGTGTAGTTTGGAGGTAGAATGCCCCTGGGTTCAATTCCTAGTACCAAAAAAAAAAAATAGTGACCCTGGGCTACTTCCAGGCCTAAGCCTCAAGATGACTTGGCAACTTCTGCTCTGTGCACCTCGGACCCCACCAAGAAGTCTGATGATGCAGAAGGAGGGACCACATGAGGAGGTCATGCCCCGAGACACGGAGAGAAAGTCCAGCTGAACCATGTTCCAACCCCTGGAGACCCCAATGAACACAGCACATAGATGTCCACCCTCAGAACTGAGTGTAACGGACTCCCCAGTTCACAGAACGATCAGTGAAGAAACAATTCAAGCCACTTAACTTGAGGGTGATTTGTTACATAGCAATTGTTAATCAAAACAATAACTGGCAAGACTCTCGTTGTTCTGGTCAGCATTCTTGCATCTATAATCTAAAAGATCGACCATGTAACTTAGAGGAAAGAAGATTGATTTTCTTATGGTTTCGGGTTCAGTCTATGGGAGGCTGGGGACCACGGATCTCAGGGCATGGTGGCGGGAGGCAGAGTGAGGGAGAGTACATGGGCTGTGCTCCTCACATCTTGGAGGCCGGAAGAAAGAGAGAGAGCAGGGGGAGGAGGAACCATTTATAATCCCCAAGGCCGCACCCCCAGGGACCCACCCCCTCCAGCCACCACCCAGATAAATCCATTACAATGGATTTATCCACTGCTGGGATTACAACCCTCCGTGACTCAATTACATCAGCTCCAAACATTAATAAATGAGCTCTTTAGAGGACATTTTATATCTAGCTATAACACTCGTCTTCTGAGTACTAGGACAAAGTCCGAGGGCAAAGAATTCACACTGTGAGGTCTTGCTCTCAGCCTTCCCAGAGGCTGAATGTAGAATAGGGAGTTAGTAACTGACTTCTTTATCACCAATTAGCTCAACTGCATAATTTACATAATGATTAACTTATAGACTACAACATACTATATATCTTCAGGGGTTTTGGGTTGTTGTTTTTTTGGTACTGGGGATCAAACCCTTGGGCATTCCATCTCCAAGCTATACCCCCAGCCCTAATTTTTATTCTTTATTTGGAAACAGGGTCTCACTAAGTTGCAGAGGGCCTCACTAAGTAGCTGAGGCTGGCTGTGAACCCGCGATCCTCCAGTCTCAGTCTCTCAAGTACTGGAATTACAAGTGTGCACCACCACACCCAGCTGTATCTTCAGTTTAATAACAGCGATCTGTTGTTTAACTATGAGATGGAGTCACCCATCCATCCAACTATTCTCTATCCATCTGTCACTATCAAAGAACTGGACTGTAGTTCTATATCAAACACCTGTTTCACTCTGTAGTTTTCTGAGCCACAAGGAATTTAGGAAAGATAGGAAGGAAAAGCCAAAGTTTTTGCACTGTTTATTACCTTCTATTTGTCTTTAAAATTCTCGTAAGGGGATTATTAATGACAGGTGTCTTACTCTGACTGTTAAGTGTCTAAAACATGGCGGCTAGAGAAAAGCTATCAGAACTTCAAGACGACAGTCACAATCTCTTGAGGACAAACTACTCTCCACACAAGCGCAGTTCAGATGAGGAAAAGCCACCTCTCCGAGAGGGGCAGCCTTTGTCTAGCACGCATCATGGAGGGAAATCTTTCTCTCTTACTTTTTTTTTGGTGTGAAATCCTATATGTTTGTGGGTTCCGTCTTAGATATCAGTGTTGTAGAACAGCAGGAATCTTCATTTCTATATGAGAATGCTCTTTGTTTGGGGGATTTCTCAGACGTCGGTGTCCGGGCATCCGACGGCTCCACAGGGCTTGTTGCCTTGGGAAGTGTTCGTGATGTTATCTCAATACATTCCTAGGTCATGAGTCGCCCGTGTATATTTTGGACATTGATGTTGGGGGCAAATGACTAAACATCTTTTTTAGAAAAAGAAGAATCACACGGTAAACACATAAGAAGAAATAATAAATAGGTGTGGCCAGCAAACCTGATTTTCGTAAGCAGCAGACTTATGTTCTAACAAGATTTTTAGTGATGAAAGTTCATGTGTTGCAAAGGCTTTTCTTCCCTTAAAATATTCTTATTACCAGTCATTTTGCAATATTAATGGTTCCACTATTAATAGAGCGAGAGACAAGGGAGCTATTATTCTTGCTCTCTATCTGTTATCCCATTAAGTAAGGCTGCCAACCTCTGACTGTTAGCAGCTCAATAATGAAGCACGCACTGGAGCCACAGGGCAGATCCCAAGCGAAGGTCGTCCTCATATGTTGTTCCTGGTGCGTATTACGACTAGACAGGGAAAAGGTACAATAATAAGATGCGAGGGGGAAAACGCTCAATTCAGGTTAGGACCTAAAATAGCCATTTTCTTTGGGTACGACTGGACCTGAAAAGGGGCTGGGCAAATGACGTGGAAAGCCAGGGGTGACGGTAATGTGTCCCTTTCCTGTGACTGATGTCTTCCCTGAGCACTCCCGTGGTACCTACAATCTGACATAGACAGCCTGTCACCCGTCCTGCCTTTCTAACACACTATCATTTATTCAACCTGTAAAGAGACCTCCCAGCTTGGGCTTGGACAGACACTGCCAACCTTAGGAGTCACTAGCACCCCAACCCCTGCAGCTGTCCCCCCTTGAGTCAATTACGGAGGCCGCAAGTACCACCTCCTTGTGCCAAACCAGGCAGCGCCCATGATCCTGAGCTGTAAGAACGTCATTTCTCTCTGAGTGAGTACAGGTGGCTTTCTACCACGGAGCCCTGATCCTTCCATTGGTGGGCTGAGATAAGCCACGCAGGTTTTACTAAACGAAAGGCCATATGTCTACAAAGTACGTAGAAAATAAGAATTTACAGGAGTCCCACGTATTCTCCCTATATCATTCCTATCTAGTTGAATTGTGTTGGATTTTCTTGAGTGGGAAGAGAAGACGCGAGTTCAGCTGTCTGCTGCCCTGGGAGCTGCACCGCAGCTAAGATCCTGCAATACAAGGTAAACTTTCATCAGGTGTGTAGCAACAGAAACAAAGACAGGCCAGGTGGGTAGAGAAGGTATGAGTTTGATGTTTTTATTATTTTGATTTTCATGATTGCAAATTATTGTGTGTGTGTGTGTGTGTGTGTGTGTGTGTGTGTGTGTGTTACTAGGGAGTGAGTGAACCCAGAGGCATTCTCCAACCCTATTTTATTTTTTAATGTTGAAAGAGGGTCTTGCTAGGTTGCTGAGAGTCTTGCTAAATTGCTGACATTGTCCTCAAACCTGCGATCCTCTTGTCTCAGCTTCCCAAGTACTGGCATTACAGGTGTGCGCCATCACGCCCAGCATAAGTAACTTTGAAAAACATAATCTCTTTTGATTCGCATCAGAACCCTACAAGAAGTATAGGGAAGTCATATTTTCCCCATTTTACAGCTGAGAAAATGGAGAGCCAGAGCGATTTAGTGGTTCACTCCACTTACACATTTTTAAGAGGGTTCTCGTTTTCTTTGCATTGGAAACCGGAGGTTAAGAAATAGGGGAGATTTGCTGACTTTCAGACTCAACAAAACAACTCATTTTCTTTTTAAACATAACACCTCATCCAGGTATGGTGGTGCACACCTGTAATCCCAGTAGTTGGGAGACTGAGACAGGAGGATCTCAGGTTTGAGGCCAGATTCAGCAACTTAGTGAGGCTCTCTGCAACTTGAGGAGACCCTGTTTCCAAATAAAAAAAATAAAATAGGGCTGGGGTGTAACTCAGAATGCCCCTGGTTCAATTCCCAGTACCCCCCCAACACACATACACCAGAAAAAAAAACAGCACCTCTGACTAATTTTTGCTGTAATTTATCCTGCTAATTTTGTCCGCAGAAAAATTAAGTAAAAGAAACTTTTTGCTGGAATTACTTCTGCTCTGAAATTCACTTCATAGGCTCAGACATAAATCAAGAGAAGGTTAAAAAGTGGGTCTGCATAGACAAGCAAATTTGAGGGAAGAAGTTTTTCAATCTTTCTGCCTTATTTCATTTAACATTAACGTTTTAAATTTTTTTAAATCTAACTTTTTAAATTAAAAATATAACTTAATGTTTAAAAATGGAACTTTTTCATTCTTTTGGCATTTTTGAGTCTTTCTACACAAGGTTCATGTGAAATTATAATAAAATCCATACTGAAGTGTGATTACATATATTTAGACATTGTATTTTGTATGATACCATTCTTCTGATATTCAGTTTCCTTTTTCTTTAAAAATACAGACAGATAAAATATAGACATTGACCATGCTATGTTGATTTACAAATGCTTTTAAATATGTAATTCCATTTATTTGAGAAAGCTGATTGTTAGGTAGTCAATAGGGCTATTTATTTTCCCTTTTCAAGTAATTTTTAAAATATGCTTTTATTGGTGCATTGTAGTCTCACATTATAACGTAGTTCAGAGTGTTAATGACACATATGCACACAGCACTCGGTGAGCTCCCCTGGCTCCCCCTCCACTCCCTCCCCTTCCCCGTACATGATATTGCGATTGGCATTAATAGTTTCACATATGTATATAACATCAATGGAAGTGCCTCCTTTGTTAATTAATTCTCCCTCTTCACCACCCTCCCCTGGACCACCTCCCAAGCTCCACTGGAGTTTCTCATCCATCATCTAAAGTCCCTCCTGGAGCCGGGGCGTGGTGGCGCACGCTTGTAATCCCAGTACTTGGGAGGCGGAGACCGGAGGATCCGGGTTCGCGGCCAGCCTCAGCTACTTAGTGAGGCCTCCTCAACTTAGTGAGACCCGGTTTCAAAATAAAGTATAAAAAATAGGGCCGGGGGTGTAGCTGGGAGGTAGAATGCCCCTGGGTTCAATCCCCGATACCACACACACAAAAAAAAATAAAATAAAATAAAGTCCCTCCGGTATCCTGATTACTCCCTAACCTTTGTATATGAGAGAAAACATATGACCCTTCACTTTCCCTGACTGGCTAATCTCACTTAGCATAATGTTCTCCAGCTCCATCCATTTTCCTGCCAATGACATAATTTTGTTCTTTTGTATTATTGAGTAGAATTCCATTGTGTGTATATCCCCAAATTTTATAAGCCATGCATCTGTTGATGGACACCTAGGCTGGTTCCATAATTTGGCTATTGTGAATTGTGCTGCTATGAACATGGATATGCATGGATCACTATCATATCCTGATTTCAGTCATTAGGGCTAGTTATAAACAATCTAGTTTTTCTCTACTCAGACATATGGTAGGATTGAATTTGTCCATTTCCTAGAAGTTAACAAGATATGTGATTTACTTTAACCAATGAAATCTGAGCAAAAGTGATATATATCATATCACTTCCAGGCAGAAATAAGTAATTGGCAGAACATCTTTGCTTCTTCCCCAGTAATCATGAAGCTATGGAATACCAGCTTCCATGAGCCTAGGTCCTTGAGTGGCTACCATAAAGAATCATTATGTCTCGGTGATATTTGTTAAGATAGCATAGCACATCCTGTCCTGACTGATACAGCATTTTAAAGATAAGGAAACAAAGCCTAAGACAAATGAATTGATTTATTCAAGGTGGCATAATACATTTGCAACACAAATTTTTTGGTTCTTCTATCCTGGTTTTGCCCCCTCCATTCAGGATGATATATCTCCCAAGAATCTCAACATTGAGCAACACCCGATATAATATACATGTGTTGTATATGTTCACAGATAAAAATAATTGGTTCTTTTGATGGAATGGAAAAATTAGAGTCTGTAATTATATCTGGTTGGATGTTAAAACAAGCAAAAATGAAATCCACTAACATAGCCATTTCATGGGCAAGCAAAACTTCAGCACTGCAGCTCTCTGCAATTTACCAGGAATGGTGAGATCTCTGCTTACTTAACCCAGCCTTTTCATGCAGACAATGAATGGTTGACTGCAAATAGGTTCTTCTACCTAAATACTTGTTATGAGCGATTGTGAAGGGATGTATCAGGCAAGAAGACAGCTCCTAGAATGTTCTGTGACTCGATAAGTATTCTGAAATCCTTGTAAGAAGCTCAGAAGATTCACTTGCCATTTTGTTCATACCCAAGGACCCTGGACATCAACTGGATATATTGATCTATGTTCCAGTGAAAATGTGCTTTGCACACAGGCTTTTAGTTGAAATATATTTTTGTAAGATTTCATAAACTTGGCCAACCATTTTCTTCTTTTATACTGAAGAGATTTTTTTTAATGAATTTACTATCTTGGCCACTTCAAAGTCACACAAGTTTCACACTCAGTTTTCACATTGTGTTTGCTCTTAATGGCGATATTTTAATATTTCTTGCTTAACGACTTTTTATGCCATCTACTTTCTGATTTTTGGCAGCCTGTGCCCTATTTCTTTTAAGCTTTAACCAGTGCCAACCACTTTATTTCTTTACCTGATGTTTTGCTCATTTTCTCCACAGACTAATCTTTCAGGATTTATTGGATACATATAATTTCTTACTCAAAATAGTCTTAGGAGGAATGGTATTCAAACTCCACAGAAAACAGGAAATACTTCTGTGACATTCATTATACTTTTACGTAGCAAGGTGGTCACAACTCACATCACCAATTCCTCAGTTTCCCCCACCCAACTACATATGGACAATTGCCATCTTTCTTATTTAAACTCAAACGCTATTTTGGGGAAAAATGAAATCATTTTTCTAAATCTCTTGCAGTTTTGTAAGAAGAACTATAGTGCATACAGTAAAACTATATTAATCAGAGCTGTATACTTTTGGGGCGATGGCATTTAAAACAATTATGCTATATAACATTTGGAAGGAGTGCCCATGTTCAAATTTTGATAGGGTTTTCAAGTTAGAGTAAATCACAAGTCAATGTCACAAAGGACTCATCAGACCCCCATCAGTTTAGGCACCATGTCTGGAAAGGAGATTCTAATTTTAAAAAATCAGAGCAGAAAAGAAACTCAATGACCTGAATTAGGTGTCAGATTATTTCTGGAGGAATCATTATTAACAAAATAGCAAACAGCTTGTACGGTGCTTGCTGTATTTAAATTCTTAACAGGTGTTTCTTACCTTGGCTCATTTATTGCACTGCCTGTCTCTCACAATGCCCATAGAGCTAGGTATTTTACGTTCTCATCCCCATTTTACATATTCAGAGACAGGGCTATAAGAAGTCACTCAGTTGGTTCAAGGTTACAGAACTAGCAGCCAGCAGAGCTCAGCATTAGTCCCAGAGTCCACTACCATTCTAACCTTTTGTGATTATTAGTCAAATTATGAAAGGAAATCGTATGAACGATTTCAGGGTAATGGGTAGAATCCAAGGCAATGTGGAAGACTGTCTACCTTAGAAGTTTCATGAATAAGATACTACCAGGATGAAACGTGCAGGCCCCTGAGCCAGATCAGAGAGAACGGGAACGATAATGTCGGACATCTCTAAACCACACCAAATGATGCACATTTGCCGAAAGCATTATGTATCTGGTCTCACCGAGAGATTAGGAAGAATGTTGCAGCTCAGTCAAAGCATGTTAAAAGCTGTCTTATAATAAAAGAAGGAAGCTGACTGGGCTCATCTAAAGTCAAGCATCATTCTGTGAACATCCCGTCATGCAGAGCTTCTCTGGGGCGCTGTCCTCAAACAGAACACTGGTTAGAAACCTGTATCAGGAGTCCAGCTTATTTTCGATGGATAATTGTGTGTGTCATGGTTTTTAGGGGGGGAGTTTTAAAAGGTCTAAGAGCAACACTGGCAATGGGAAGAAGCCGGAGCTCCGAGCCTCTATCCGGGAGACTCCCATGGAACATGAGTTCATTTAGCATCCCCAGCACGTGTACCTAGCAAGAGCACTTAATGAATGTCACTCCCTCTAATTCAAGTTACATTGTTTGAAGTGTTCTCAATTACCAGCGAACTAGGAAGGCTGATTAACTGTTTAAAATAAGAAAGCCTATGTCAGCCCATGTCTATCCAAGTTCCTGAATCAAATATGCTTAAAACTACTTTGAAGATGTTGATTTCTCTATCTATTGACATCTAATCTCTCTTTTCCCCCCAAAATCATCTAACCATCTGGAACTTGAAAGTGCTTCTCCTGGAAATCATACGCAGTCAGGAATGCTGCGTTCATTGAATCCCCAACTCCTAGCACAGAACCTCACACCTAGCAGGTCCTCAGTAAATAATTATTGAATGAATCACAGTAAATCCAGTAGGTAGCCATTCCTAGGAATCGTGCAATATTGCCGGCCCAGAGTGAATTGAGATTATTAAAGTTACAGGGCTTCTGGATGTATTTTTAATCTCTCATATGAAAGTTGGTGATAAATGGCCTACACAGTTCTGGTTAAAACAGAGGAACTTTTCATCTACTCTGAGGGAAGAATCCTTCTTTTGCAGTTATACCGGAGCTGAGTTGTATTTCCAGAAAGCTCCATTTCCCAAAGGAGAGATCCATACTGTGACTTAAACAGAGTGTGACAACACTAGTGAACAGACTTCTGGATTTAACAGCTTTCTTAAAAATTAAGAACACAGAACCAGACAGCCTGCAGGGTACCACTGAGAAACTATTCATTATATCTAAACAATTGAATGTCAGCGCTAATAACTGATTCCTGCTGGGTTCCATTCTTTCCCAACAAAAGGAAAGCATGTATTCACACTAGAATGTGTCCTTTGTGTGGAACTATCTGAGTTGTAGTTATATGTCGCGGATGGTGTTGTCAAGAAGGGTTTCTGACCTTGGAACCACTCCTGAACAACTTGGAAGCTGGTTCTCCTACATTTATTCGATCCCTTTCCCTGAACACTTACTGGGCTCCTAGTCCCTAAATCAAGTCTGTGTACAATAGACTCAAACCAAGTGCAACGAATGATGTAAAAGGCTAGGTTCGTCTCTTTCCTTCTCCTCGTGGCTCCAGGTGACTTTTGAATATAAGTTTTAGAAAACAAAACATCTTATGTCTAATTCACGTGAAAGCAAGATAACTAGAAGCAACCACAGAATAGTCTTTAACTCATATTATTCCAAACAGATTACAAATAAGGAAATGATTTGGGAAGGGACCAAAACGAAACAAAATAAAACAAACCCCCGGAGCATTAAATATTATTGAGTACACAGCTATGTTGATGGCAAACTGACTACTGAACGGATGAACCTTCAAGAGCCGAGAGCAGCAGCCCTCTTAGCTGCATACACCCAGCATGTGTTAAGAACAAAGGAAAATCCAGGGAGGGCGACAGTCTAGACCCCCATGGCTTACCTCCCATATTGTAAGAGGACAGAGTATCCTCATGACACCCCCCAGGATCATCATTTCATTTCCTTCAGGATAAACAGATTAACCAGGCAGCAACTAATTATTGAATTATCTACCAGATACATAGACACACAGCACAGTACTAAATCTTGGCGAGCCGTGCCAAGATAAATGCCTTTATTCGCCTTAGAATTAACCCCACTGCTCTAATAATGTAATTTTCCAGAACCCATAAACTCAAATCAGTGATTGATTTTCAGGCATAGACATTTGAAAGCTTTGATTGAAAATGTTCTAAACATTTTTAATCCCCCTTTCTTCCTACCCCAAACAGTAAAACTGAAAATCAGTACTTACACAACCTGGCCAAATATTTAGATAAAGCATGAGTTCGTAACCAGCAATATCTTAAAATGTGTTTGAGTTATTCTATATGCTATTTAACTAGTTAAACTGTCAGCCGGGGATTTTGTATATATTCCTCATTAGGTTGCTTCCAAGACCCCAGGGTAGGTATATCTGCATTTTAAAATTTTGTATTTTTCTATGGTTTATATGCCCCATAAAAAGCCTTGAGAATTTTATGAGGGATGTTACATTAATATGTGTTATTATAAATATGATTTAAATATCTAAAGCATTACAGAGTGATCACTGTTCAATAAGGCAGCGAGCATAAAAGGGTTATCTCCACCCTGTGCTTAGGTTTCTACAATATAATATAATGAATTGTTCAATATAGTTTGCATGCTATTTGTCTCTGTTTCTTCCTTGGCTCCAGGGAAGCTGCATTGCAATCCTCTAACAAGGCGATCATAAATTGCAGAACAATAAACAGCCCTGGAGATTTTTAGATAGTATGTAGTTAGCATGCAATTCATCTTGGGAAACTTGATTTAATACCTCAAAGGAGCCTTTCTGACAATGCTCGGCATTGTTTTAAACTGCTGCTGAATCAATTAGTGCATCGGAGGAACCTCATGTCTCTGCCTCGCTCATGGCCCATCCCAAGAATTCCGGCTGGTTCTTTTGTAAAGAAAAAGATTTAGGGAGCGACTGCAGGGGTGCAGGGGTTTCCTGGAAAACATTAAAGATAATCCTGCGCGCAAGACGGGGTACGGCCGCCTCCCTAAGTCATCAAGATCTATGTAGGTGTCATCTTCAAAATTCATCTCGAGCTTTCTGAATGACTCTCACTGTAGCCAAGAAGGATAAATTAGGCAAAAGGTAACTAAAGTCAGGACTATGAAGTTAAATATCAATCCCTTAAAAAAAAACACCTCTTAGAGACATGTGTACAATAAGTACACTTGTTCATATTTCTTTCGGTATATATAATGAATCTTGTAACTGCCTCCATATTGTTTTTTTTTTTTTTTTTTTTGCAGTACCGGGGATTGAACGCAGGGGCGTTCTACCCGGCCCTATTTTTTTATGCTTTATTTTGAAACCAGGTCTCACGAAGTTGCGGAGGGCCTCACTAGGTAGAGAGAGAGAGAGAGAGAGAGAGGGAGGAGAGAGAGCAGAGAGAGAGTGCGCGCGCGCACCGAGGCTGGCCGCGAACCCGGATCCTCCGGTCTCCGCTTCCCAAAGTACTGGGATTACAAGCGTGCGCCACCACGCCCGGCTGCCTCCATATTGTATTAGGGGACTTCAAACATTGATATAGGAATTATCTTACCCTCACGTGTTTATTAACTTATAAAGTAGAAACACAACCTAAAAACCAGCAATAAACAAGATCATCTTAATGGAAAGAGACACTATCAACAATGTGTTTGTTCATTGGCTTTACTAAATGTAATAATGGACATAACGATTGCTTTGCACCAAGGAGCATCGCTTCCCCCCAAAATTTTATGTTGATTCCTCCTTTCCTTTTATTTATTTTTCATTCATTTATTGAAGACAATTCTGGAGCAATTCTTTGAGTTTCTTTTCCTCTTGTATTAGGGTGCGGCATGCCTGCTTTTTCTCTCTCTGGCAGATGGAACTGATTCTTGTTCCCTGCAGAGTTAAGTCACAGACCGAGCTCAGAGGAGAGCCTCCTGCCAGACCCCGGGCCACACTAGTTCCTCCCGTGGAGGGCAAGTTCACTCAGTTTATGAGGCCACAGCTACCTGACTAGATTAAGAAATGAAGTGAAACAAAAATACCTGTTATCAGTCCAACTCATAATTTCTTTTGTTTTTCTTAAGACAATACTAATTTTTTTACCTGATTTTGAAAAGGAAAAAAAAGTCAGTGGTCTGTTCTGGTGATGTATAAACACAACCAGTATTTTCTTCAACCCAAGGATAGTTTCCTCTGCCAGATAAATAAATACATAACAATAAATAAATAAATCATGACTTTATGTCTCATTCCCTCAAAGATGCACCAGTGTGGTTTTTCTAGAAGTAATCTGTACTTCAAATGAACTCTTTTCTTTTTCTTTCTTTTTTTTTTTGCGGTAGTGGGGATTGAACCCAGGGGCATTCTACCTCCAAGCCACACCCCCCAGCCCTATTTTTTATTCTTTATTTGGAAGCAGGGTCTTACTAAGTTGCAGAGGGCCTCACTAAATAGCAGAGGCTGGCCACGAACCTGTGATCCTCCTGTCTCAGCCTCCCAAGTACTGGGATTATAAGCGTGTACCATCACGCCCAGCCACAGTAACTCTTATATGTACTGGGAAACCCCACTGTATTAGCTTCTGTGTGTGGCGGGAGTCTTGGATAAAGGCTTCCCCTCTCCAAATATAGTTGAATGAGTATTTAAATGGCCTGATTCATAATTTAGAGCTTCACTGAAGCTCATTTTTCTAACCCGTAAGTGCTATAGACAATGTTATATTTCACTTTTTTAATAATGTTATTACTAGGCAAAGCATGATATAATTAAATAACTCCTAAATTTCATCTCCGGCTTTGTTCTCTTACTCCTTTTTAGGATCACAAGTATCTTTGAGTGAAAAATGAGAAAACTGAAAGTAATTGTTCACATGTATTTACAATTGATTTCTCTTGCATGTATTTTCATTTGCTGCTCACTACAGGGATAATGGTGGGGTTCAGGACATGATACCCCAAAACACAGCACTTGGCATTTGAGGACATGGGAGAAGCCAAAGCAGGAAGGTCAAGCTCCCTTTCCCTCTCTCTTCTCCCCTGAATCTGGCCAGGATGTTAGGTAGCCAGGCGGAGCCAGGAGTGGGCGAAGATGAGGGCTATGCCGCTAGGAATGACTGAAGAAAAGTCCCTCCACCCTGGGCTCTGGAGAACCCGCCCATGATCCACCGCCTTCTTAAATCTACAAGGAACCAGGTGTACCTCGCTAGGGTCATGCCAACTTTGGAGCAAGCACAGAGCACTAAGCTCCTGGGTTTCCCTTAGGTGCTGTGAAAGTTTCCAACAGGGCAGAAACAGAGCAGGCTCACTAAGCTGCTGCACCAACGGGGGCAGAGATGTCCCCAAATGCATAGAAACGAGGAAGCAGGCTTCCAGGCCAAATAAAACTCACCTCATGGACCAAGACACCACACTGTTTTCTACTCTCAGAAATAGACTACTCCAGACACTCTCTAAAGAAATCTCTGATGCTTCCCCTACTAGATAAATCTCTTAGGCTTCCCTGTCTGCGTCTCCAATCTTTCTTTGTGGAAGAAAAGAATGGAGGAGGAAATCGCAGCCGGCGAACAGTGAGGCCCTCGTTTGCCAGGTGCCTTTCCTCTCTCTATCCAGCGGAGAGGCCCGTCCTTATCTCTGCAGACACAAGGACGCAGAGAAGAATCTGAGGGAGCCGGCCTTGCTCCCACGCCCAGGGGGTTACCGCTTGTCTAGTCATTCTCCCTAACTACCCACTTTCCAATCCACCAAACATAAAAGTACACTGGCCTCCCGTGTCTGTGGATCTTCCCTTGTGGCAGCTCTTCTGTCGCAGAGAACTTGTGTTAAATACACGCGTAGACTTCTCTCCTGTTCATCTGCCGTTTGTTTCTGGGGCCCTCGCCATGATCTTAGCGAAGGGTGAGGAGAAGAAATGTTTCCCTCTTCTGCCCCGAGTGGAATCCGGCCGACGGCGTCCTGGTTTGCTGTAAGCTCACTAGAGGAATGGGATGGAAACTTGTCCCAGGCGATGGGAACGCCATGCCAGTCTTGGGCAAGGTAGATATTTTAATAACTTCTCTAGTGTTTGGATTGGAAAAGAGGCTTGTAGTAAAAATGAAGGGAATGTTTTGGTATGAGGTACCCTTTAAAAACAATCCCAGAGTTCCTTCTCGCACTCTCCCTCTTTGTCCTCCTAGCTATCAGTGAAACTTGATTACCTATCGCGTTGCCAAGGGCCACTGCGCATTGTTTAGTCCTTAACACAGGCGCGATTCTGACCAGGGCACGGGCTCTGGGAAGTCCTAGTCCCACGTTAGCTTTACTGCCACCGAAATAACATCTTCCTCGCAGCCAAAGCTTTCAGTGCCTTAAAATCTAACAGAAGCCACACAACAGGGCCTCAAGTTAGCAACGGCGTCAGCGATTATTATAGAAACCACTCTTGTTCAAAACACGAACTCTCAGGATGGAAAGGGGAAAATGACATGGCAGAGAGGCCCTCCTGTCATTTCCTTTCTGCGGTCATCTGAGCCAAGTGTGTTTTCGTCAATTCCTCCCTTCACCTCATTTGGATGTTTCTCCATACTACGGTCTGTCTCCACTTTTCAGGTCATCAGAGGCTCATGACTCAGTTTGCAGGTTATTCTGGTCCACTGTTATTATTATTATCTCCTAAAGCTTTGGGCTGACATATGGCCGTTTCTTTTTTATTGGTAATATCTTTATCATCAGAAAGAGAAACAAAAAGGGGTTGAAATCTATTCCATTTGTGAATTTCTAAAATGCCCTCCCCAAAAGAAAGGTTAAATATTTGTCTTCTCTTCAGTGGCATAATCTAAACTTTGTATACTATTAATATAGACAATGAAAGAGATGTGCATATCTTTACAAAGGCTTTGCATCTATTCATCTCCAAATTGCTGGTATTCAAAAGGCACTTCTTGGCTATTTTGTATGTGTTAGTTGCTACGCATAGAAATAAAAAGTGGAGATGACCCAGAATTATCTAATATGAAGTAGAGTATTATATTAAGTATTGCAATCGACATATTACTTCAATGGAAGTAGCTATACCCAAGGAGGGAAGATAAAATTCATTCTCTGGAAAAATTAAAGAAGACTTTATAAGAGAGGTGGCTTTTGGGTTTTGTGTTGAATGATGGTATTTGATTGGAAAGGGATGCAATACTAAGCCAAGATGTTGATTTTATTCTATAAGAGAATGGGGCCACCAGACTTTTTAAGGAGAGAATAACAGAATCCAAAAACTTAATTCATAAGTTTTAGGTTATTCCATAATTATTTTCTATTCTGAAACTTCTTCCAACAATTCGATATTTTGACTGTGATCTTTTCTCATTCTATAGTACAGAAAGGTCTGATGCCTTAGCCTGTCTCTCAAGTAAAATTTGGATCTTAAAAATCAAAGAAACCTCATGATGAAATAATAAAGTCACGTTCCTGGGAGTGTAGCTCAGTGGTGGAGTGCTTGCCCAGCATGCAGTGGGCCCTGGGTTAAGTCCTCAGCACTGCGAACACAAAGCACAACAGAGAAGTGCTAGGTCAGCAGAAAGCTGAGTTCTACTTACTTTAAATAGATGATGTCTTAGAAATGAACCTTAATCAGCAACTTGAGGGCATGTTGAAGAGAGTCCTAGCCATCTGCCCCCATCCTAAGACCCTTTAACAACCCCCATGTGTTTCCCAGGTACCGGACACTGCTCTCAAGGTGAGTTACATGTTAATTATTTTATTATTACCCCAGTATTTTATTAAGCTGTGTTAGTTTCCAGGGGTAGAGGATGGAATATGCATAATTTCTGCCTTCAGTGACCATAATTCTCAGATGGGACTGTTCCAAAAATAGAAAAATATTTAAGGCACGTAGTTCTGAGTACTGCGAGTTCCATCATATCCTTTGTCTCCTGTTGATTTTGCGGGACCACTTGGGGCCTTGAATGAGTTAGTATTCAACTCCCAAAGTGGTTCCTCATCAGAACACTCAAGGGCTGATTTTTGTGCCCAAAGTAGGTGTTCCATTGGTATTCAGGGAGTGAAGGCCTGATTTAATTGGGGCCTTTTTAAAAGGTTTTTTTTTTTGCACTTTTCAGATTGAGAATTAGCTCCTTCTTTATTAAATCTATTTTACAATCAAAGGCAATTCGATGATCTCTCATTTTATCGACACTGAGTTGTAGATATGTCCCAGTATTCGCGGGAGCTGACTTGGCTTGAAGGGAGTTTTGTAGTCTTCTTCATGAAATCCTGCTTTGTGGCTTTATCTCCATATGCTACTTCTAAACTCCAGCAAGAAAATAATGACAAGCAACACTAGAGAAAAAGTGACTGTCTCTTCTGTCCCTGAGCTGCTAGAGCGCCGTTTGCAGCAGGAATTTGATTCCATATGGAGACACGGTTCTCTGCTGTCAGTATATGGACCTGTGGAGTCATACAAAGCTCCCTTTTCCTCCTTAAAGGCATACAAAAGTCTAAAAATATATCCTCTGCTCTTTCAGGCTTACTTCTGAGCAATCCTCTAGGGATGATTGCCAGTCAGTTTCTCTTGGTCAGAGCAGGATGGTGAAGCCAAAAGTGCTCAGAGGGGAAGGCAGGATGGCTGAAACCCATGCTTACAGGATTGGAATCAACGCCTTGCGGAGATTAAAAACTGGTTAGATTTCTTTCCTTAATGTTTTCCATAGGTTAGTCCTGGAGGAACCTTCACCTCCAAATTCCAAGACCCAGTAAGCCATGGTCAGTCAACTGGGTTGGTTGCTGTTGTATAAGGACTATGGATAGGTGAGAAGGGGTTGGGATGTGTGTTATAGTTAGATGTAAAATGTCCCCTAAAGAGCTCATTGATTAACGTTTGGAGCTGACGTAATTGAGTCATGAGGGTTATAATCCGAGCCATGGATAAATCCATTCCAATGGATTTATCTGGCTGGTGACCCAGGCCAGTAGGGTGTGACTGGAGGTGGATCCCCAGGGTACAACCTTGGGGATTATAAATGGTTCCACCTCCCCTTGCTCTCTCTCTTGCTTCCGGCCTCTATGATGTGAGGAGCACAGCCCATGTGCTCTCCCTCTCTCCACCTCCTACCCCACCATGCGGATCCCCGGCCTCACTTGGACTGAACCCAACCCCAAACCGTAAGATATAAATCTTCTTTCCTCTAAGCTACATGGTCAATTTTTTAGATTATAGATGCACGAATGCTGACCGGAACAATTGGCTAGTATTCATCTTCTTCCAGGCCCAGCATTCTTCTCAAAGGAGTGACTCCTTCTTGGAAGAACAGTGCTCTGAGTGTGCTGACATCATGAACACTGAGACTCTAGATACCACCTCGCTTGCCCAACACCTGCTACTTGTTCTGTTATCAAGACCGGCAGGTCATCTGGGAGGAAGAACATTGGATAGAACATTTGAATTAAAATTTTAAATTCTAAAACCAGTGTATGATGCTGGGCGTGGTGGTGCATGCTTACCATCAAGTAAGTAATAAAATCGGGCTGGAGGTGTACTTGGAGGTAGAATGCCTCTGGTTTCAATCCCCAGTACCAAAAAATAAAATGAAATAAAAGCAGTGTGTGTCTCAGGCTTCTGTTTTCTTTTCCACTAGGAGTCTAAGGGGGTTAGAGATGGCACTGCCAAGTTTGATGGCAAGAGCTCTCACTGAGGAAGAGGAGAGGAAGCGCTGGGTTACGCGTGAAGAGTGCTGGAACAGTGGTCACTGAAGGAAGTGTGTGCACAGGCAGGGCAGTGGAACATGCTGGAGACCAACCTCACTACGTCACCAGTTGCCAGGAGACATCCTCTCCTCTCTGCTGCACTCACCAGAATGATCGTGAAGCTCTACCACCATAGGCTGTGTCTCAGAACACTTGATCTTAGTCTGCTCAGGCTGCTGTAACAGATTTTTTTTATTTTTTTGTGGTATGAGGGATTGAATCCAGGGGCATTGTACCACTGAGCTATATACCCCTGCCCTATTTTTTTAAATTTTTATTTTGAAACAGGGTCTCACTAGGTTGATGAGAGCCTCACTACTTGCTGAGGCTGTGCTTGAACCTGCGGTCCTCCTGTCTCAACCTCCCAAGTACGAGGATTACAGGCATGCACCACCATGCCCCGTCAATAGACTGAGCCATTTATAAGCACTAGGATTTTTTTATAATTTCTTTGTGCTTTATAGTCTCACATCATAATGTAGTTCATAGTGATAGTGATGTATGTGTACACGGGACTCAGGGACTTTCCCACCACTCCTCTTCAATATAGTCCTCGAGACTCTTGCCAGAGCAGTAAGATAAGAGAAGGATATCAAAGGAATTCAAATAGGAAAAGAAGAACTGAAATTACCTCTATTTGCAGATGACATGATCCTATATTTAGAAGACCCAAAAACCTCAACCAAAAGACTTGTAGAGCTGATTAACAAATTCAGCAAAGTAGTAGGATATAAAATCAACCTAAAAAAAATCAGTAGCTTTTCTATATGCCAACCATGAATCCACTGAAAAATAAACACCTAAAACAATTCCATTCACAATAACCTCAAAAACAACAAAACACCTAGGAATAAACCTAACCAAGGAGGCAAAAGAGCTCTACCATGAAAATTATAAAACACTGAAGAAAGAAATTGAAGATATTAGAAGATGGAAAGATCTCCCCTGCTCTTGGATAGGCAGAATAAATATTAGCAAAATGGCCATTCTACCAAAAGTGATCCACAGAGTCAATGCAATCCCTATCAAAATACCAATGTCATTCTTCACAGACCTAGAAAAATCAGTCCTAAATTTCACATGGAGAAACAAAAGACCCAGAATAGCCAAAGCAATTCTCAGCAATAAGAACCTTGCAGGAGGCATCACAATTTCTGACTTCAAATTATACTATAGAGCTATAGTAATAAAAATAGCATGGTATTGGAATAAAAAACAGACACATAGACCAATGGAACAGAATAGAAGACACAGAAGCGAATCCACACACTTATAGCCAATTGATTTTTGACAAAGGTGCCAAACACATATATTGGAGAAAAGACAGCCTTTTCAACAAATGGTGTTGGGAAAACTGGATATCCATTTGTAGAAAAATGGAATTAAATCCTTACCTCTCACCCTGTACAGGAGTCAACTCAAGATGGATCAAAGACCTGGAAATAAGACCAGAGACTTTGAAGCTGCTTGAGGAGGGCATAGGTCCAACACTCCAATATGTAGGCACAGGTAGACACTTTCTCAGCAATAGGAACTTATTCCTTGCAGTTCTGGAGGCTAGTATGTCAGAGATCCTGGCTCCAGCAGGTTCAATGTCTGGAAAAGGTTCCCTGCTCCATAGATGAAGCCTCTTGCTGCTCCCACACAGGGAAGAAGGGGGCGAATGCCTTCCTCAAAGCCCTTTAATAAGGACACAAGCCCTATCTGTGAGAACAGAGCCCTTATGACATGATCACTTCCTGTCACCTCAGTAGTTAACTTCCAACACAGGAATTTTGGAGGGACACTGACATTCAAGTTCATAGTCGTCAGTGAATGAACTGTGGGATTTTAAATTTTCATATCTGTGTTGCCACCCAAATAAAGAGTATATTTGGAAACAGAGATGTTGAATATGTATCTCTTATAATGCTATCCAATTAATAGGATCTTTGGCTTGTTCCCAATGAACATCCACTGATAGGTGCAAAGATGGCATCTTTGGAAGTCTTGGTTATTGTTTCATTAGAAAACATTAGAAAAATCTATAAGCAATGAGACGTTGTGGAGTAGGAATTCACCTCTTGTAGGGTTAATAAAAGCTGTTATAGAAGAAATGTAAGATTCAACCTGGAAGATATAGAACTTACCATCTTTTGGACTAAGTTTTATCAAATGAAAAATTGAGCTATAAACTGACTGGAGAATAATGTTTGTGTTTGGAACCTGCTTTTTTAGAGGGGAAACTACAGATATTGTGAAATATCTATCTATCTATATATCTATGTATCTATATCTACATATCTATATATATCTTATATATGTCTATATATGTATATATCTATATATCTATATATAGATAGATATGTACATATATATGTGTGTGTTTATATATATGTAAATAAATGTATTTATATACGCAGGTATATATATATATATATATATATGTGTGTGTGTGTGTGTATGTGTATGTATATATATTTGCCCATAGTCTGAGTATTCTAGTCACCAGAAATCCAGAATTCTTTTCCTTCTGTATTTTCAATTTCTCTTTCTTTTTCTTTTTTTTCAGTACTGGGGATTGAACCAAGGACATTCTACCTCTGAGCTACACCCCCAGCCCTATTTTTTATTCTTTATTTTGAAACTGGGTCTCACTAAGTTGCGGAGGGCCTCACTAAGTAGCTGAGGCTGGCTGCGAACCCGGATCCTCCAGTCTCGGCCTCCCAAGTACTGGGATTACAAGTGTGCGCCACCACTCCTGGCTTCAGTTTCTCTTTAAAAACCCCACATGGTCATGATCTCAAGAAACACAGGTAAATAAGTAGATATAGATACAGATTTCCTCCTACATATATATACTTCTTCATAGATACTTTTGCTGGTCTTGGGAAAGGGCTAAGATATCTGGACAGATGTGGAATTTATTTTTTCATATTTGGTTAAATGTGAAATATTTCTGTGTTTAACCCTCTTTCAGACCGTTTAATCTGTCAACTATATCAGACAGTTTGTTAGAGTTATGATTTTAGACAACATTTTTTCCCATTCTAAGTGTAAACTAACATGAATCCATTTATTCAAGGGAATTTTATTGAACAAAGAAGTTGAAAGGAATACTTCTAAACTAGCATTATGAAATAAGAGAAGGGGCACTAAACTGTACACTTTATTGCTGGACTATGTAAAGCATTCTTAGCTTACTGGGAGAGAAGCACTAGGGGGCTAAGTTCATCACAGGGCAATTAAACAGAGTTATTCTGCCATGTGATCTCAGCTTCCAACACAGAATTGAGGGCCTTCCAGATTCACACATTCTACTTCATACTAAATTCTTAAAAGACATATACATATATATATATACATATATACATATACATATATATATACATGTGCAAAGAGGAAACGCAACATTTTCTAATTAAATCTGATATTTTATTTAGAATTTCCTGTTCCAAGTCTCAAGAGAGTTATAACATTTACAAACATAAAATATAGAGATACATCTCCATCTTGATTTATGTATAATCAACATTTTATAGATTTTTGCTTCAAGACATATTGCAATCTCTTATATTATCAAAATGATTACTCAATTACCTCATTTGTAAGAAATAAGTTGAAACAGATTAAAAACAAACAAACAAAAACCAAGACCCATAGAAAACAATCAACCCCCCAAGTTCCTACACAGTAACTCATAAGAGCAGGCACAGTAGGAATCTACCAAAAAGGGACAGAGGGTGTTTAACGATAATCAGAGGGTCTTTTCTGATCAGAAGCTTGAGATAGTATTACACAGGCAAAACAAATTCAGGAAACATCAAAAAGAGTTCAACTGAAGACGAAGTCTATGCATGGCATGAAAACCGTGCCGTCCAACTCCAACCATAGTTACTCCACTAGAAGCCATCCTGTCCTCCTCGTATTCTGACTTTAAGTCACGATTTATACCTCGCATTTCCCTCTCCCCATCGCCCTTCTCACTCTCCATAGTTGGGAGTTGACGGGCACCTCCTACCCCTCCCCTTGAGTCGCATGTGGTATCCGCAGATGCAGCCCACACGGCTCTCCCCATGAACATCCACTGATAGACAGGTGCAGAGATCGATCACCGCTCAGAAACGGTGCTGGAAATGGCCGCCAGTTGTGAAGAATAACAGCTGGCAGCCACTCTGATTGGTGCTGGCACGGAAGCTTTCTTCTGGGAACCAAATGCCTTGTGAACCAAATGTTCCTGGGATTCAGGCTTTCTGCAGCCAACAAAGCTTAGGTCAAAAAGCTAATTGGCTACTTGAAACTTTACTTAGATATCTTTAAGAGAAACAAAAAGGGTTGCTTCTGCTAACTCGGGGATGCATATGATGGCTAAACAGATAGAGGATAAAAAGCCAAACGCTTCTTTGAAAGAGCTTTTCTTTCAAGGCAAGGTGAAGAAAGGTATTTGCAATAACAATGCTAAGTACATTTTCTATAGAAATTGTACCAAACTGTTATTTCTTACATTCAGCATGTAATTATGCTGTGGGTGATTATAGTCCTGTGTGTTGTAATTGTTCAAAGATGAATGGATCTACAGAATGGAAGGAAGGAGGAAAGGAAAAGAAAGAAAGAGAGAGAGAGAGACAGAGAGAGAGAAAGGAAGGAAGGAAGGAAGGAAGGAAGGAAGGAAGGAAGGAAAAGTCCCTTTATAAGAGGAACATTTTGTATAAGTAGAATCTTATACCAATATAACACCATCTCTATTTGCTGGTCTAATATGCAAAACTCATCTTCCCTCTTCTTTGCCCTCAAACACTACAGTTACTGTAGGACAGGGCACAAAGGCAGATACTCTTATATTCTGATTCAAGTTGAGAAAAAAAATTCCTAAGTGCTCTTTCACTGGTGGCCAGTTCAATAAGACAGGGAGCCAGGACGCAGGAGTCCCTGGACACTGTCGTTAAGGAACACGCGGTGGACATTGATCTCTGTGCAGTGCCATGCTGGGGGCCATACCCGACAGCTCACCCCCTGTGCCCCCTGCTGCTCTTCAAAGTTCTCAATTGGAAACAGGTGACAATAGACTGAGAAAATAACAAGCCACTGTCAGATTATATGCTGAGATGAAAGCATAAAGAAAAAAGATAAAAAATTAAGGTTTCTAATGTAGAATAGGGTAGGGTTTGAAGAATTATCCTATGTCTTTGTTGAGGACGGACCTTCAGTTATATTTAATGAGACAAAAAAATGTTTTTGTATGCAGGTGACCCTTGAAGAGGTCTTTGTGTGAAGGTATCAGATAAACGATGCGAGGGAAAAGGAGTGGAGAGTGCACCCAATGGGGGCCAGAGACTGGCGAGGCCAAAAGTACTATAAAGCCTCAACGGAGAGACTGACACTGGGCAGAAGGAGGCAGGCACTGGAGCCCTGGAGGCAGGCCGTGGAGGCTGAGCAGAGAGACATCCGGAGCCAGAAGGAAAGAATTTAACCTCAAGAGGAATGAAGGAAAAATGTTGATGAAGTCCATTTCTGCTTCCATTTTTATTATTAGAACTAACTAGCCGGGCGGGGTGGTGCACGCTTGTCATCCCAGTAATTGGGAGGCTGAGACAGGAGGATCTGGGTTCGCCGCCAGCCTCAGCTACTTAGTGAGGCCCTCCACAACTTAGTGAGACCCTGTTTCAAAAGAAAGAATAAAAAATAGGGCTGGGGGTGTAGCTCGGAGGTAGAATGCCCCTGGATTCAATCCTTGGTACTGCAAAAAAAAAAAAAGAACTAACAATTGGCGGTTTTAATTAATGCTTTGTTTCTGTGCATGAATTTAAGAAAGTATCTCATAAACTCATGCATATTCATATTCAGTCTTATACAATTTGAGCTAATGTAGATCTTTTTTCCTTTTAAAAAGGGCGTCTCTTCCCCAGGTTAGCTGATCTATTCGCCAAGCGTCATGAATATTATCAAGGCTATTTTAAGATAGTCCAGTATTTTAGGTATGGAGACAGAGGAAGGAGTCCAGGGAAGGATAAGGGCTAGCTTCATTGGGAAGGAGGAAAAGTCACTGCCTTGGGCACTGGAGAGCTCACCCATAAGCTGCCTCCTCCAAGGCCCGCCACTGCTTCCTTACATCTGAAAGGAACTAAGAGTACCTGGCTGAGGGTCGTACAACTTGGGAGCACACAGCAAGCACTAAGCCTAGATACCCACTTAGGTACCCTTGGGAAAGCTTATGACATGGCGGAGACAGCCCCAGGTTGTAAGGAAAGAAACCAACTAAAAAAAGAACCAAAGGACTGCTGCCAGCTCTCAGTTTGACCAGCAATGCAGAACTCGTAGATAAGCAAAACTCAAAAGCCCACTCGTGGGAAGCTATTGGCCCTCCGGATAGTGCACTGGGCCATTTGGCGGTGCAGTGTCATAGCTTCATCAAAGTCCAAGTTCCCTGAAGAACCTTGGGACCCTGTCGCTGTTTGCCTGGGAAAGAGAACCTTCATGTGCAACTACAAAGGACCAGTCTGTATCTAATCAAGAGAACATGGGTGATTTGGATCTGTGAACACTACTGCGATGACTTTGGAATTGTTAACAGTGGAGATCTTTAAAGCCGGGAGGAGCAAAACTGGCTAATGAAGAAGCTCACCTCTGTGGGGCAGTAAGGGCTTGAGGCGGGCTGGTCCAACCTGCCTTGCTCTATGCTGTGGGCGAGACGATATGAGAAGAGGGGGAGAGGCTGTAAATCTCAGGGAACCTGCAATGACTGCTACCGAGAACAAAGAGCGAATAGGTCGTCCCCTTCTGTCTCGAATCTGATGTGATCTCATCTTCCACCACATATTCAGATTCACTCTCTTTTTTTAATCAGAATTTTCTCGGGAAAATTCAAGGTAATAAAGGGCTGTGTACTTGGTTTACTGCTCATATATTTTCTTATTATTGTCTTCCTTTCGCTTGCTTCCTAGTTTTTTTTATCAATATAAACAGGACCTTTTTTTTTCAGATTTCCATTTCCATAGTGTCGTTATTGATACTGACAGCTGCCTAACTCATGTGAAATATATAATTGCCTAAGGAAGAACATTCCATGACCGATTCTTTCTCTTTTATATTAAAAAGAAGTTAGACAGGCTTGCTAAGCCGCAGGCTTCTGAACTTTATGTCAGCTCAGGAATTTTTTTTTATTTTCCAGATATTATATTCATATATTTTTCTACATATATCAAATGATTTTCTCTGGGATAAATTTAGTAATATATTTCCCTCCTCTTTTGTCCTGGGGATTGCCTATTGTACTTATTCTAGATCTCTCTCTCTATGGCCCCTCTTCTAGTTCCCATGACAAATAATAATTCTCATTATTTAATAGGTCTCTAGTAATGATATAACTCTTTCCCCAAATTTCAAGTATTAGCTCATCTGCTTTCAAAATTTTGAGGTTGAATTAAATGCAGAGTTTTAACTTTTTTAAAAAATACTTTTTGATTGCTTTTGTTGGTGCTTTTATTGCTTTTTCCCTATTTGCTAGAAAGACCTGCCCTTCGGAGCACACACCCCAAACTCCATTCCTCCACATCCACTCTCCATACCCCTGTCATCTACTCATTTGCAAGAAAGTGGAAGGATCTGGAGAACATTATGTTAAGTGAGATCAGTCAATCACAAAAAAGAAGGGACATAGGTTTTCATTAATATGGGCAACCTAGGGAGTAGTGGGGACACAGAAGGGACTCTGGTTGATAATGGAGAACCCTCAGCTGGGCAAGGGAAATGGTACAAGGGAAGGGGAAGGGCAAGAAAGAAGCGAATCAGTGGAATCACTATCATAAACAATGTGTACATGTGAGAATAAACCAACATCATTCTCGGTACTTCATACGGGTGGGGAGAGGCGTGGGGACACTAAGCTGTGTGCATGTATGTTAACATCAAATAGATATTCATTGTGATGTAAGACTCCAATGCACCAATAAAAGCACGTTAAAAAATAAATAAATAAAAAACAAAAAGCTGCCATTCAGGAGTAAAAGGAAACACCTGAATGTATCTCGAAGGCATCTTTACTTTCCTTTTCCCGAGGACCAGCGCTCTGATTTCTCTAACATTTTCTAATTGCTCATTTTAACGGCCCCGGTCGTTTTTTGTTAAGATTCTCTGGACCCTCTCCAAGTTATCTGGAGGTATGATCTTCCTTTCTACTTGCAAACTGGCGGGGGGAAGAAGATATTCTATCACGGCAGAGCGTGCGTGATTCCTTGAGGGATAAGGTCTTGAGGGAGTCGGAGGACGGAGGGCTGAGGGATTAAGAGAGGATGTTCAGTTTCTATCAGATCCAGCTACTGTCATTTTCAGTTACCCTCTTAATGCCCTGGTACATTTTCCCTAGCCACAGCAAATTTAGAGTAAGAGCCAGTTAAAAAGGTATGTTTTGCAGGCCCCGCTTTTCTCTTTTCTTTTCTTTTCTTTTTTTCTTTTCTTTTCTTTTCTTTTCTTTTCTTTTCTTTTCTTTTTTCTTTTCTTTTTTCTTTTCTTTTCTTTCTTTTCTTTTCTCTTTTCATTTCTTTTCTTTTTGTTTATTTTTTGTGGTACTGGGGATTGAACCCAGGGACATTCTACCTCCGAGCTCCACCCCCAGCCCTATTTTTTATTCTTTATTTGGAAACAGGGTCTCACTAAGTTGCAGAGGGTCTCACTAAGTAGCTGAGACTGGCCACGAACCTGTGATCCTCCTGTCTCAGCCTCCCAAGTACTGGGGTCCTTTTCTTTTGATTATCCTTCAATTATTATGTATCCCCTAGGCCCTGCCTTGTTCCCTCCCCACTCATTCCTTGGAGTCCTAAGAAGATGTCTTGGTATATTCATGGACAGATTTATGCTGCTGTTCTTCAGTTTCTCCGCCGAGTACAGGTGTATAAATACGCATATTGTCACTCTGTGGCTGCTGGTTCCCATCATCGAGAGAAGCAAAATGGTGGCCTTGGAGGACGGACGCTGCTCACTCTCTTCTAGCCTGAGGTGGCACCGCGATGCTGAGGTCCCTGGATGCAGGCATACTGCCTCCCTCGTGTCTGGTGGCTCCTTGGGGTTCCTACGGCCGTTCCCCTGGAGCCCGCGCGGGGTTCCTGTGTATACAGCAGCAACACACAGGGGAAGAGGGAGTTCAGGGTTTGTCCCCAAGGCTTTGCTTGTATCATGTAGTTAGGTCTCCTGTTTCCTTGCAAGCTCTGGAAGGAGATGGGACGAGCGGAGAGGATCTGGTGAGGGGCCCAGGGACTCTGGAGGATTGTGAGCCTTTCTCCAGAGCGATCAGGGCTGCAGACCTGTCTGGGAGGGAGGGCACCGTTGTGAGGTTTTGACGTCAGCCCTGGACACTGGCCCATTCCTCAGGGCTCCTGGGCTCCTGGAAACTTGTGACAGTAAAAGAAGCCAGGGGTACAGGAGTAGATACGCCTTTTTCAAAGGCGATTCCTCTTGACAGTGTCCATAGCTCATCTCCCAAGGCCGCCGAGGGAAAGACTTTGCTGTTCTTATCGTCCTTGTTGTCACATAGAACCTGAAGGTTGGCGGGACGTGGAGAGAGATGGCAAAATGGCGGTGGTGGCCCTGGCGCCCAACTGGAACAGAAACTGCTTCTTCAGACCTGTCTGTGCAAACTGGAGAGTCAGTGTGACAAACCTCCGGTGCCTCTGGGGACTGCCAGGTTCCCGGGAAGGATGGGCAGCATGGCTAATAAAAGGAGTGCCCACTGGTCTTTGCCCCTGGACATTGCCAACCAAGAAGAAAGCGGTGGCTCAAGAGAGCAAGACAGAGAGCAAGAGAGTTACCTCAAGGGACTCCGAGTGCCAGGCTTAAAGCGAACCTTATTTTTTTAAAATGCTTTACTTCTTGCCGGGCATGGTGGTGCACACCTATCATGCCAGTACTTGGGAGGCTGAGACAGGAGGATCACAGGTTCCAGGCCAGCCTCAGCCACTTAGCAAGGCCCTCAGCAATTTAGTGAGGCCCTGTTTCAGAATAAAAAATAAAATAGGACTAGGGGTATTGCTCAGAGTTAGAATGCCCCTGGGTTCAATCTCCATACCCCCCAAAACAAAACAAAACACAAAAACCAACTTTCTCAACTTATTTTTGTTTTTGGTTTATAATTTCATCTTATCTTTTACTATTTTTATCCATTATCTACATTAAATGATTATCCATGTATGTTATTTCTTTCTTTTTCCTTCTTTCCTTCTTTCCTTCTTTCCTTCTTTCCTTCCTTCCTTCCTTCCTTCCTTCCTTCCTTCCTTCCTTTCTTTTTTTTTTGCAGAACTGGGGATGGAACCCAGGGGCATTCTACCTCCAGGTTACACCCCCGGCCCTATTTTTTTAGTCTTTATTTTTGAAACAGGGTCTCACTAAGTTGTGGAGGGCCTCACTAAGTAGCTGAGGCTGGCCGTGAACGCAAGATCCTCCTGTCTCAGCCTCCCAAGTGCTGGGATTACAAGTGTGCACCACCTCACTCAGTTCATGCGTATTCTTTAAACTTGTTTTTCAAGATGTTATAGTTTGATTTCACTCTTTAATGAAATTGTGCATTCTTTCCAAAACACTACTTTTTAATTTTATTCCTTGACTTTCAAAATGTTTCATTATTTTTTAAATTTTATTTCTTTAACTCACCTTCCCAACGTTTATTTTCTGGCATCAACTTTGTTTTACTCATTTTTAACCTATTTTATCCATTTTTTAAAATTTAGATACTTCCCTTTCCTTTTAAGATTATTTTTACATCTGCTTTATAGAAGTCAGGAAGGAGATGTGGTCCCGGAGGCAGAGAGAAGTCCCCCAAACAGGGAGGCTCTGAGAACAGCAGCACTTCTGTACTCCTTACTAGTCCCCAAATCCTTCTGAATGTTGAATCTGCTAAAACGTGAACTTGAGAGACTCAGGAGACCACGGAGTTTCAAATTTCCTCCCAGAACGATGCTAATCTTACCTGCGCTCGCAGCCCATTCGAGCTGCAGGAATGGCGTGGTGCTCCCGGTTCCCTTCTGAAGGCACGCATTATTTAAAATCCACAGCCGGTGCCATCGATGACGGTAGACCCTGGGCACACCTCCAGGCCCGAGCTGGGCAGAGTTACACTAAACAGAGGGAGGTAAGCATGAGATTCCTTGCTGGCGCGGAACATCAGCAGAATACTCCCTGTTTGACTTTACCAAAGACTTAGGCCTTCTTGAGAGTTCTATGAAGAGGCTCGGAGAGGTGACACTGCAGAGGCTTCTGAAAGGTTGTCACAAGGAGTCAGGAAGCCCAAAGGAAAGAGGAGGAGTGCTTAGGTTCTTTGGCGGCTGAAGTCTATTGAGGAAGAATTCGGCCTCTTCCCGAAGAAGAGAACACACGGCATTGCTTTGTTGTAAGTTGTAAAGGTCTGAGTGTTCAAATTAAAGAGGAAATAAACAAGACCCAATTAAACTTTTAAAAGGAGACCCCCCCACAAGAGGAGTTGCTCTGTGGGGAGCAGAGGGCACCCCGCTGGCTCCTTCCAAGGACGTCGACCAGCTGTCTCTGGGGGTTTGGGCCTGTCAGCTGAGATGGCAAATGGTTGGGGGAAGATGGTCCTGCAGTTCCAGGGCTCGAGGACACCAGCAGCTGGTCATTCGGCCCTCTGTTCTAAACCCAGCGAGACCAGAAAGTGACCTTCATGGACCTGGATTCTGTGAGGACTACTGCACAGTGCACAGTGCTGGATTTAGAAGAATATCTTGATTTGTGCCCATGGCTTATGTTCGCACTACCACTCACTAAATTGAATGATGTTCATCCATACTTTTTCCTCTTGGTTGAGAGAGAAAATGGTTCCTTTGGTAGTGTCGATAGCATCCTCCTCGGGTAATCCGTGTTGTTTCTGGATCCCCGGGTTTTGCGGTCAATGATTCACTCCTTTCTCTCCCCAGGGGGAGGGAGGCATCGTGCCTGAAGCTATCACAGCAGCGACTTTAGCGAAATACTGAAAGCAAACTAAAAGCCAAAGACTGTAAAATACAGACCATCAGCCTTTGGAATATACTATGACCAAATTATGGTTACAAACTATATAGTAAGAGAAAGAATTATTATTAGTGTAAAAAAAAAAACACCATGCACAACTTCCTTTTTTGCAGAAAACTCATTAACTAACCACCAGTCCTCCCTAATTGAAAACTAAAATGTGTATTTATAAATTACTTATGGATTAAAATAAAAACTAATAGAAAATGTAAAGGTTTACAAATAATGACCATGGAAACATACACCAAGCTTTTTAATAAGCACTCACCTTGGGAACCTGTAAGAAAGGAAAATAAAATAAATTCAAATAAAGTGGAAGGGGGCAGATACAATGCAGTAACAACTGCTTTAGGGGAACTGCTGCTCTACAGCTGGTTGTCATGGCTGACATCACCGTGAGCTGCCAGTACTGCCAGGCAGCTAAAGAATGGGGGGTAAAAGATGTCTGCTGCAGGCAAGGCCTCATTTCCTTCCTCCCATCCTCCATGAAATGGGCAGGGAAAATGTCCCCTTTGCTCTGCCCATGGGCCTCCTTTGAGGTCAAATGATGGACAGGTCCTAATTTACATCTGGCATCCTCATCGCCAGAGGGTCTAGAAATACATTTCTAGCTTTATTCCCTCCATTCCGGCCAGCATCCTTGCAGCTATAATCTAAAAGATTGACCATGAAACTTAGAGGAAAGAAGATGTATTTTCTAATGGTTTCCAGTTCAGTCCTTGTGAGGCCGGGGACCACAGATCTCAAGGCATGGTGGCAGGAAGCAAGGAGAGGGAGAGCACATGGGCTGTGCTCCTCACATCATGGAGACTGGAAGCAAGAGAGAGACAGAGAGAGAGAGAGAGAAGGGGGAAGAGGAACCATTTATATAATCTCCAAGGTTGCACCCCAGGGACCCACCTCATCCTACTGGCCTACTGGGTACTACCCAGGTAAATCTATTATCCACTGCTGGGATTACAACCCTCATGACTCATCTATATCAACTCCAAACATTAACAAATGAGCTCTGTAGGGGACATTTTACATCTAACTATAACTCACTCTCTAAATAGGAAGAGAAGGATGGAGATGGAGTCAACCCGTACCACCCATAGGCGGGGGACACTGAAGTTGAGGACCTTCCACGTGTCGGTGGGGCCCATGAACTTTTTTCTCCTGTGAATTAAATGTTCATATCCTTTGTCTAGTTTTCTTTATCGGCTGACTGGCTTTTTCTTATGATTTCTAGGGATTTATTGATTCATTTCTTCTGCACGCTAATTTTTGTCGGTTCTATGTACTATGGATATCTTCTTTCAGTTTTGGAGTTTTTTGATGTGTGTGCATCACAAAGTAGCTTTTATTGGAATGTCATGAAATCCGTCACTCTTTTCCTTTTTGATTTATGTTTGTTATGCCTTTTTCAAAAGTCATTTTTCTCCCTTAAGGTCATAAGCTAAGCCTATACATTTTCTTCTTAAATGTTTAATGCTCTCTTCTTCACATTTTGATACTCATCAGTCTGCAGTATATATTTGAGGGCTGGAAGAGAGATATCTTAATTTATTTTTCTATAATGAGAGACAATGGATTGCACAACTTCACCACTTACTGAGTACTTCATTCTTTTCTTCCATCAGTATCGTGAACCATGTGCTCTCTTATGCTCAGAGCATTTTAATTTGGTCCAATTATCTTTTTGTCTGTCTCCATTGCAATACAGCACAGTTTTAATTACCATGATTTTATAGTGTATTTGTATGAGTCTTAGAGTTAGCGCTAATTTCTTATTCATTTTCTTTTGAATTGCTGGCACTTCTTCAACTCCTACTATCCTATAAGAATTTTATTTGTATTTATTTATTTTTATTTTTTTGGTACTGGAGATTGAACCCAGGGGCATTCTACCTCCGAGCTCCACCCCCAGCCCTAGTTTTTACTCTTTATTTTGAAACAGGATCTCACTAAGTAGCTGAGGCTGGCCGCGAACCTGTGATCCTCCTGTCTCAGCCTCCCAAGTACTGGTATTACAAGTATGCGCCACCATGCCCGGCAATAATTTTAAAATAATATTTTGGGGAGTTCTGGGGGTTGAATCCAGGGGCATTCTACTTCTGAGCTAATCCCCCAGCCTTTTTATTTTATATTTGAAACAGGATCTCACTAAGTTGCTGAGGACCTCCCTAAATTGCTGAGGCTGGTCTCAAACCTGTGACCCTCCTGTCTCAGTCTCCCAAGTACTGGGATTACAGATATGTGTCACTGCATCTGACTCCATGAGAGCTTTAAAATCAGTACATTACATTTCCATTTTGAAAAGTCGGAGATTTATGTGGAGTTGTATGAAATGCAGAGATTCGTTTTCAGATAACATAGACTGTTAAAACAGTGTTTATTCATATCCTCATGCATGAACCACTTGATTTAGGGAAATCATCTCTTACATGCTTCAAAAATTTCCCAAATTTCTCAATAAAGTTAATTTATATATTTTATTAAACTTATCCCAAAGAGCATTAGAACTTTTGTGTAGTTTCGAATGGAAGCATCTTGTGTTATTAGTTTCTGTGCTATGTGTTGATGGCATGTCGTGTAGGAATCCCACCAATTCTGTGACACTGCTAAGCTCCGCATTTGTTCTCATGAATTCACTTGGAATTTCTTTTCTTTAGCTGATGAAGGCTGATGATTTAGGCTTTCCCTGTTCAATCCTTACACCTCCTATTCCTTGCTAAAACACCCAGGGCAATGTTGAAGAGACCGCTCTTTGAGTAGGGAGAAGCTGGATTAAGGGCCAGCTGGTTCTTACCAGGGGTGCTACTCGGTAAGGGGAGTTGGAACACCAGTGGACTAAATCACATATAAGGTGCCAAAACACAGGTTCCCACAAGCAATTCCTTCTATTATTGGCAAAATGAATATTGGTCCTGGTCCCACTAGTGTGGTGATACCCTGAAAAGAAATTTAAAAAATAATAATAAAATGAAGTTAAATGAAACAGGCACACTTTATCAGCCAGCTCTGATGCTAGCTAGCAGACTGTCACCTGAACTTGGCAATCGCTAGCAGCTGAAGTTCCAAAACAAGACAATGGTTGCATAGTGCTGTTTACTGAGAACAAATGATTTTCCTCATTATTGAATCTTAATGATCTTACACTGCTATTTCCCAAAGCATACCTGGCGTTATGGTTAGATATAGAATGTCCCCTCAAGAGCTTATGTATCAATGCTCAGAGTTGATGTAATTAAGTCACAAGGGTTGTAATTTCATCAGTAGATAAATCCATTGTGACCCGTCCACCTTTGTGATAGCCTCAGCAGGTGGGGTGGGGCTGGAGAAGGTGGGTCCCTGGGAGTGTGGCCTCAGGGATTGTGCTTTTGCCTTTGCATCCTCCTGCTTGTTTGCTTGGCTCTCTCTTCCTTCCAGCCTCCATGATGTGACAGTAGAGCCCTTGCTCTCTCCCTCTCTCTGCTCCCCTATGCCATGCCCTGAGCTCCGCAGATGTAACCCGGTCTAACATGGACTAAAATTCCGAGCTCTCCAAAAAACTGCGAGCAAATAAAATCTTCCTTCCTCCAAGTTTTGTGGTTGGTTGTCTTGGATTATAGCAGGGAAAATGTTGACTGAGACACCTGGTTTGGAAAAGAAAATACAATAAGAAGCTCAAGAATGAGAAGACATTTTACCTGCTTAGCTTCATTCATTGGAAGTAAATTAGTCAGCAAATCTATATAGGAACACAATATTTATTAATAGAAATAAGCCTATCTTCACTGAATCCATTTGAGCAAATATTGCTTACAGATTATTTTAAAAGGGTGTTGCATTATTGGCTTGTTTAGTTTGGGTCTTGAATGAGGGCCCAATAATTGCCCTATGGAAAAGGTATCTGAGCATGACACTTCTTTGGGAATATTTTGATTACCTAAATTCACTATTTTCTGGATAAAAGATGCCAGAAAGTTCAGCATAGTTTGGTACACACATATATACACCCAGAAGAACTCAAATGCATTATATAAACTTGGCACAGAGGTTATAGACATTTGTCCATCTGCCTTTTGGGGAGACAAAGCCTTTTGATATATTTGGACACATCCTTGATTCTCCTTCCTGCTTTAATTCACAGCTATGCATTGATATTATTTTGGTCTTTGTTTTTGAACAGCTTTTTGGACCTATGACAACATCTCATACTTCAGTCCTGCCACTCAGTCGTATTTCCGTGTTGCTCAGAGTTTTTCTTTTTTCCTTTTTGCTATCTCTAAGTTGTACTTTCTGGTCTCTGTTATTTTCTTCTTTTCCCTGTCACTCACTTTGTGGCAGCTCAGACACTGCAACAGAGTGAAGAGAGAGACATAACCAAGACTGTATGTGTGTACAGGGAAGGGGAGAAAGAGTGAGAGAGAAGAGAGACTTTCCTGAAAATAAACAAAACGTGTGGAGATCAGCTACCAAATAGGTCTAAGATATATATGTGAGAGATTTAGAGTGTGCTTCTGTGTACATTACCAACTAATAGTTACATTTTTTTTCAAGTATAGACACGAGAAGGGTTTAGAAACACGCAGTGTGTTTACTGAAGATGAAAGTAAAGTAATAACAATTAGATTGAGAATAAGATGAAAAATAAACAAATAGCAGACGGAATCCCCAGTTGAGCATAATATATACATAGAATCATTTCATTCCTAAGCGGAGGAATATTTACCCTGTGAGTCCACTGGGAAGCTTGTTTGAATAACAAGCTGAGACCCTACCTCCCACGATGTGCAGAGGCGTGTCTGTGCAGGGGACATTACTGGGAGACTCCAGTCTCCATCCCTAAAGTGCTCACTTCCAAGCTGCTGTGTCTCTGGGACCATAGCACCTCAAGGGTGAAGCAGAAGCAGAGAGGTGATCTGTCTGTGCTCTTTGGGGAGGCTGGCTTTCTAGCAGAGAGATGGGGACATGGAAGCAGGCAAGCACCGTGCAGTTGCAGATTGGGTGGTCAATTCTGCCTGGGGAAGGGAGAGGAGGCAGCCACAGGTCACCCAGCCCAGGAGGTCTGGCAGTCCTGGGGGTTCCAAAATCCCATGTTTATGTAATACAAACCAGAATGTGGGACAGTGGGCTGCAGGAGATGAGCCTGCACAGGTGGGCAGGATTCCCAAAGGATCCTCAGACTTGCTAAGTGATTTGGACTTTTTATCTGTGTGAATTTGGAAGGCCAGGGAGGCTGGCAAAGGAGGAAGCTGGGAAGCCTATATTCTGGTACTGACCGTCGTCAGTGAGCTGCGGATTTCAGATGAACTGCTCACCACTGTGGGGTTCAGTTCCTCACCTGTGAGAAGAGCGGGGGTGGGGCAAGCTGTGAGTTCTTACCTAGTTTGAGCCATACTATGATGTTCCAGACACTTCAATTGTTTTGTCTCATTGAAACTTTGCAATAAGCCTATGAAATGGGTATGACTACACCAGTTATAGTGTGGATTTACAATGTTCCCCTAGACCTCATGGTGATAAGGCTGCCATGTTGGAGGCGGGGCTTGGTTGATGAGGGTGTGGCCTTGGGGATTATATATGGTCCCTCTTCCCCTGGCTCTCGCTATTGCTTTTGGCCTCCATGATGTGAGCAGAGCTCTGTGCTCTCTCTCTTTCTCTGCCTCCTGCCGTCATGCCCTGAGCTCCACTGATGTAACCCAGCCTAAGATGGACTGAACCCCTGAAATCTCCAGAATTGTGAGCACATAAATCTTCATTCCGCTATGTGGAATGTTGGTCAGGTGTTCTGGATGACCGCAGTGAGAATATTGGCTGAAATAATACCCATTTATAACCAAGAGACAGAGAACTCTGAATACATCCAGGAAGCGAAGGAACAGGATTTGAACCTCAGCTTGAGGTTCTTCCAAGGCTCATGGGATTTTAATATGACATTTTGGGACATTTTCCTTCACTTTCAAGAACTTAAATGTGAGATGGAGTACAAATGCTAGTTGAAAGATGGTGACCAATTAACAAAGTCTACCTTCTATGAGAAAAGAATGAGAGAACATGGATTGTATAGGCGTGGTAAGAATAGTGAGGCCATTTAAGTACAGGGAGAACTTCTAGGTAGGAAAGGTTATTTGCTATGGTTGAGGTTCCTGGCATATTTTCTCTAGTTTCTTTATCAAGTGGAGTCTTACCTGTCCGAATTATCTCTGGGGTTGTTCCAATGATCAACTGGGTGCATTTTCACAGGCCAGACTCAAGTTTCTTTTTCATAGTATAATCTGGAATACCCCCTAATAGTCAGCCATGCTTCCTCAGTGGAAGAAATAGAAATAATCTGTTTAACATATTCTTAAATGATCATAATACTATAACATATCCTACAGGGAATAGTCATGTGAAAAAAATGGAGAAGTCAGTTGTTTTGAATTAGTTTAAGAAATTCTGAAATTACATGACTAAAATATGTGTCTATGCATATATATATATGCATTCATACATTTGCTTGAAGGGAAACAAAAAGACCTCTGAAAATCCAAATTCACAACATTAACAAATTAAGAGATCATTTATAGAAATCAGTGTTTCTGAGCTTTTACAAACACCTGCCCTTTGGGGTTACACTGAGCATTCCATACACTCACCTCCCAACATTTTAATCTAAGAGTGTTTACTTCATGAAAGAGTCCAAGCCTGTCTCCTGGCAGGAAGATATTGATGAGCTTTGTCCTATTCTATATTGCTTCTCTCACAAGGACAGATTTTTCTTCTTCAAATATAAAATAACATACACCACATTTGTTTTTGCGGCACTGGGGATGGAACCCAGAGGCATTCTGCCTCCGAGCTACACCCCCAGCAATATTTTTTATTCTTTATTTTGAAACAGGGTCTCACTAAGTTGCAGAGGGCCTCACTCAGTAGCTGAGGCTGGCCATGAACTCAAGATGCTCCTGTCTCAGCCTCCCAAGTACTGGGATTACAAGTGTGCACCACCATGCCCAGCGATACACCACATTTTAAACATGCCTCCTCTCTTCCCCTCTCCTGGAAATGCTGCTGTGTGCTAGTGGGGACTCTTGCTGTGACGTGACCTCTGCCCTCTCTCCAGGGGATCTGGGTGAGGACAGGAAAGGAAATCATGGAGCTAGAAGGGAAGGGACAACACCAGTGACGACTAGGCAGGATGATGTCTTTGAAATTGTGATTTGCTCCCAGAACAATACAGTGGGCGATTAACTTCTAGCTCCTTCAGTAAGATTCACCTCTCCCCAGGCCTGCAGTTGCCCCTTTCTGATTAATAGCTGTTCTTCTAAACACATACCTCAGCAACTTTGCTAGCCTTCATTTGGATTATACTAAAACACAGTTGAAATCCTGTCAGCAAGGTCTCCCCATTTCTACTTTGAAGGGAGTGACCTGACGCAGTCCCGTGCTCTCAAAATGTGTCTTGGAGGACATCGTATTCCATAAGTGAATGAGAAACAGTATCTTCCCCATTATTTTAAAAATCAAATTACTTAATGTCTCATTATCCTCTTAGATACAGTCACACATCTGTAAACAGTGACAACTGAAAAAGAAGAATGATTCTGTCTGAAATATGGTGACCAAAGTTACTCGTGATTCCGTCGATTCCGTTTTCTCTGCACCCCAGCACCGACTGCCAACTGTCTCCCTCACTGGGTGGTTGCCAAAGCATAGAAAATCCTAATAAAGAATGTTAGCGGAGTTATTAAGTTATTACTATTCTATTACTCCCTCTCTTCTCTCCCCTGCTTTCTTCCCTCTCCTCCTCAAATAGGCACATTGTCTGCAAATGGGATAATCATCCTGTCCAGCTTTATAATGCCATTAAGACACTTTGAGAGCCAACCAAAATAGCGAGGCCGGCAGAAAAGTGAGCTATTAACAATGCACGTGCGATCGCAACTCTGATGATGATAAATACAAAGGAAATGTACTCATTAGAAGGCACTGAGCAAGACACCCAAGGTTTTTCCAACCAGCTTTGATGAATTAACAAAGTGAAGGCAATCCACGAAGCCCTTAGCCTGACCCCCTCACTCCGTTAGCACCTATCTCTGCCTTCACGTGCAAATGCCTGCCCAATTAATATTTTCACCCAGAAAGTTTGAATCTTCCTTTGGATGTCCAAAGAATTGCTACCCTTTCCATTTGTTTTAACGGCTTTGCTGAGCTAGAACTCACATGCTACACAAATCATCCACTTAGAAGGCACAGCGCGTTGTTTTTTAGTAAGTTCGTAGGGCATGTGACCTCCACCACCATCTAAACTCACAACAGTTGCCTCTTCTCCGAGGAAAATCCATTAGCAGCCACTGCCCACCCCTACCCACGCACCTCCCGCCTCCACATAGATTAGCCTATTCTGGTCTTTTCAAACAACTGGAATCATGGAACACAGGATCTTTTGTGACTGGCTGATTTCACCTAGGTTGTGTGTTAGGATTCATCCATGTTTGGCGTACATCAGTGTCCCATGTATTTTTATGGCTGACCAATATTCCATCGTATGCACACAGCCCATCTTGTTTCTTGCTCTTTAGTGGCTAGATAGTCAGGTTGCGTCTGCCTTTGGGCTATGATGCAGAATATTTCCATGATCATGCAGGTACAAATTCCTGTGTGGATACACGTCTGCATTTTTATTGGGTAGGGAAAGAGAAATGGACTCGCTAGATGGTATCAGGGAAGACATTTAAATCTGGTAACACATATGGTAACTCTAATATTTTAAGAAATAGTCCCCCCCCTTTTCACTGGTAATGTGCGAAGGCTACGTTGTCCTTCGACCCTTGCCCACACTTGCCGTCGCTCTCGTTTTTCATGAAGGCTGTTTGGTGATGGTGAAGTAGAGCGTCACCACCATTCTGCTCGTCTCCCTCTGATAATTAACGGTACCCAGCACCCTTCTGTGCTTAGTGGCCATCTGTACATTTGCCTTGGAAATATATTTATTCAAATCTTTCACCCTTTTTTGTTTTGTTTTGAAATACAATGCATTAATAGAGAAGCGAGGGGTGGTAAGGCTTATGGATCAGGGAATGATTTTCATTGAAAAGAGAGTTTATTACTCACAGTTTAAGAGGAGCAGCTTCTACACCCCATGGAGAAGCACCCAGCCAGTCACAAGCCAGAGAGGAGAGAGCTGGGGCCTCCCTTACTATTTCTGCAGGCAGGAGCGGCTGAGGGAGGGCAAGCAGGAACTTTGGCTACTTTGAATAATTTCAGTGAGCTCTGGGGAATAAGGGATGCCCCTAGTTGTCCAATACCTGGCTGTGGTATGATTAGGACAGGGGTATCGTGGCCAAAATGCGTGTCTGATAATGAAGGTGGTTGGTATGTGGACTTTGGATTAATTGATTTGTGTTTGAAGACTGTGCCCTGGGAGGAGAAGTTTTCTCTGGGGGAACAGAGGGGAGATGACGAGGGGGGGAGTGATTCAGGCAGACCATTAAGACGCCCAGAGCAAGGTGTGCCCAGAATATGCACAGAGGGCAGGTGCTAAACCATCGAATTTATAGAAGCTAGAAGCATCATCACTACATCTTTAAATTGGGCTATCTTTTTTAATGTCTCATTATGCACTGTAATCTGCATTTCCCTGATGATTAGAGATGAACACTTTTCATCTATCAGTTGACCACTTGTATTTTTTCCTGTTCCTAAACAAAGACGTATTGGTTCAAATCCTTTGCCCATCTTGTAGTCGGGTTATTCATTTTCTTGGTCTTGAGTTAGTTGAACTTCGTGTATGTTTTGAATATCAGCCCCTGATGAGATGCTTGGTTGTGTAAGTGTTTTCTCTCAGTCTGTGGGTTGTCTCTTTGCTGTGTGATTGTTTCCCTTGCTAGGCAGAAACCTTTTCATTTACGGTAAATCCCAATTGTCTATTTTTGCTTTTGTTGTCTATGCCTTTGGATTCCTATGCAAAAAAAGAATTGACCAGATTAATGATAATGCTATTATTGAGTTCTGTGTTCTTGCTATATTTTAGATAAATCTCTTACCACATATATAATTTACAAATATTTTGCGTATTCTGTGAGCCATTTTGTTTACTTTTTATTGTTTAGTTTTCAGTGAAAAGGTTTTAATTTTGATGTGATTCAATATATCTGTTTCTTCCTTTAGTCTCTTGTGCTTCTAGTGCCCTAAGAGACCCTTGCCTAATCAAAGATCCCAAAGAGCATTCCCCTTTTTTCTTCTCTTCTCTTCCCTTCCTTCTTTCCTTCCTTCCTTCCTTCCTTCCTTCCTTCCTTCCTTCCTTCCTTCCTTCCATCCTTCCTTCCTTCCTTCCTTCCTTCCTTCCTTCCTTCCTTCCTTTCTTCCTTCCTCCTTCCCTCCCTGCCTCCCTCCCTCCCTCCTTCCCTCCCTCTTTCCTTCCTTCCTTCCTTCCTTCCTTCCTTCCTTCCTTCCTTCCTTTCTTTCTTGTAGTGAAGATTGAACCCAGGGACAATGTACCTCAGAACTATACCCACAGCACTTTTTTATTTTGAAACAGGGTCTTGCTAGGTTGCTGAGGCTGTTCTCAAACTTGCAATCCTCCTGTGTCAGCCTCCACATACTGGGATTACAGACGTGTGCCACCTCACCCACTCATTTCCCTCTTTTCAAATTTGTAGTCTAGCTCTTACATGGAGGTCTATCGTCCATTTTGAGCTCATAATGGTGTGTGGTATGAGGTGGGAATTGACGCTACTCTTTGGAATGTGGATATCCAGTTTTCTCAGCACAGCACCATTTATTGAAAAAGACTGTCTTTTCTTGCACCTTTCTAAAAAAGCTGTTGACTATGTACGGGAGGGCTTATGTTTGGGCTTTCTCTTCCATTCCTTTGCTGTATATGTTTGTCCCTATGGAAGTACCATGCTGTGTTGATCATTGAAGCTTTGTACTAAGTTTGAAATCAAGAACTGTGAATCCTCCCCTCTGTGCTTCTTTTTAAAGATTACATTAGCAATTCTGAGTTGCTTGAACTCTTCTACGAATTTTAGGGTTGCGTCTTCAGTTTCTGCAAAATAAAATTCATGGTGTCTGTAGATAGACTTAGGGATAGTTTTCCTTTTATTTAGGTTTTCTCTGATTTCTCTCAACAATGTTTTGTAGTTTAAAGTGTACAAGTTTTACCCTTTTTTCTTTAATTTTGTCTTCATTCTTTTTCATGCTGTTGTGAACCCTTTTTCATGCTCCATTTCGTGTTTGAAATATTAATATCTATAGTATAGAAATGTAAGGAATATTTCAATTTCTCTTGTGAACTTATTTATTATTCGTGATAGTTATTTTTAGTGAGTGCTGCAGGATCTTCTATACGTAAGATCATGTTGCCTCAAAGAAGGGTGATTCTGCTTCTTCTTTCTAATCTGTTTTATTTCTTTTCCTTGACTCATTTCCCTGGATAGAATTTAGAGCACAATATTGGATAAAAGTACTAAGAACTAATATCTTTGTCTTGTTCCTGATCTTAGAGGAATTATTTCAGTTTTTCGTCATTATTTATAATGTTAGCTGTAGGTTATTTATCAGGTTGAGAAAAAAACACTTATTCCTAGTTTGTTGAGTGTCATAACTATGAAAGAGTGTTGAATTTTGTTAAATTATTTTTCTGCATCTACAGAGTTTATTAGGTTTTATGGTGTATTACATTAAATGACGTTTGTCTATTGAACCAGCCTTGCATTGCTGGAAAAAAACAAACCCGTTTGATCATAGTATGTAAATATTTTTAGAGGTTATTGAATTTAATTTTCTAGTGCTTTCGAAAGGATATTTTTGTTTATATATGTGTTTATAATTAAGGAATATTGGTCTGTGATGTCTTTGTCTGGTGTTGGTATTATGATAATACTAGTCTCAATGAAAGAGGTAATAAATATTCCCTGCTCTGTGTCATGTAGAAGAGTTTATGAAGAATTGGTGCTAAGCTAGGCATGTTGGTGCACACCTATAATCCCAGTACTTGGGAGGTTGAGACAGAAGGATCGCAGGTTGGAGGCCAGCCTCAGCAATTTTGTGAGACCCTGTTTGAAAACAAAAAATAGAAAAAAGCCTGAGGGTATAGCTTAGAGTTAGAATGTTCCTGGGTTCAATCCCCAGTACCACACACAAAAAAGTATTGGCTCTAATTATTCTTTAAATGATTTATAGAATTCATCAGTAAACTATCTGGCTTTGGACTTTTCTTTGTAGGAAGTTTCCCTTTTTAAAATTACTAATTCAATATGTTTGTATGTTATAGGTATAATCAGATTATCCATTTCTTCTTGATTTAGTTTCAATGTCTTTTTCTAGGAATTTGTCTATTTTACTTAAATTAGCTAATTTGTTGTCATACGGTTGCTCATAGTATTTCTTTATAATTATGTTTATTTTTGTAGAGATTATAGTCATATTTTGTCATTTTTTATTTGAGTCTTCTCTCTTTTTTCCCTTGACCATTCACCCTTTCAATCAATCAAAACTATTTAGCACCTACTGTGTACCATGTACTGTACTTAGAGAGTTAGGGGATGAAGGTCTCTGCCATCTTGGAACGTAGAGTCTAATGGAAAAGAAACACATTAATAAAGAATAAATGATATTGGAGGTAAATGACATGAGTAAGAGATTGGAAACTATAAAACTTGTAATAGGTAAAAAAATTAAAGAAATCTTCCCTCAAAGAATCGGAAAAGCTCAGGAATCTGAAGTAAAAATAGGGAATTATCAAGATAATACACTTTGAAGAAAGGTGGGGGAAGAGCTTTCTAGGCAGTGTGAACCCTATCTTGAAATCCCTCGGCTAAGAGACAACACAGAATATTTGAAGAGGGAAAGAAGGTTGGCATACTGGAAGCTTTGTGAGTGAGGGCACCGTGGTGATCAATTTGAGTGGAAATGTAAGAAGAAATAGGACCCTTTACAAGCACATTAAACATTTTGTTTTGCCAAAAGAACAGGGGGAAGCTAAATAAATATTTTAACATTTATTAATTTATCTACAGTACAATGCAGTCTTTGTGCTCTATAGTTCTGATACTTGCTGTCATATGCCCTCCACCACAATCGAGAAACAGAACATTAGCATTATTTATCACATCCCAAATAACTTTTTACTGGCTCTTTGTAGTTAAACACACTCTTAACTCCCAAAGCTTGGCAACCACTGGCTTACTCTTTGTCCCTATAGTTTTGGCATTTCCCAAATGCCATATAAAGAGTGTCACGCAGCATGTAACTTTTAGGATCTGGCTTCTTTCACTCAGCATAAAGCCCTGGAGATCAATTCAAGTCGTAGCGCATTTCAACGCTCTGTTCCTTTTTTATTACTGAGTTGTTTTTATTGCATGAACATATTACAGTTTATCTATTCAAGATCTGAAGGATATTTTAGATTATTTCCAGTTTGGGATGATTGCTAATAATGCTGCTATAAACATTCACAGATAGGTTTTTATGTGAAGATAAGTCTTAATTTTTCTTGGATAAATATCTAGCAGTAGCATTTTGGATCACAAGATAAATTCATATTTAAAACAAGTTACTTTTTAAAGTGATGTACCATTGTGCATGGCTATTATCAATGGAAGAGTTCCAGTTAAATTCTAAGTATTCATTGCTAGTGTGTAGGAACATGATTGACGTCAGTATATTGACCTTGCAGGCTGTGACCTTTCTAAACTTACTTGTTAGCTCTAGAAGCATTTGTTAGATTTTTGCATGCAGAGAATTGTGTCATCTGCTAATAGAAACACATTTTTTTTCTAATCAATATGCCCCCCCCCTTTGCTTTGCTGCTCTGGCTAGAACTTCAAAACAATGGTGAAAAGGAGTAGTCATAAAGGACATTTTTGCACTGTTCCCGGTCTGGAATTGAAGGAAGCATTTCATCTGTCACCATTAAATATGTTGCTGGTTGTAGGAATTGTATAAAGTCTTTTAATCATGCTAAAGATGTTCTTCTCTAGTATAGATTTTTAAACATATTTCATTATGAATGCTGAATTCTGCCATATGCTAGTTATGTATCAATTGGGATGAAAAAATTATTTTTTGTTCTTTAGTCTATTAATATAGGATTATTGCCAATTACATTGGTTTATTTTTGAATACCAAACTGACCATGAATTCCCCAGATATGATCGTTTAGTCATGAATGTATGTATAGCATATCCTCCTTTTTATAGATTGCTGGTCTCCATTTACTAGAATTTATTGAGGAATTTTGCATTGATTCTCATGAAGTTTATTGTTCTATCATTTTATTTTCTTGTAGTATTTTTGTCTGATTTGGTGTCACAGTATTGCTGGCCTCTTAAAAATGAGGCATGAGTTTAGTTTTAGAAAAGGTTGTATATATTTGGTATAGTTTCATATTTATGTTGGTAATATTTACCAGAAAAACCATCAGGGCCAGGAGTTTTATTTTATGGAAGATTTCTGCCTAAGAACAAATTGTTATAATATATCTCCATTTGAGGTATGTATTTCTTATTCACTAAGTTTTTGTAGGTTGTGTATTTTAAGAAGTTTACTCATTTCATCTTTGTTTTTATATTTATGGACTTTATATTTATTTATAATACTCCTTTTATTATCCTGCTGGTATCTGTTTGGTCGGTAGTGATGCCCCTTCATCATTCCCCATATTGGCAATTTAGGTCTTCTTTATTTTTTTGCTTGGTCAAGCTTGAAAACAGTTCACTACTCTTATTAGACTATTTTCAAAGTACTAACTCTTGATTTCATTAATTTTTATTATTGTTTTTCTATTTTCATTTCATTGATTTCTGCTTTTTATTGATTTAATTTACTTTTCCTGATTGTTTTGGGTTTAATTTCCCCTTCATTGTAGAATTTTTAAAGGTGTAGATTTCTGTTTAAAGATTTCATTAACAAAGATTTAAGGTATAATTTTTCCTCTAAGCATTGCAATAGTTGCATCCCACAGATTTTGATACATTCTATTTTAATTTTCATTCAGATGTTCTTAATTTTACTTAAGAGCTCCATTTTGCTCATTGGTTATTTTAAAAAGCATGTTGTTTAATTTCCTAGTTCTTTGAATTTTTAAGATATCTTTCTTTTATTGATTTCCACTTTAATTCTGTTGTCAGAGGAAATATTTTAAATTTGTTTTATGACCTAGAATCTAAGATAGCCTTGTGAATGTTCAATATATACATGAATATATATTGTTCTACTGAGTAGAATGTTCCAGAAATGTCAAATAGGTAGTATTGGGTGGTAGTGCTTTGGATTATTATTCACTCACTATCTTCTCTCAGTCACTAAGAAAGGAATGTTAAAAATTCCAGGCATGATTGTGAACTTATCTGTTTTCCCCTTCAGTTTTGTTCATTTTTGCTTCATGACTTTTGAAACAATATTTATATATAATTACACACTTGATTGTTAAATCTTGAGATTAATGGCCTATAATGGCCCTATTACTTATTACAAAATGGCCCTACAAATTCCTGTTAATGTTTCTTGTTCTGAGGACCATTTTCTCTGATATAAATATGATTACTGTAACTTCTAAATTTTTTCTTATTTTTTAGAATTTTATTTGTGCAATATAATTATACATCATAGTGAAATTGAAAGTGATACATTCATATATGTGCACAACATCTTTGTGTGGTTCAGTTCACTTGGTCCAGTATTACTTCAGATATATTGAATTTGCATCTATTTTTATTTATTTTTACTATATTTATGACCTTATAGTTAATGTGGGTTTCTTCTAAATAATGTATATTTAGTTTCTATTCTTTTTCATCAAATCTGATAATCTCTGTTATTTACTTAATGTGCTTATACTATTTACACTTGTTGTAATCATTAGTATGGTCAGATTAAAATATGCCATCCAGAAAGCTGTTTTCTATTTGTTCTATATGTTCTTTATTGTTTCTCCCCCCCCTTTTTTTGGTTACTTTGTGTGTGTTTGTGTGTGTGTGTGTGTGTGTGTGTTTCTATTTTATCTCCACTATTAGCTTATTTATACTTTCAAATTATTATTTTAGTAGTTTACATACTGTTTATGATATACATCTTAAACTTACCAGAGCATATCATAAAATAATACTCTATTGATTCATATGTCAGTTAAGGACCTAATAGTTTAATATTACCAATTTTTCTCCTATACCCTTTTTGTTATTTTTATCAGACATTTTACCTCTCTCTATATGAAATATATGTATAATACAGTGCCATGATTTTTACTTTGGTCTATTATGTTTTAGAACAATTAAAATAACAAAAATTGAATTTCATATTTACCTTTATTTATTCCACTTCTAGCACTCTTTATTGCTTTATGTAGGTAATGTTTATCTGTTCTGTCTGGAGAACTTTATCAGGTCTGATGATCTCAGTTTCTTATTTGTCAGTGAAAGTCTTACATTTTGTTCATTTTTGATAATATTTTCATTGGCCATAGAGTTCTCAGCAAGATATTTTATTCAGTAGCTTAAAGTGTTCACTCTATTATCTGCTTGTTTTCATAGTTTCTGATTTCTCTTTGTTTTTTATTTTTAACAGTTTGAAGATGATATGCCTAGTTTTTTTAATTTGTATTGTTTTCTGGGGTTTCTGTATATGTGGTTTGGTGTCTGTCACTAATTTTGGAAAACTCCCAGGCATTACCTTCTTAAATAATTCTACTGTCTTTTTTCCCTTTCTTCTGCTTCTGTTATTTCATCTTGATATTGTCCCAAAGGTTGTAGAGGTTTAATTCTCCCTTTGCCACTCTTTGATCTCTTTGTGTTTAATATTGGTTTAATTTTATTGGCTTATCTTCAAGGTCTATGATTTTTTCTTTGTGTTGTCAACTTATAAACTCATTGAAGGATCCTTCATCTCTGTTATTATATTTTTCATTTATGACATTTTCTTATACTTTCTATTCTCAAATGATTGATCTCATCTTGCTTGTTTTCTAAACTTTCCATTAGAGCATTTACAAAACTAGCTAGTTCGGGGCATGGTGGTGCATGCCTGTAATCCCAGTACTTGGGAGGCTGAGACAGGAGGATCGCAGGTTTGAGGACAGCCTCAGCAACCTAGCGAGGTCCTCAGCAACTTAGCAAGGCCCTGTTTCAAAAATAAAAAAAATTAAGTAGGGTTGGGATTAAATAGGTATAACACACCTGGGTTCCCTGCAGTATACACACACACAGACACACACATGCACAACCTAATTATACTTATTTTAATATTTTTTGTCTCGATAGTTCCAACATCTGTCATGTCTGAGTCTGCTTTCAGTGGAATAAATTGCTTTGCCTGTTGACATTGTCTTGCTTTTCTTTGACTTTTTGTATACCTCACATCTTTGAGTGAAATTTGAACACTGTGTGTGGGACGGCAGAGGCTGGGGGGGTTGTGGCTGGAACAAGGCATGCTTCTCTTATTCTTGGTCATTAGTGTGAGTTCCTGCATAATTTTCCCCAGAATTGAGTACGACCTGGACTCAGAGGTGTGCCAGAGACTTCCAATCCCTCTAGTATTACTTTACTTTCAGAATGGAAGCTGCTTTACCAGAGTTTGTCTCAATATCTGCTAGAACTACAGCTGTAGGTGCTCCTTCATTCTCTCATCTAGACAGGGTCTCTCTTCATGTTTGTCCTTCTTACACAACTACGGTGTGGTTACTTGTGCTCGTGCCAAGCCCATTCGTCTGGTTTCTTGTTGTTGACTCCAAGCTTGTCCATCTGGTGTAGGGGCAATGTGGCAACTGCTCTGTTTTCTGATTGAGCCTTTGTCTTGGAAAGTCCTCTGCCCCTGAGCCCAAGGTCTGTGGCCTTTTCAGAGCTCCTACTTTTTTCCAGTTGTTATAGTTAGATATAAATGGCCCTAAAGAGCTTATTTATTAATGTTTGGGGCTGATGTAATTTAGTCATAAGGGTTGTAATCCCAGCAGTGGGTGAATCCATTGTAGTGGATTTATCTGGGTGGTGACCCAGGCCAGTAGGGTGTGGCTGGAGGTGGGTCCCTGGGGTGCAGCCTTGAGGATTATATAAATGCTTCCTCCTCCCCCTGCTCTCTCTCTTGCTTCCAGCCTCCATGCCTGAGATCTGCGGTCCCCAGCCTCACATGGACTGACCCTGAAACCATAAGAAAAGAAAACTTTCCTCTACGTTACATGGTCAATCTTTTAGATTATAGCTGCAAGAATGCTGCCCGGAACACCAGCCTTCCTTCTCAGCACAGCGCACATTCACGCCATTGTCCCAGGGGTAGAGCCTTTTGTTGTTGTTGTTTTTCTCCCCTGGCTGCAATGAGTTTATTTTCTGAGCTTATGAATAGTCAGTTTGTATTTTTAGAGCATAGTTCTACAAGTCAGAAATAGTCCATTTTAACTAGAAGTCCATTATAATCACATATGTGGTCTCTCACATTCTTACCAAGATAAAAATACCACCTAGCCAGTCCACTGTTGGCATGCATGTCTATTAACTCCGTAAGGGGATTATTCTGTCTCCCAGTAGCCGAAGACTTGTGTTGCATGAAGACGATAGGCAGAAGATTCAGGGTGCATCTGTGGGGTACAGTGGTTCTCACCTCTCCACCACTTCACGTGGCTGCTGTCCCCTCCCCACCAGACTGCAAGTGATGCTGTGTATGGAGCACGCTGTGAGGTCCCACCGGTTAGTCTGCCAGTAGGAAAGAATTCCCTGCATACCTACACTCTTAGGAATCTATCTACTTGCTAGCCCTCACTACCAGTTTCTTAAACATTTTAGCTGAGCCATCCTCACCATCGTTCTGTGGCACCTGTCTTATGTAAGCTCATTCCAGCACTGTCTCTCTTTGCAAGCACCTGTATTCCTTGGATTTCAGGTTCCTCGCTTGTCCTGTGACCTCCAGAAGTAATTGAAGAAAACATTGGTGGTGCACTCCTGTAATGTCAGTACTTGGGAGGCTGAGACAGGAGGATCGCAGGTTTGAGAACAGCCTCAGCAAATAGTGAGAATCTCATCAATCTAGCAAGACCCTGTTTCAAAATTTAAAAAAAAAATAGGGCTTGGGTGTAGCTCAGAGAGTTGAGTGCCCCTGGGTTCAATCCCTAGTGCCACAAAAAAGAAGGAAGGAAGGAAGGAAGGAAGGAAGGAAAGAAAGAAAGAAAGAAAGAAAGAAAGAAAGAAAGAAAGAAAGAAAGAGAAGCATGGGATTTGGCAGATTATTTTGCATTGTTCTTGTTTTGTGAGGGTAGAAGTGATTTCCTTTCTAACTTTCTCCACCCTGAACAGAAGCAGGACGTTTATAATGGATGAGATCTAGCATGAGGAACAAATGGGTGCAGGGAACCCAGTGAGTGGGTACTGGGATCTCAGTAGCCCGGAGGTAAGCTGATGGTGGCTGAGGCTAAGGTGGCGGCGGTGGAGGTGAACATAAAGAGCCATACCCAAGAGATAGGCAAGAAGAAAAATAACATGTTTGATTATAAGGTCGACGATTATAGGGGAGTGTCTCAGATTACAGGGGCGTGTCTCAGTCGGCTCAGTCAGCTAAGGTATTTGCTATAACAAAAGCCATAGACTGGGTGGCTTAAACAACACACTTTTATTTCATATAGTCTGAGAGGCTGGGTAGTTTAAGATTACAGTGTCAATAGAGTTAAGATGGAGGAGGACCCGCTTTCTGGTTTACAGAAAGGTGACTGCTGCTGTCTTGCTACATCCTCACACGGCAGAGCACAGTGAGATGCATCTCCTCTCTCCTTTTAGAAAGGCGTTAGTCCCATGATGAAGGCCCTACCCGCAGGACCTACCCCAGCACGACTTCCCACAGGCCCCGCTTCCAAATACCATCAACTGGGGCTTAGGATCTCAACACATGAATGTGGGCGCTGAGGGGGGACGCCAATGTGTGGACCACAACAAGGTAAAAGGACAGAGATAATTGTTCCAAATTCCTCCTAATTTCTGCTTTATAAAACAAGATCCTGGGGAGATGGGGAATATTGGAGAAGGACTGATTTTCAAGGGAGAATGATGAGGTGATTTTGTACAGGTGAAATTTGAGGTGCCTTTGAGGCCGTCGGAGGCCTTGAGTAGACTCAAACACAATGATCTAGAGTTTATAGATCTCTGACCTTCGGCCATGAAACTGTGAAGCATCATCTTGTAGGTGACGTGGCCCACTGAAGCCTTGCAAGGAGCATAAGAGGAGGAGACAGTGCGCTCAGGCCAGACTGAGAAACTCCTTGAAGGGTCGCTGTGCTTGTCCTCAGGACTCTGGGCATATTATCCTCATGCTGTGGTTTGGGTATCCCCACCGAAACTCATGCTGAAACTTAATTCCCATTGTGAAGTGTGAAGAGGTGGGTCCAGGTGAGACTTTTAGAGGTGACTGAGGGCCCAGCACTCCTGGATAGATCAACCCATTCTTGGAATCATGGGTTAATGGATTATCTATGGAGTATGTCTGTCATAAAAGCTGGTTCGGCTCTTTCTTAACACCCTATGCCCTTCACCACGTTACAATGAAGCAGGAAGCCCCCTCAGCTTCCTGAGATGCCAGCACAATGATTGTGGATTTACTCCAGAGCTCTAAGCCCCAATAAACCTATTTTCTTTATAAATGTTTCAGTTTCTAGCATTCAGTTACAGCAACAGAAAACAGACTAACACACCCTCTTCATCTCATGGGCAGCTGTCCTCGCCCCCTCCAGCTCTGCACATGTTTTTCTTCTGCTTAGAGTGTTGGTCCAACCTCCATCAACTTTCCATGCCCACTCTCAACTTTTCATTAACTTCTACCAGGGTTTGGAGGTTAGCTAAAGTTTTCTTCTACCAGGATGCCTTCCTTTGCTTTCTCTAAATCTTTGTCCCACTCCAGAAAAGTTCAGTTCGCCTCCACAAGCTCCCACCTCTCACCTTCTACTTCTCTGGTTTTTGTTTTGTTTTGTTTTTGCAGTACTGGGGATTGAACCCAGGGGCATTCTACCTCCGAGCTATACCCCCCAGTCCTATTTTTTATTCTTTATTTTGAAACAGGGTCTCACTAAGTTGCGGAGGGCCTCACTAAGTAGCTGAGGCTGGCTGTGAACCCGAATCCTCCGGTCTCAGCCTCCCAAGTACTGGGATGACAAGCGTGTGCCACCACGCCCAGTCTACTTCTCTTTCTTGACATTTGCATCTTAGTTTCTTGGTCAGCATTACCTCCCTCTGTAGCAGAAGTGTCTCAACTGCCTAGATTATATCTATCTTTCTCACTAGTTAATTGATAGTCCTGGACCAGGTCTGGCCCATAATAAGAATTCAATTAATATTTGAACGGTGAGTTGCTATTTAGCCAGGTTTTTTCCTGCTTTTTGGTTACCTGAAGGAGTGTGCCAGGACTCACTAGAAACTGACATCATAATACTTACTATTTCAGGGGGTTGAGATGACGACCTTTAACTGATGATCTTAAATTGACTGAAGCAAGGGAGAGAGAACTGAAAACTGGGAGACGGAGAAGACAATGATAGATAGATGGTGTGTGTTCCTTTTCTGATCTTCTGCCTGGGTGAGAACCACAACTCTGGGTAGTGAGGATATTAGTTATGGAGTAAGAAATAAAGTAAGTCCTTCTCTTTCATTTGCCTTTATTTCACACTAATCTTCTTAACTCTTTCTTACTAAAAGCATCTGTATCCTGGAAAAATAGGAGAAAAAGATCTCAGGGGTCTTGGATATATTATCTATATTTTTATTAATCTAATTATATCAGTGGTAATTGGTGCATCTCGTTGGAGCTTGTCAATACTTGCTGTTGGCCCTGGGTTACATCTTTTCCTTCTTGCTGATAAGTAACACAGAAGAGTACACAATACTAAAGTAATAAGGTATAAATAACAAGGTGTATAATTATTGTACAATAACCTTCTCTCAAGGGGCAAAAAAGATATTGAACAAAGGGCGAGATACTTGGAAATCTTGCTGTGCAGTTATTACAACCTCGCTGTGCAGCAACTATATCACTTTTGTGAAGATTTTTAAAAATTATAACATAAATTGTTAAAAAAGAAAGAAAACATTGGGAAGAACTATAAAGAAAATGTCAATTTATGAAATAAGTTTTACTATTTTTAACTTCATTCTAGTTAATGTTGCAGTAGATGATAATTTCCTTGCCTGTTGGAGACTAGTTTTTAAAAAATGTCTTCCAAAATTAGGTGAAATGTTATAACAGAACTTACTTTCCTTGAACTCATAGTTGAAATGATGGTTTATGGAGAGTGGTTATTAAACAAAATAGAAATACAAAGTTAAAAATTTCAACCTCTTAGAGACACCACCATTCAAACTTTTCAGAGCAGAAACTGAACAGCTCATAAGGCTGTCAGTAAGAAATAGAAAGAACCCCAAATTAAACTAAATATGACTTTGTGGCTTAATATCTATATTTAACTGCATGTAGGTGGCTTGGTGGGGGAGGCAGTCTATTGGCATTAGTGTGTCTTTAGACTATATATATATATTTTTTTCAAAACCCTAAAGAATGTTTTTCCAACCATGGGTCTTTCAGCCTTTCCTTCAGGCTCAAATATTTTAGAGGCATGCGAGAATCTTTTGTTGAGTGAATGATAAAACTTTCTATAATTGCTCATGTTCTAAGTATAGGACTCTTGTCTTGCCCCTTCAAAATCCCCAAGTCCTAATGCAATACTGTATAAATTGTTAGAGTTTATAAAATACTTCAAATCAATTAAGTATACTGAGATAAAACTATATAGAGTAGTGAATATTTAATGGATTATGATATAACAAAAGAACAAGTTTGGTAAGATGCCTAGATAAAACTAGGATGCACCAACCAAACGATACCAGGCCAGGCTGGGGGTGTCTTGGAGACAGTGGTCATGCTGTAATGCCCAGCGTCTCACAGACCTCAGGTGTGAATGGACTGGAAGCTGCTTTGGGCTGTGGATGTGATTGTGTGAAGAACCTTCAGGGAGCCCATGGGTGATATCGCCAGCAGGGAGAGAGCAAGAAGACAGTCAAACCAAAAGCCCGAATAAGTGTCCAGTCCAATGAGTACAAGTCACTTCCATTTTTAAATTCCACTTCTTTTATTTTATTTCATTTATTCATTGATTTTTATTTTTTGGTACTGAGGATTAAACCCAGGGGCATCCTACCTCTGAGCTTTAACCCCAGCCCTTTTTATTTTATTTTTTATTTTAACTGGGTCTCACTTAGGTTGCTGAAAGTCTTGCTACGTTGCCGAGGCTGGCCTCGAAACTGCCATCCTCCTGTCTTAGCCTCGCAGTATGAGGATTACAGGCATACACCATCACCCTGGCTCATTTCCTCTTTTATGATGGTCAACATAATCAACTTGTCATTGGAAGCTCAGTGGTCCCTTTCAATACAGGAACACAGTGCTAATTTGGAGAAATAGGCATGCAGGTTGGTCTTGACTGAGGAGATACAGGTCTTTTGCTCAGTCCCTGTCTCTGTCCCTCTCACTATGACCTCTTTGTTCCTGGACCCTGGCCAAGCTCTAAGCTCACCAGAGCATCATTCACAGTAGACCGTCTCCCCGCCCGCCCATGGAGAAGCTCTTCTGTAACCCGTATCTTCCGTTACACAGTCATAGCAGATGAGCGTATTCTCCTGTTTTTAGAAGACCTCCTTTACATGACCGAAGATCCAGCCACAGGATTCATCGCCAGCCAGGAACCACTTGCAGACCCTGACCTCGGTTGATCCTCTTTTTTTTTTTTTTTTGCGGTACTGGGGATTGAACTCAGGGGCATTCTACCTCTGGGCTATACCCCCAGCCCTATTTTTTATTCTTTATTTTGAAACAGGGTCTCACTAAGTTGTGGAGGGCCTCACTAAGTAGCTGAGGCTGGCTGCTGCAAGCCCGGATCCTCCTATCTTAGCCTCCCAAGTACTGGGATTACAAGCATGCACCACCACGCCCGGCCAATCCTCCAATTTAAAAGGAATAAACAACGGGGCTGTAACAGCAAGGCACCATCCAGTGCGGCTTCTGTTAACATGTCTGCAACAGTCAATGAACTAGGCTGGAGATTTTCTTCACTCCTACGTAGCTCATCCTAGCAACCTCTCTGGAAAGCCACAGGAATTAAGGAAGGGGAAACAACCAGAAAAGTCGAGGATCCAATTGGCTTATGCAACTCGCTTGCCTCTGGGTCCAGCTCATGACTCGTCCCACAGGCAGTTTCTCATCCCCTCCTGGTGTGTGTGGGTCCAACCTCACAGGCAGTATATCATGTTTAGGAGGGTAGATTGCCAGTAAGTAGGAAGGAAAAAGCTAAGATTTGACCCTGCATCCAAGATCAGCGCTTAGCTTGCCCTAGTTCCGCAGAGGCCAGCAGAAGATACAAGATTCCTGGATACAAGACACAGGATTTCACTATGCGTGGCATAGCAGGTGTCCTAAACCCCTGTTTACTTCAGTTCCCAGCGTCTTATGGGGACAATGTGGAGATAGACCAGATGGACATTGCCTGTACAGTGGCTTTGGTTCCAGAGGTGAGAAATTTATGCCCAGTTTCCACAAAAACAGTCCACTACTGAAGGTACACAGCATGCTGTGTTCCTGGACCATGGAAGGAAAGTTTGTACAAGTGTCAGGGTGACAGAGAGACATCTCGCTTGGTGACTGAAGCCCCACTGCCTCCTCTATGGCCCCTTTCCTGGTTGGTGAGCCTTATGATTCCTGGTTCTGTTTGAATAGTTGAGTCTACACTTGGAAGAACTGCTGGAGGGTGTTGGTTTACTGTGTCCCGTTCACCCATGGCCCCAGAGGGGTGGCATTTGCCTACTCCATTGAGGAATGGAGGTCACTCGGGGGATCTGTGTTTCATGGTGGGGAGGGGGATGCGGGGACTTTGGCCATCCCTGCTGATAACCTTGACCAGGGAAGGGTCAATCCATTTATGGTCAGAGCGGTCTGGTGAGAGATGCCAGACCTTACAGCCCAGTCCATTAATTTTAAGGCATGTGTGGTAGTTTGGGAAAGTTGCCCCAGGGCGTTGTCCTTCCAGAGGAAGATGATGAGACCATCAGTGTCCCTCTCTCTCCCATATGCCCCAGGGTATAGTGAGGGACAGAGGTTCCAAATTGTCCCCTTCTCTCACTACAAAATCCGGGCATCCTGTTGTGGCAGCTAGGACTTCCACTTCCCCACAGGTTGGGTATAAGTGAAGGTACTTATACCCAGACTTCTCACTGGGAAGGGTTTTGTGCAAGACATACAAGGGAATTTTTATATAACCAAACCAGAATTAACTTGACTCCCCTCGTCCCCCTTCTGGACTGGACAGATTGCTGCCTAGAAAATGTGCTAACGGACTAGCCTGGGGTTAGTGCATGGGAAGAGGAAGACATGGCATTTCCAGTAACATTCAAGACCGAATCCTGAATTTCCCAAATAAATGTGAATGATCATCAACCACTTTCTTCCAGGCAGCAGCTGAAGAGGATCAACGCTTTCTGGGGATAGTTATGTGCAATGATCAAACCACAGCGCTAAGAGGTAGAGACCTGAGGACAGGAGCTAAGAGAGGTCGCCTTTGCAACAGGAGCTCATCATTGTCAGATGATAAATGGCACAGAAGTATAAGCATAGAACACAGCAATGAATGGAAGCCACAAAAACTGTGCTCTGAATTGCCAAGGGCCCCACGCAACTAGCCTCGTTAGCTTCTCCCCCATTGTGACCCCCCCGTCCAAATGCTCTAGGTAGGATCCAGGCAATCTTCTCCCCGAGGTCTATATGGGATTTCCTTAGCATACTCAGAAAGGCAGGAAGAAGCCACAGTTAGAGAGAGGGAGTGAGAACATGGAGGGGAGAGTGAGAGAGAGAGTCATTGCCGGCGACCAGGGACTTCTGGTTTTGAATGAGGTATCATGGCTCAAACCAATGAGCTACTACTGGGTTTGTTCCACCTAAAACTCTGTATGAACTTCAGCGGCACCTGGGTGTTCCCTCCTGTTTGGAGGAGAGCGGCCACGAATGCACCGTCCTGCAGGATCAATTTGGCCCCACATTCTGCCCTCGGCCTCACTGGGAGGCAGGGCAGGAGGAGGCTCTTACTCCCCATCATGCTCACCATCTGGGCAAATAGACTGACTACTGGACCTTGGGGAGACATCACATAGCCCCTAATCCAGCCCACAACAGTCCCTTGTCCCTTCCCTTTCCAGAACACCATGTCTCTGTCCACATTCCATCCGTGTCACCCAAACTATCAAGAACTTGAGAGAATCTGAGATTTTACCCTTCAGACAGACTGACAGGTTGCCTACCATGGTTTCATAGAGACTGGCAGAAGACACACAATTCCCAAGTTAGAAGCAAAGGAGTTTGCTTTTTTTTTTTTTATCAAGGGAAAGTAGACAAAGCTTCATATTCAGATTGACCACCGCCCCCTACACAGACTCCAAGGTCCCTCAGGCCCCAAGGGGACGCTAAACACAGTGAGTGTGTACCACAGCCCTTGGTCCTTTCGAAGGGCTCTTAGCAAACCTGCACAACTTTGACATTCGAAAGACACACAGCCTCTATCTTCCAGGACGGTTGGCTACGTGAACATCCTTCATCATGCAGCCCAGAACATAGACCTGAAAACAAGGCTCAGAAATGGGACACCCAGGAAGCGTTATCTTCCAACACTGGTTTACCTAGTGCTCCAGGAGAAGGACTCTGTCTCCACCAGGATGCAGTGGCAGTCCAAACCACTAGCTGTTTTCCAGAAAGATTACCACTTGACAAAGATGAATTTAGTAAATTCCAAAACCCTAAAGAATTCTATGATTCTTCAACATGGGCCTGGGGTCCGCAGAAAGATGTCACCTTCCTCCCCAAAGATGCCCACATCCTAATTCCTGGAACCTATGGGCATGTAGCCTCACGTGGCACAGAGGAATTAAGGTTGCCGATGACACGAAGGCTGCTCATCAGTTCACCTCCACACCCGCATTTCCTGCCTCTTCACTGTCTGACATTGACAGGGAAGAAAAAGTAAACATGGGCTTTGGATGAAGTAAACGAGGGTTGACAAGTTGGGCAAATTATTGAATGCAAGTCTTGCTGTAACTCATAGGTAGAACAACAATGTGAAAATCTCCATCACAGGAATATGTGACCTGCAGGAGATAATATTACCAGGGTAGATTAACATCAAGAAATGTTCATTTCCAACATCCTACCTTATGTTTAGGGACAACCAGACACTCTTTAGGGCTTATGTTTGCTAGGACTGATGTATAAATACCGTAAACGAAGTAGCTTAAACAACAGAAAGTCATGGATTCACAGCTCTAGAAATCGGAGGTCAAAGTGTGATCAGGGTTCGCTTCTTTTGAGGACTGTGAGGGAGCACTTGTTTCTTGCCTTTGCCTTATCTTTGTGCTGTGCCATGGCTTTAAAAGCCTTCCTCTATCTCTGCCTTTGTTGTCACGTGACATTTCCCCTGTGAACATGTCTGTGCCCAAACTTTCCTTTTTAATAAGGACACAGGGTATATTGGATTAGGGGTCCAGTCTACTCCAGTACAGCCTCATACAATGAGTTACATCTGCAACAACCCTCTTTCTAAATAAGATCATCTTCCAAGGTGCTGGGTATCAGGACTCCACGGTATGAATTTTGGGAAAACACAATCAACCTATAACACTAATCTTAGCCATCTCCATTCGTGACAGCTTTTTGTAAAACCAGAGATTTAGTGTTAATATTTGTTAATCTGATATCATTTTTTTTCCACTAAAGACTACAGGCTTGCCAGGTTGTCAGGTACTGATGCCTTGTGTAATAACCTGCGTGAGATGTTTAATGAAAGCAATTACTGAAACATTTCTTTAGTTAAACATCATATAATTGTCTTCCCACAACCTGGCGGCATAACCAGGGGAGGTCAAATCATTATCAATGAAAGAAACTCTATAATTCAGGGAGCTTCAGTCCTCGTTATGATCAGGTGAAGTCAAACTACATTGTTTGATTTTCACATTATAATACCATATTTTTTGCAAGCTCTGATTAACAGTGATAAATAATACATGTGCTGTGTATTGATTTCCATTAGTTTAAGTGGATCCATCCCCAGCCTTGTCCTGAGGTTAGTACTAGAGAGATTTTGGCCTTCTGTTTGCAAAGAGCTCTGGAAATAACTGTGCTGGATATCCCTGCACAAGACTTACGATCCATTTAATATTCTCTCTTTCTCTCTCTCTTTCTCTTTCTCTCTTCACTTTTCTTTTGCTGCAGTTATTTGTTTTAAAAAGTTGTTAAAAAACTACCATGTCTAAAACACAGTATTGTACTAGGAGCTAGAGATACAAAAGCCCTACCTATTAGGGACCTCATAATTTAGTAAGAAAAAGCACAGTGAGCCTTACTCCACATGGGCTGTTATTATAGACCGCATGGCTTATGAGAAATTAACAGTTGTTTCTCAACGCTGTGGAGGCCGGGAAGTTCAAGATCAAGGTGCAGTTAAATTCAGTGGCGAGACTCTCACATGATGGGAGGGTCAAGGTGACTCTCTGGGGCCTCTTTCATAAGGGCACTGATTCCAATCCAGCGGGCACCTCCGTCACAAAGTTATCACCTCCCAAATTTGTCACTTCTTTACAATATCACCTAGGGGGTTAGTATTTCAATGTATGAATTATAGAGGGATTCAAACCAACAGACTGCAGTACAGTCATAAACCGGTAACTCTAAGGCACTTCTGCTTCTAATCAGGATGAAGTAACAGGAATTTGCCCTTCTTCTGAAACAACTAAAATATATATAAAACGATAATGTTTAAGATATGGGACTCCTAGCGACAAGGGGCAGTGATTCCTGAGACATAAGAAATAAACAAGGTGAGCTGTAAGATCACCCCTGCTTACTGCCTGGAGAGTTTCCCGGCCACTGTTCAGGGAAGAGGAAACTTAGCAGAGTCCAGCGAATCCCAGGAGTCTAAGAGTGGGAGCTGAGAGTTGTGAGAGAGCATGCTGCTAGAGTTCTCATGGAAGACTGAGGAACAACAAGTGCCACACAGGAAAAGCTTCTAGGGAGCCAAGAGACTCCCCCTCCAGTGTTTAACCAAGTACTGATCAGCATGTGTATGTGAGGGAACCATCCAAGATCAAGGAAAGAGCCCCCGGAGAAGATGTAAAGAGGGAGTACTTGCAGCTCACGTTGGAAAGACAATAGTTGGTTTTCCCACCAGCCAAAGTGGAAAACTCATAGGTCATGGATATTAGGCAGAGTACTTGGTAGTGAATGAAAATTAGCCCTCCACAAAAGGCAGCTCTGGTACAGCTTAACAGAGATTAGAACTGAGACTTGAAGGGGTCAAGGAACATAAATGTATCTCAGAACAAAGCTCAAGGATATCCATAGAAATACAGCAATATCAGCAGCCCACAAAATGAAGTTCTTGATACCCACCATCTAATCAGATATTCTCAGGGAGAATACAAAGAAGCTGGGGAGTGTGAGCCAAAGTGAGAAAAATCATACAATGTGATTTATTAAACTAGGAATTATAATGTTCTAAATGTATGTGTCACACCGGGCGTGCTGGCGCAAGCTTGTAATCCCAGTACTTGGGAGGCTGAGACAGGAGGATCGCAGGCATGCAGCCAACCTCAGCTACTTCTTCTTTCCTTATTTGTATTCCTTTAATTTCCTTCTCTTGCCTAATTGCTCTGGCTAACATTTCAAGTACTATACTGAATAGAAGTGGTGAGGTCACTCCAACTTAGTGAGACTTAGTGATGCCCTCTGCAAATTAGTGAGACCCTGTTTCAAAATAAAGAATAAAAAAATAGAGCTGGGGGTGGAGCTCGGATGTAGAATGTCCCTGGGTTCAATCCCCAGTACCGCAAAAAAAATTGTGTCACCCCCAAATTCATATGTTGAAATCTAGTCCCCAGTGGGAACTAAGGGAGGGCCTTTGGGAGGTGAGGAGTGCTCTCATAGACGATGCCAAGGAGAGCTACCTCGCTCCTTCCACCATGTAAGGGCACTGGAGAAGGCATCTGTGGTGAATAGTCTTTCACGGACATCCAACCGGCCAGTGCCTTCTCCACAACCATAAAGAGTGCAGGCACCATGGGGGTGCTGCTCATGTTTCAAAAAAACTATCACAGAGGTCAGACTACAGCAGGCACCCCCCACCAGGACAATTCCCAGGGGAGCCATGAGGGCCAGGTCACCCCAGAAACCCCAGGTTGGTAGAGTAAAGACAACGATGCCCACTGTACCACTCCTATTCAATATAGTACTTGAAATGTTAGCCAGAGCAATTAGATAAGAGAAGGAAATTAAAGGAATACAAATAGGGAAAGAAGTGAAATTATCTCTGTTTGTGGATGACGTGATCCTATATTTAAGACCCCAAAAACCCAACCAGAAGACTACTAGAACTGGTAAATGAATTCAGCAAAGTAGCCTGATACAAAATCAACTTTACATACCAATAGAAAATATACTGAAAAAGAAACATGGAAAATTCCATTCATAATTGCCTAAAAATACTTAGGAATAAATTTAACCAAGGAGGTAAAAAACCTATACAATGAAAATTATAGAACACTAAAGAAAGAAATTAAAGAAGATCTTAGAAAATTGGAAGACCTCCCATATTCTTGGATAGGCAGAATAAACATCATCAAAATGGTCATACTACCAAAAGCAATCTACAGATTCAATGCAACACCTGTCAAAATAATGTTACTCTTCACAGAAATAGAAAAAAATGAAGAAATATGGAAAACAAAAGACCCAGAATAGTCAAATAAATTTCGAGCAATAAGAACCATGCTGGAGGCACCACAATACCTGATTTCAAATTATAATAGAGAGCTATAGTAATAAAAACAACATGGTATTGGCATAAAAACAGACACATAGATCAATGAAATAGAAGATACAGAGACAAATCCTCACACTTAAAGGCAGTTGATTTTTTACAAAGGTGCTAAAAATATATACTGGAGAAAAAAGTCATTTAAACAAATGGTGTTGGAAAAACTGGATATCCATATGTAGAAGAATGAAACTAAGCTTCTATCTCTCACACAGCATAGAGGTCAACTCTATGGATCAAAGACCTAGAAATTAGATTAAAAACTTTGCAATTACAAGAAGAAAACATAGGGCCAACTCTCCAAAATATAGGCATGGTAGAGACTTCCTCTATAAGACCCCCAAAGCTCAGGAAATAAAACTGAGAATCAGTAAATGGTATGACATTAAATTAAAAAATTTCTGTGAAGAAAAGGAAACAAGAGTCTGAAGAGAAAACCTACAGACTGGGAGAAAATCTTTGCCAGCTACTCCTCTGATAGAGTACTAATATCTACAATATATAAAGAACTTAAAAGGTTTAACACCAAAAAATAATTAAAAAATGGACAATTGAACTGAATAGATACTTCTCAAAAGAATAAATATGAATAGTCAGTAAATATATGAAAGAAATGTGTAGCATTATTGGCGATCTCGGAAATAGAAAGAAAACTACATTGAGATTTTATCTAACTCCAGTTAGAATGGCAATCATCAAGGATTACAAGCAATAATAAATGCTGGCGAGGATGTGGGGAAATATGGTAGGATTGTCAATTAGTACAACCACTATGAAGATCAGTATGGAGGTTTCTCAAAAGACTAGAAATGGAGCCACCATATAACCTAGCTGTACCGCTTCTCGGTATCTTTCCAAAAGAATTAATATCAGAATGCTATAATGATACATGCATATCTGTGTTTATAGCCACACAATTCACAATAATCAAATTATGGAACAAACCTAAGGGTCTGTCAACAGACGAATAGATAAAGAAAATGTGGTGCACACATGCACAATGAAGTTTTACTCAGCCATAAAGAAGAACAAAACTATGTCATTTGCAGGAAAATGGGTGGAACTGGAGAGGATCATGCCAAGTGAGATCAGCCAGACTTGGAAAGTCAAGGGTCATGTGTTTTCTCTCATATGTGGAAGCCAGAGAAAAAAGAAGAAAGAACATATGGAAACAGAAAAGAGACCAGTAGAGTAATGGAAGGGGGTCAGAGAGGGAGAAGGACTGGGAAAGAGGCAGTACAGGGAAGGAACAGACACAAGCATTCCATGTGTATGTCTGAATATATCACAATGAATCCCACTATTAGGTATAATTCTAATGCCCCATTAAAAATTAATTTAAAACGATTTGGGGGTCTATTAAGAGGGAATGTATGCATTTTGCATGTGGGAAGAAAATGAATTTGGTGAAGGGTGTGGGTGGAATGCTATGGACTGAATGTTTGTGGCCCCTCAAAATTCCTGTGTAAATGGAAGGACCTGGAGAACATTATGTTAAGTGAGATCAGCCAATCACAGAAAGAGAAGGCTCATATGTTTCCTCTAATATGTGCAAGCTAGGGAGTAGTGGGGATACAAAAGGGACTCCAGACAATGGTGGAAAAGCCTCTGTGGAGTCAGGGAAGTGGTCTAAGGGAAGGGGAAGGGGAAGAATGAAGTTCATTAATGGAATTAGTACCACTGACCATGTGTACATATGAGAATATACCAACGTCAATCTCAGTACCAGTAGGGAGAAGGAGAGGTGGGGCGTGCACCAAGTGCTGTGTGCATGTATGTTACTGTCAACTTGATATTCACTGTGGTATGAGACTATAATGCACCAATAAAAGCACATTAAAAATTCCTGTGTTAAAACCTAATCCCTAATGCCCTGATACTAAGAGGTAGGACCTGTGGGAATCGATGAGGTCATGAGGGTGGGGCCCTGGTGAGTGGGATTGGTGCCCTTAAAAGAGGCTCAACAGAGTCTGTTTGTTCCTTCCACCATGGGAGGGCACAGCAGGAAGGTGCCATCTATGAAGGACTGGCCCTCACCAGATGACACCTAATCCATTGGTACATTGAGCTTGAACTTTCCAGCCTCCACAACTGTGAGAAAAAAACTTATGTTGTTTATAAGGTAATCGGCTTACAGCGTTTTTGTTATAGCAGCCTAACAAGGCTAAGACAGGCATATTACACAGACACACACACATACACACACACACACACACACACACAAAAGACCTTCATCTGTGCATGGTGAGCATGGGTGAGGCAGGAATTCAACCAAGGATTGCTGGGGCAGATGAAAGCCAACGTGACAACTGAAAAATGAGTAGGTGCTAGTCAGGTGTTCCTGGAAGAACCATAGGATGCACTCTAGCACGAAGGCACGAACTAGACAGCAGATAAGTGGGTCGGTGTGGCCAAAAAGAAGGGGAAGCAAGAGAACGATCTGGAGAGCCAGGTAGGAATCAGGTCTTGGAGTGTACCATGTTGACAAACCCCTCTGTGAAGGTCCAGATAATAAAGATGGCCAGCTTCACAGAGAACATACAGTCCTGTTGGACACTTTCTTGTGGCCCTCGGGCTGCAGATTGCAGACCCTGCTGTAGGTGACAGGGTGTGATGGAATGCTTTTTAAAAGGAAAGGACCATTTAGGGCCGTCTTTTAGATAGGTGGCTTTGCCAAATGTGTAGAGGGGACATCTGAGAGGATACAGCAGAGAGACTGTTCAGGGGACTTTTATGTGAGCCTAGTTGAGGGGTAATGGGCTTGATGAGTCTGAAATGCTGGAGAGAAGTCTAAGTGGCAATTCTATATTTAGAAGCTATCAGCATATATCTTAGTTAAACCTCAAGCATACGTAAAACCATGCAAGACAGAAATGCTAGGGGAGGGGAGATTTTGATGAAAGTCTAGCATGTGCTAGATGAACTTGCTGGTTCATTCATCCTGAGTCTGACTGTGCAGATAGATTTGATTAGCCCCTTTTACAGACGATGAACGTGCAGTGCTGAGAGGTTAAGGTGAGCCAGTTACTGATGACAAAGAGACAGAACCAGGTCTCAGTCCACTCTCCATACCCTCATGCTCTCAGCCACTGGGGGTCCCTGTAGCAAGGTCTCCTGTCTCTGACTTCCCAGTGGACCAGGTAGACAAGAGACATCCCAGATGGGCACAGAGGAGAGGGACGCTGGGTTGCTGAAGGCCCACAATGTTACCATCTCCAGAGCGTGCCATCGTTCCTTGCAAGCAATTCTTCCTCTAAGTCCTTGCGCTTCAACTGACCCAATTGCTCTGTTCCTAATCCCTCAAAATCTAAGAAAAAAAAAGATGTGTGCAATTCGTACACACAAATTCAAATGAACCTCAAGACACTCTCCTGCAGCGAAGAATTTCTAAAAGTCAGCCCTCGCACTGCAACTGTTCGCGAAGAGAAACTGGCCAATGTTCATCATTCTTCAAACATATGGTAAAGCAGAGAGTATTTAAATACCAAGAACACTTACTCAAGACCTTCCCAAATGGTTCTGAAACTTTATTTGGGGCTTGGACACACATCAAAATGTGTATTTACCTGGCAGACCGGGGCCTGCCCAAGCCTTTGCAATCCATACGTTTTTCATGCTAAGATATAGAATACCCATAGTAATTAAATATTACATCGAGGTTTGCACCCAAGTTGGGAATGACTTTGATAGCTAGGCAGTACCTCACTAGAGTAACTCTCACATTCCTGTCTTAACACAACTTTCCCCTTTTTATTTGTTCAGTACGAAACACAAACACTGAACCTAGGGAGGGATAGCAGGGCTAGTGCTGGAAACATTGGAAAATATTGTGTGTGGGTTTAATTTTGGTTTCACAGGACCTCATGTTTTGAAGGATCTAGTGCAAAGTTTTCTTCATTCCTAGGGAATCTGCTGATATGAGCAAAGTAGAATTTTGCTTGTCCTTGATCAAACAGCTTTGGGAAGAGAACTGTATTGTGGATTTAAAGTTCATTTTACTAACCGGAAGCCAAAGGACAGAGAGGAACTTTACCAAATTATACCAGTACTCTAGGAAGACTCAAAAAAATCTCAAATCTTTTCTTTCTCCAGTGTTTTACTCTACTTCTAGCAGGTCTTTTCAAACTAGAACTTGGGTAAAATACTAAAGAGAAAGGCCTTTTGAGTTTATTAGAACTGAATCTCTATCTCAGAATCTTTAGCAACATGAATCATGAAATAAAATGACGTAAATGTGAAAGGAATGTGACACCGGTTTAACAATAAAACATTTGCAATGCCATGGATTGCTCTAAAATATTTAATTCCAATTTTCCGAGTGCTGGGTTTTCCCCGTCTCTGTGTCCCCCAGACGTCCTATATAGTTTCTTTCAGATCATCCCTTTGTCTGCACAAAACCATCTTTCTCTGTCCAAAGTATCTAAAATTCTACTTTTGCAAGAAATCTAATTTGGCTACAGGGCAGGAGAGGGTACGCAGCGATGGAAAGATGAAAACATTCTCCTTTGCTAGCAAGAGTCACACACATCTGACCGTTCTTTGACTTTAATTTCAAATAAAATGAAATGTAAAACATCTCCAGACAAATACCTTATGCCTGGTTATGCCTCTTCATACTTTTCTAGGAATGTGGCTTATTGATCAATATTCATATTATATTAAATCCATAAACAAATTTATTCCTTTTCATTAAAGTATCTAAAAGTAGGTGATCTTGTCTTCTATACAAAATTAAATTGCATTTGTTACCTGTGGACAAACACACACACACACACACACACACACACACACATACATACACACATACCTAATATACACACTTATTATTTTCCTATTTTTAAACAATGAATTAAAAATTCCTTTTTTTAACAGCAAAATAGCATAGTTTGTCTTTAGTACTGTGTTGCTTTGTGAAACATGAGATCTCTTGTGGATTTATAAGCTTTGAGAAATAGGAACGTAATAAGCAAGGCCGGTGTCCCTGACATTGCCTGATCACCCACCACTTGTTTTTTAAATCATAAATGCAAAACACATTCTAATTAGCAGCTATCATCCTGTTACTTGAAAGATTTATCATGTTGACTCTGTTGCAAATGTACCGCCTTATAGATCAGAAATTTCTAGTGCAGTGAAGATTTGCTCTACAAATGAAAGAAGATATGGTTTCCTATAAATCTGAATGTGTGCATAATTGAAGGAGTATAGAACCAAAAATGGGGAGGGAACGAGCGATTCCTGGAATTGATGCCCGTTGAATCGCTGCCCATTTCTAAAAAAGAACCTTGGAAAAAAGAAAAAAAAAACTTATCCTGGCAAAATATTGGTTTCCATTACTTTTCATTTTCTCTTGCCAGGATCAGAACCAGATGTTCTGTAATGTAGCGAAATCTGTTCTATTGGCATTTTTGGGTTGTATTAACTTCAGGAACTACTGGAAATTTTATGTGAGAAGATTCGCAGGTGATTATCGTCCAAATTTCCTGAGATTTCAGGGGTATTCACAGGGTTGGAGAAGAGAGGGTGCACGGTGAGAGTATCCAAATATCTTCTATTTTCTTCTTGATATGCTCATATTCATAAGGAAACACATATGCGCATATAACTTATCTTACAACATATGGGACCATATAATTGAAGAAAGTCTATGCAATTATTTCACCCCTCCCTCAAAAGAAAATGGTTCTCTATTATTAATAAAAATGAGTCAGAGAGTAGGGTGTGGGCTAGAGATCCAGATTTTAAATATAGCCTGCCCAAATATCCTACAAGTTTGAGTGCAAATAAAGATGAAGCGTGGTCCAACTAGCTTATAGTTTGGATGGGCGTCATTTTCTCTTCCTCTCCCTCTTAGGCTAACCTGGCCAGAAGTAAGCAATTTCAAAACTGACCTCAAGTATGTCATCGTACGTGGAGTTAGGAGGGTGCTCTGACTTTCTGATGATCAAATATAGATAAATATATGCCCTGTGGGGTTAAAAGAAGGTCAGCTCGCTCTTGGTTGGTGTGAACCCTGCAAAGGGCGAAGGGTGGGGGTTCTGGTTCAGAAAGATAGAAAATTTTGGAACACACCACAGCATGATGGTGGTTGGGCCCCCTGGGAGATAGTAGGGGACGGAATATAAAGACGCAAGCACCACTTTGGGGAGTTACGAGTTGCCCAGGCTGACTCAATGAGAATAGTTGCTCTCTCCCCGGCCCTAGTAGAACCATGACAAGAGGGTCAGCTCTGGGGACACAGTAGATCTTCACTGGATGGACCGGTGTCATCTGTCGAAAGCATCAGACACAGCTAGGTGGAGTAAAGCCACAGCAGCAGATGGTGACAGACACCAAAGTCTCTATTGTGAGCTGCACAGATCCCGAGGTTAACAGAACTGTGAGGGGCAAAGGAGGAGAAATCCTGGTGAATCAGACACGTGCGGTGCCCGAGTAATTAACTGGAAAGCAACTCTACTCACTGATTAATTTTATGGCCAAGTTTATACGGGATATATATTGTTTAAAATTTCTTTTAGCACTCCTACTACAGAAGGAAAGCCTTAGGTTAGGAGAAACTCAGACGTTGGGGATAAAGTTGTGGATTAAATGTGACACAGCAAGTTAACCCCGTGCCAGGAGCAAGAATCCAGTTCCTCTGTCCCTCGCAGTGCTGGATTTGCTGAACTGGACAGAATTTCCCCAAGTCCAACAGTCATGACACTGCCCTTTGGTGACTGCCAACATCATTCACAATGGTTCATTAATCCACGTATTCAACCAACAGATATTCACGGAGCAACTGTAATGGCCAGGGATCCAGAAGAGAAAAATACAAACTCTTCACCTTCTAGAACTCTGTATTTAATAAGTTTTCCTCATAGTGCTTTTTTAAAAAATTTTTATTTCATTTGCAGATGCGGGTTTAGAGAATTAAGAAGGCTAAAATCAAGTCCAAGATGTGGCAAGTAGAACATTTCAAAACTTCAAAGTCGTACTTAACGATCAGGCATGGTCCATGAATTCTACCTCCTGACTGTTAGATCAAACCCTCCACCTCCACGTAGGACGTTATCACTAGAATCACATCATGACCGGAGGTGGATGTGAGCTCATTCACTGACCAACACAGAGCCAAGTGAGTGTGGGCTCCGAGCAAAGCTATCTGTGGGTGAAGCGGGCTGTTAGCATCGTCCTCTGTCTTCTGTGTCCTCTGCTATCTTCCCCTAATAGTGGCATCAGCTCTTCCCTGTGGCCACACAGTCTCCCTCCTCAATTCCTTTGCTCCTCCCCAGCTCTGAAATCTAGATGACTTTCAGAGAAAGATGCAAATGTAGGGTGAGAGTTTCAAGTGTTTTAACCCTAGAGCTGGGGCAGAAATCAGAGCTTTAGGATGAATAAATCTCTAGCAAACTTTGACCCCACCTTAAAGCACTAAAACTGAATGGCAAGCGCGGCTCTGCGGGAGGTGCAACGGAGGAAGGACTGGGTCCTCCAGGCGTCTCTGAGTCTCTGGGTTTAGGATTACAATTATTAAGGCCATTTTGGATGTTACTATAGTGCTTTTTATTACATTGACTCTAAGTTATGAGATATAAATTTAAAATTAAGACATTAGGAATGAATTTTATAGTCATTTTTGAGGTACTGGGGATCAAACCCAGGACCTCGTTCATGCTAGCAAAGTGCGCTGCCACTGAGCTCTATCCCCGGCCCTAGCTCTTATTTTTGTTATTGCTTATTACTAAACTACTAGATATTAGGTATTGCCAACAATATAGTCATATATTTTTCTTAATTATATCATTTTTTGCATGGCTTAAGCACATAATTCATAGGCCTTACATTTTTCTAAAAATATTAAAACATGGATATATTTAAATTTAAACTTTAATTTCGACTTTAAACCTAGATGAAAATTTCACAAATTCCAACTTATAAAACCTGTTGATAGAGGTAAAGAATTAACACTCACAAAGAATCATTAATACTGAAGACAGACAGACATGTGCCAAATGTTGGAGGAATTATACCAAGTGTACATACGAAGATGAAATTTGATTTGGAAAAAATGACTCAGGCTTTGCCATTGAATACAACTTTCTTGGGGTCGGGGTGGATATATTGTATTTCTCATAAACTCAGAGACCCATAACCTATACCAACTAAACTCTGCTCATAAGGTGCTGTTTGGAGAGAAAGTTGAAAGCTATTCCTGTCTTGCCTACCTGCCTTTCTCCCTCTCTCTCTCTCTCTCTCTCTCTCTTTCTCTTTTTCTCTCTCTCTCTTTCTTCCTCTTGTGGTACTCAGGATTAAACCCAGAGGCATTCTACCCTCTGCCCTGTTCTGTTTTTTTTTTTTTTTAATTTACAAACAGGGTCTTGCTAAGTTGCTGAGGCTGGGCTCGAACCTGCGATCCTACTGTTTCAGCCTCCTGAGTATTAGGATTACAGGTGTGCATCACCACGCCCAGCTCCTGTCTTGTTTTTTAATCTCAGCTATTCTCATCCACTCAGATTTAGTGAATTACAAAAGGCAAGAAAGTAGTCAATTTGAAAACAGTCTTACGTTGTTGCTTGAGAGGTATAGTTTCTACAAGTGAAGTGTTTTAGTTCAGATGGAGATATAAAGGTGTCCAGAGCGGCACCAGCTTAGTAGTACAGCATTTTCCATGCTCCACTGGGAACAAACAATATATTAACACCTGCCCAAAGTAGAAATCATGTTGTTTCTATGCAAGACAACTTGAATTTCAGCTTCAAAAAAAATGATAGGCGAACATTGGTCTGTTTCAGATAACCCAGACTCACGTTCATTAGTAAATATTTAGTCTGGAAATATCTTGCCTCATTTGAGTGAAATCAAAGTTAAATAATACAAGGAGATATACATAGGTGGCTTTTGGAAATAATTTTCAGTAGAGTAAGAAACTCTTACAAAGAATTTATTTTGGATAAGTTTGTGTATGTACATCCAAAATAGATTCTTTGTAAGAGTCACTATGCTGAGCACAAGAAGGAGGGAAGGGAGGGGGTGGGGGTGGGAATTGGGGGAGAGCTAAGTGAGCAATGTGTGCATGTATACTTCTACTACCCTGAAGCTCATCTAGATGTATGATTAAAATATATCAATAAAGAAAATAATCCATTTTGGAAATCAGAAAAAAAGCTTCAGAAAACAAATTGGCACAATGGATAAAATTTAAGAAGGAAACAAAAAAAGTTAACAGGAAGGACTATAAATGTATATAAGCAAAGAAAGACTTCCAGGAAGCAAATATGCAACAATTAGAGGTAATAAAATACAGAAATGACAAAGCAGAAAATTTAGCCATTGGTGTACAGAATTGCAAATTCAATTCTGAAAAGATAAAGACATTAAAAACATGAACTAAGAATGTGAGAGATTTGGAGTACAGAGAAAAATAAAAATGAAAATACAAATCATGCATCTGATGAAACAAAAGCACAAAAACTTTTGGTCACAAAGATACAACTGAAGGGAACATTCTGGACTAAACATGTTCATTTTAGCAAATGTGTAGGCTTCTCACATTTTATGCTAAACAACACACCATTAAACAATTGCAGAAGAAATACTGGAAGTACAAAACTTAGGAAAAATCTCGTGGAGCACTGTAAATTTATATGACTTTTCTTTCACAATACTCCATTGTTACTTATATAAGCACAGACCTGAGGAGAAGTTTTATGTAAAATGCCAGAGAATCTCTTTCTTATGTGAAGAAAATATATGCAATAAGATATACAATAAGATAAAAAATACAATGTCTTCTATATAATTTGGAACTAAAGATCTGAAAAATCCAGAAACGAGTAAAATAGAAAATGAGAAATTAAAGGACATACAGTTAGCAAATTAAACAAGGTAAACATAGATTCATTTAAAATATTTACTTTATATATAACTTTAAAGTTGAATGCTAGGCATGGTGAACACCTGGAATCCCAGTTATTGTACTTGGTAGGCTACAGCAGGAGGAAAGCAAGTTTGAAACCAGCCTGGGCAATTAATAAGACCCTATCTCAAAATAAAATATAAAATGGGTGTGGATGTTGCTCAGGGGTAGAGTGCCTCTGAGGTCAAAACCCAGAACAATACATACAAACATATATAATGTTATATCAAACTTATTCTGAAAGAAATAAATTTATACACTTAATAAATGACAATCTAACATAATGTTGGAATATATAAAGAGAAATGCATGCCTCTGAGCTCAAAATATGTTTGATGACCATGTCAGAGAAAAATTAGAAGTTATAATTTCAGTTTATATTCAGTTGAGTGGAGAATTACAGTTCCTACATTTTAAGAAGCATAAGAGAAACAATAATAGACAAATTTATTCCTCCTGGAAAAACAGACGTTATGATAAATATAGGGAAAACAACCTATATAACAAAGATAGAAATAAATTAATTGGCAAAGAAAATAAAAAATATATAAGGCTATATAATCAAATTAAGATAAATATGTCAATAATAATAATAAGTACAAGTGGATCATATTTTTTGTGGACGTAAATAGATACTAAGCTTGTTGATTTGACAAATAAGGTGATATTGCATGTTTTTTTGCAGAGATTCACTTATACCTAGTAAAATAAAAAGATTACAAGTTAAAAGATTAGAAAGACTTCACACAAACATAAAGTAAAAGGAACTCATAAAGAATAATTCACACACTGAACCTCACGATGATGCATAATTGCAATGCACTAATGAAATAATTAAAAATAATTCAAAGAAAATACCGCAACAAAGATCATTTCACCGTTATTAAAGTGCACAGGGAGGCCAGAACTGCTAAATATATGGCAACAAAACTCAGCAACAAAACTAAAGAGAATGTCAAACGACTAGCTGGGCACAGCAGCACACCTGGAAGTCTAGCTAATCAGGAGGCTGAGGAAGGAGGATTGCAGGTTTGAGGCCAGCCTGGGCAACATAGTGAGACCCTCGGCTCAAAAATAAACACCTACGTAAATAGATGAATAAAATTCTAACGGTCTTGAAAAGATGTCACTGAAAAGCTTTATCATATTCCTCATAGGAAGAGTTAGGAGGGTGTAGAATATCCAATCTCTTAAAATTAATTCATATATGTATTAAAAATGCCAATTTAAATTCTCAATTTTCAAAACTTAAATGCCCCAACCTTCATCAATAAGCAGAGAGGAATATTCTAAAGTATGTTTAGAGAAAATGACTAATGAAGTAAGATTTACTCTCTCAAATATTACACTATTCTACAATTACATTGAAAGTAGAATAAGAATGAAACATGATATACAGATCAGAGAAAATAAATAGAAATCCCATAAAAATCACACCAAAATTCCATAATATATATAAAATATATGTGAAATGAAGTAGCATTTTTTGTGGGTTGTTCGTTTTTGTTTTTTGTTTTTTTGCAGTACTGGGGATGGAACCCAGGGGCATTCTACCTCTGAGCTATACCACCAGCCCTATTTTTTATTCTTTATTTGGAAACAGGGTCTCACTAAGTTGCGGAGGGCCTCACTAAGTAGTTGAGGCTGGCCGCAAACCCGGATCCTCTGGTCTCAGCCTCCCAAGTACTGGGATTACAAGTGTGCACCACTACGCCTGGCTTATTCTTTATTTTGAAACAGGGTCTCACTAAGTTGAGGAGGGCCTCACTAAGTAGATGAGGCTGGCCATGAACCTGTAATCCTCCTGTCTCAGCCTCCCAGGTATTGGGATTACAAGCATGCGCCACCACGTCTGGCATAAATTATTTTTATAATGTTGGAAACACACTGTGTATTCATGATCCAAAATTAAAATTATTTTCATGAAGTATTATTTTAACTCTGGTTAACCAATTAAAATTCCCCCAAGGGACATTTTGCGAGTCCACTATTCCTAGAAATAGCATCCTTGTGTGCCCCACTGGAATTTACCAGCATGCCAGGGATTCCCGGGGCACTGCTGATAGACCCTAATTCCAATCATCTGCTCCGAATGATTTTATTTCGTTTGTATTGCATCCCTCTCCTCCTGCATTGAGGTTCTGTCTGACACGAGCAGAAACAAGTTGTAAAACAACACAACAAAGGTTTTCCTCACAGCTGCTTCTGCCAGATGGTGGATTGGAGCTTCTGGAAACGTATTAGAAAAGGCTCTTCCCGTATAAAGTCTATGTTGGGCTTAGGCATCCCTCAGTCCTTGCAAGGCCCAGGCCAGCGAAGCTTGAAGTGTTTTTCAAGGGAGCGGTTCAACCATCAGGAATGCATAGGCCGTCTCCACATAGGCCGTCTCCAGTCCCTCACCATCTTCTGCAAACTCTGAACCGAACACACTTCCTAGGTTTTCCTGTTTTACCCTTGCCATACCCAGACTCCTTGTGTTTTAGGAGGCTTTCTCAGAAAACCATTGCCATCTCCGGTCACCCTTCTTCTCGGCAAGGAGGTCCTTTTGCAGAAGGCGTGACAGTATGGGGGTGCTCTTGAAAGCTGCTCAGCCCAGCGCTGCTGGACACAGTCTCAGGGACAATCAAGGGCTGCAAACAATTGACAAGGAATCGAATCGTTTGCTTATAGGAAGACTTCTATCCCCATCAGGTGCCAGTGGCTGATGCAAGATTCTAAACATTTTTTAGTTTAAATACATGAAATTGTTCTTCAGGTAGCAGTTGACCATCCCTGAGCCAGTGAACTAAAGCTTTGCTTTGTGTTGGACACCAAGATAGCAAACCGGAAACTCATTTCCTGTTCTCCTAGGTGAGAATTTGAGTTAGGTTACTATCTAACCTTTCACCCCAAAGATCAGCTCCAATCCTGTCCTTTTTGTGCACTAAGATCTTAACAGTTATTACTGTCTACAGAATGAGGCACAAACTCTTGGGCCCAGCATTTAGTAAGGCATAAAATATAGCCAAGCTATTACCCAATTTTATCTTCTTTTGACCCAAGTACTGCCAGGGTCTCTCAAAAATCTGTGTAGTGCACATTTTGACAATAACTTGGCTATCTCAAAATAAAATTTGCCCCCTGCTGTCATTCAGATTCCCTGCTTCGCTTCTCGTTCAACTTTCCTTAATCATGCTCCTTATTTATGGAAGTTTTTCTTACTGAAGCCAGGACGAATTGTTTTTGAGCTTTAAGTCTGCATGGATGATGCATAGACTTGGAAACTGGACACTATTAGAGGATCGTGGACAAGTCTCCACAGACCTCCTTGCCTTGAAATGGGCCATTTACTTATTCAGCAAGGTTTTACTCAATATTTACTCAATATACAGTAAGCACTTTTTAAGAAATTACATAAAAGATTGCCCTAGATCTCTACAATACTCTGAGATAGCACCAGAGAATGGGAGCCTTCAGGTTTAGAGTTACTACAGCAACTCTGAAAACAGGTTTTCTATATTTTTCCATTGATTTCCAAGCCTTCCTTATGTAACCTAGGTATCCCTAATTTTTCCACTTTAAAAAATAAAAATATGTCTCCTACTATTTGTATGTACATGTTGTAGTCTATAATGTTTTTCAAAGCACCGAAGGTTTCAATTGTGGCATAATAAAAAAAATCCTGTTTCTAAACTTTCATTTTTTTCTTACTTTTACTTTGCTCATTTAGGTTTTCCTTTTAATCTGGAATTTAATTCTAAAATAGTTCCTAAGTCAATTTCAGGGAACCTGGTTGGTTAAACTGTCAGGATTTGAAGGTCTTGTCTAGCAGTTTCTGCCACCCACAGAATATCAGTAGCAGCAGACTTGCCAAATATTTTGTAGTTCTCGAATGGTATTATGGTCATGCTCTGCATGTCGATGGAACATGTATAGGACAGAGTCCCCATAAGATCATATCACTGGGTGACACTGTAGCCTTCCTAGTTTTGTAAGCGTGTTCCATGGGGTGTGCACAATGGCGGATCCTCGTGTCCCCAGCATGGAATGACATGTGGCTGTGCGTACTGGACTTCTTTGCATTGACATTTGTTGACCCCTCTTCAGGAAGCATTGCCCTGCCCTAACCACCCAGAAGACACTGCTTCTTCTTCATGACTCAGTGCTAGCACCATCGAATCCAAATCTGAACCACCCGGCTCCTCGAGTCTCACCACCGATTCTCCAGTCATGGGTCATGACCCCAGGTGCTGTGCAGAATGTTGGAAAGGATCTGTAATAGGGACACAAGATCAATTTGATAAGGCAGGAAAAGGAACAGGAGAGGAAGAAATGGAATGCCAAGGAAAAGAGTAGACTAGCAATCGGAGCACCTTGTGTATAGTTAGGAGAAGGATAGTTTTTTGAAACTTTTGGTTAAGCACAAGTATTAGTTTCCTTCTTGCCAGGAGTCAACATTATGATGTACATACACAAACCTATAAGACTCAATCACTATCCAGAGCATGAAAGGGAGGGTAGGGGGAGGGAATAGGGTGGATTGAAGGGAGGGCTAAATGTGCAATGTGTGCATGTATGATGTTCATACCCTGACATATATCAAAATGTATAATTACAATGCACCAATAAATGAACATTAAAAGTTTAAAAAAAAGTTTGAAACCCACGGCCCCCTATTTTAAGAGTTTGTCAATTTTATCTTCCTAGTCCCAGCACCATGGCTAGCATGTGGTAAACAATGAGATGTTTGCTGAATGACTAAGTAGAGAACCTTCCAAGTTAGTTATGTTTAAAAAAGTTTGATTTACTAAATTCCAGTATTTTAAAAGTAGTTATCATTACATTACAATCCAGTGTTTTTGACATGATTATAGTGCTTAAGATTAACACTTGCAAGCTCGCCTCTTAGTGCTTTTTATTTATTTTCTCCACCTGCCTTTCTTATATTTAGGAAATTGATGCCTTGGTTATTGGTGTTTTAGTCTAACAGCCAGGCTGCCGTGGAAATAGGTAACTGTGCAAGATTAATATGCTTCCCATTCAAAGATTCTTTTCTAAAAATTAAGACGAGTATTCTATTTATAGCTGAGCTTAGCATTAATGATTCTGCCCTCTCCATACACAGGCACAAAGTACAGCTCAGTGCTATTTTGCTAAAATTTATTAATTATTATCCTAACCCGGTTAGCTCCAGGCTGAGGAAGAAAGCTAACGACAACTTACTCTGAATCTCCTCCTTGGACCTTTCTGTGTTTCCAGGTCTGTGGAGCAGCGAGGTGCGACGGAAAGAGCCCTGTACCTCTTGCTAAGTTATTTAGCTCATCGTATCTGGTTGATCTCCTTACACCTGTTTCTTTACATATGCGAGTTCTCTCAGCTCTGAAGTTCTGCGAATCAGAAAAGAGGATCTCTAGGCTGCCTTCCATCCCTAACGTTTCAAAATCTTGCTTTTGTTTTTCTTTCTAGTAGAAAAACTTCTCCTCATTGGAGAGTGTGTGAAAAGACACTGTTCTCCTGATGTATTCCTAAATTTTCTTTTTCCTACCTATGTGCGAAAACTGAGCAATGGCTAACACTGAATGTCCTCATATGTTTTTTTTCCCAGTGATATGGTTTTCTTTACCCAATGATACTTTCATATTTTTTTAAAATATAATCCCCCTTACATGTCAGTTATATTAGACATGTTGATTATACCAATGGCTGGATTCCACTCACACCTTACAAGTGACTGGAGAATTTTCTAAAATATTGGTGGCTAGACCTTATTCAAAGCCAATTGTTTTAGACTAGAAGTCAGACCTGGGCGTGAGTATATTGTAAGTTCTACAAGTGTTTCTAATTTTAGCTGCGAATAAAAATGTTACCCCAGCATACATTGGTATCCTTAGAAACAAACGGGGTTACTGATCAACTGTTTTTAAATATATGTTCTTCTACTGACAACTTCTGCTAAATGTACAGAACTTAAGTCATAGCTTCCAAAAACAGGTTTAAAGAGAAATCCCAGATTTATCCAGGATAAATATGTGAATATTAGAGAAAAGGATTATCACAAATTTTCCTGGGATAAGTAGAAATAATGTGCTTCTTAGGGAAAAGGTAAAATAACTAAAGAATTAGGTAGAACCAATCAAAGGTAAAGATGGGTTGCCAAATTCTCCACTGGAGATAACCTTTATTTCAAAATTTTGTCCACTTTTCAGTTTTCTGGGTGGCTATCCCTTAAAATGTGCAAACAACTTTTGATGATAGTGATTGTTAACACGTCACCTCTTCTTTTATATGAATGGAAACAAATAACATAACATTCAAATGAAAAACTGAACTCTCGGGTGGGGATGTAGTTCGCTGTAGTGCATCTGCCTAGCATGCTTGAGGCCCTGGGTTCCATCCCCAGCATCGCAAAAAATAAATACAATAAAATAAAAACCCAGGACCTTCTCTGGTGTCCTTTAGACAAAGAACAGTGTCTCAGTCTTGAAGAAGAACTGGGTCAAGATGCTATGCTCAGAGCAGACATGGAGACACGGCGTGACTGTCCATCACGCACTCTTAGGGGTAAGAAGGAAGATTCTGAATTAAGTTCACCTCTTTAGATGAGGTGAGTCAACCTGTTTTTTTTCTTTTAATTCATCTGAAAAAGAACCTAAATATACACATTTCCAGTGCTTTGCTATTTTGCAAATGGTTTCTAGAAAACAAATGCTTTTTCTCCCCTTCAACATAATTTCCCAAACCCAAGTTCTATCTCAATTTGTCTTTCAGTTTCTCGAGGAATGCTGACTGTCCAGCCAGACAGCACTTTCTATTAGACTCTCTAGATGTTCTGCGAAGGGGGGGACCACAGGTGCGGAGAGTACAGCTGTGCTCCGCGAGCCGGACTGTAAATTGGGATCCACAGCCGAGGGTGACTCAACACGCAGCACTTTCCTAAGCCAGCTAGCTCTGCCCCTGACAGACGCAGCCAGGGTGCGCACTGTGATGCTGGGGCCTCTCCCTCCTTTATCTGCACGATCTATCAGGACAGCCTGGAGCTCCGGTAATCAGCTACAACACTAATGAGGCATAACAAATTTAGCAAGTATCGTGTATAATACCGATCTCTCATTGACATCATTACCCGTCCAGATTACACGTTGCCATTTGTTATCTGCCTCGTGCAGATGAAACACAAGGCTGTCCCAGAGCTGCTCCTCCCACAGCTGAACATCTTTCAACAAACCGTGGCACTCCAAGACAACCCGCGCCCCCAGCGTCCTGCCCTGTGTGTTGCTGCGGCCCTTCTCAGCAGGGCTGCCGGGCTGTTTCTGTAGAAGGTCAGCCAGATTTTATCTTTCTCACAGTTCCAATCTCCTCTTGGGACCCACGGTCTAATATATTTCTGTAACACGCCAAGTGAGCCCAAGATAAACAAGTGCCCAGAGAAACACGGCTCTCGGTGGTGTGCCTCTCTCCAGTTCAACAAGTGAGAAATCAGATGTCTGCGATGATGCTGGAGTGTGGGAAGGACTGAGCCTCCACCAAGAGGAGACTGTGGCCAGGCCGTGTGTCCATGACGAGCCTTCTGAGACTGAACTAATAATAAAAACGTGTAAAGAATCTATGCACGTGACTATCCCACAGGCGGCTTAAGGAGGTAAATTCATTTTCTTTCAGATGAACTCTTGGGAGGAGCCAAGAGTTAGTTCAATTTGACAAAGGAAAGCATTCTCTGGACAGAGCCATCATTACAGGAAAAGAAGAGAAATGTGTATATCTTGGTGTTTAGCTCTGGAATGTTCTGGAAAGAGAGAAAAGCAATTGTAAGTCTGCAGATACACAAAATACACGTGAAAGAAATAGAAGGGTGCCGAAAAAGGGCAAGTTCCTCACTTCTCTTACTCTAACAAAGTCCTTGAGATAAACTTTGCATTTATCTCTGCAAAGTTCTTCACAAAGAAATGTATACTGAGTAAATAGCTTCATGCACAATCAGAGTCAGGGATGATAACACTGTCACTCCTGTCTTCATTCCCTCCACATCCTAAAGGCTATCATAAAAATAAGGGTTTTCGTGAATTGCAAATTAGTTATACTTGATCATATTTAATACACTGAAAGGAGGATATGGTACTAAAGGGAAGACACGGAAAGTATTCACATTAATTATTATTAAACATTTATGAAGTTTCCCAGGATGGCCCATGGCTCTCTACCCAGAAAAAAAAGTACCTACGACAAAACTTTTGTTACCTTTTCACTTATTTTTTTTATATATGCTTTTATCGGTGCACTGTAGTCTCGCCTCATACTGAAGTTGAGAGTGATGGTGATTTACAAGCACACAGCACTTGGCGAGCTCCCCCCAGCTCCCTCCCCATTCCCTCCCCTTCCCCACCCATAAATCCACCATTGGCATTGGTATTCTCACATATGTACATAATATCAATGGAAGTGTTTCCTTCATTTTAATTCCCCCTCCCTCTGCCCCATCTTCTCCTCAACCCCCTTCATCTCTCCACTGGAGTTTCTCCTCCGTTATCTAAAGTCCCTCTGGTATCCCAATTACTCCCTACCTTCTGCATATGAGAGAAAACATATGACCCTTCACTTGCTGTGACTGGCTAATCTCACTTAACATAATGCTCTCCAGGTCCTTCCATTTTCCTGCCAATGACATACTTTCGTTCTTCTTTATTGCTGCGTAGAATTCCAGTGTGTGCCTATCCCATAATTTTGTGATCCATTCATCTGTTGGTGGACACCTAGGTTGGTTCCATACTTTGGCTATTGAGAAATGTGCTGTTATAAACATGGATACGCATGGATTGCTATAATATTCTGATTTCAGTCTCTTTGGAAAGATGCCCAGGAGTGGTAGAGCCAGATCATATGGTGGATCCATTTCCAGTTCTGAGGAATCTCCACACTGATCTCCATAGCGGCTGCACTAATTTGCAATCCCACCAACAGCATACAGGAGTTCCTATTTCCCCACATCCTCGCTAGCATTTATTGCCATTTGAATTCACTGATTTGCTCCAGTAAAAATTTTTATTTGTGATTTCTGAGTATTTGGGGAAGGAAGACAGGAATAAAGGACAGAATATTATCCATGTCCCCGTTTTACCTAGTTCTAGTCCCGATTTCATTGTTAAAATTTTCACTTTCGTTATGTCACTGGTACATAATTCTATGCATTTTTTTCTCCCAAACATACTCCTTGTGTTATTTTATAATTTATTTCTTCTCTACAGCCTTTTTCTATGCTTCTTGGTTTCTCTTTAAAATTTACCGCTTGATTTCTCTTTAAAATTTACACCTTTTTTCTAGTTCAATGATATGGATAAAAGGATATTTACATCTTTTTCTAATTTAATGAAATGATGGAGAAAGGTCCCAGCTTTACCTAGTACTAGTCCCAGTTTTACCTAGTACTAGTTCCAATTTCATTGCTAAAATTTTCACTTAAATTATGTTACTGATACATAATTCTATGCATGTTTTCCTCCCAAACATACTCTTTGTGTTATTTTATCATTTATTTCTTCTCTACAGCCTCGTTCTATGCATATAGATCTCTCTTTAAAATTTACAGCTTGATTTCTCTATAAAATTTACATTGTTTTCTGTTTTTTTTTTTGTGTGTGTGTGGTACCGGGGATTGAACCCAGGGGCGCTCTAACTCCGTGCTACACCCCAGCCCTATTTTTTTATACTTTATTTTGAAACCGGGTCTCACGAAGTTGCGGAGGGCCTCACTAGGTAGAGAGAGAGAGAGAGAGAGAGAGAGAGAGAGAGAGAGACAGGGAGAGAGAGAGAGAGCTGAGGCTGGCCGCGAACCCAGATCCTCCGGTCTCCGCCTCCCAAAGTACTGGGATTACAAGTGTGCGCCACCACGCCCGGCTGTTTTCTGGTTTAATGATATGATGGAGAAAAGTATATTGAAAACTAGCATTTAGAAATATTCTTTAGTCTAGGCTAAGAAATTAGTACTATTGCTAATTCTTCTGTGATTCTGTAATGCGAATTACTAAAAACCAAAACAGGTGCTATGTCCTACATTATCTTGTCAATGGAAGAGTGACTTTGAGACCAGCTCTTAAGTTTGGGCGCAATCCCAAACTTAAGAAATGCAATCCCCTCCCTGTGGTTCTCTTTCCCGGGCTGTAGTGCTTGTAAACGTGGTAGTTTTCTGAGAAGAGAAGCATTTCTGTACAACTTATCTTTGTGCTACGAGGGAGAGAGAGCCGATTAAATTAATATAGTAAGCAAATAGAAGCAGAAATTCTGAGAGCCTCTCACATGTAAATTAAATCATCTGACCTTTACTGGAGGTTTTTTACTGACTTCCTATTTGTTTTAATACATCTATTAAGCATCATTTCTTTCCATAGTCCGTCTCTGAGACATGTCCACTAGAATAATTTGTCTGCTAGCTACAAATGGACAAACTTGTAGATCTAACTATTTGCTTTGCTATTAGCAAAACATTATTAATTTGGACTGAGCAATATGCTTACTCGGCCAATTTGTGTGATAAGCTTTTTTTTGTTTCAAGATTTTTAAGTCTAACTTGGGGTTTTAAGAACTGGATGAACAGAAATTCAGTTAAAGTTGTTTCAATAAGCATAAATTCTCTTAAAATTTCACATTTCAAATGTTTATCAGAACCCCATTAAGCCTTAATTAGAACCAGGAGCATTCCATTTTTTAAATTGAATGAATGTTACTTTTCATGAAACAAATACCCACATGATGTAAAATGTAGCAGCCTGCGATAATTGAATATATTAATTCTTTTGAAATGAAAGTACTTTTTTTTAAAAAAAAAAGGAACCGGACTGTTCTCTGAAAAAAATCTCTTACAATATATAGCTAATGTATTCTTTTTTAACATAGACATTAGTGGCAGTAATAATAAGAATATTATTTAGTAACAGGCAATTCTCTGGGTCTGGAATAATACTTAAGAGAAATCACTTTCATGTTAATGTTTTGTGAACTAAGTAACATGTAAATTACAGTGTTTGACTTTTATTTCTGAGTATCTGAAGAATTACCTGAAAAACTACTAGAGAATTTTCTTAAAAATAGATTTGAATTTTGCTGAAATTCAGAATAAAAAAAAAAAGAAAACCACGACAGTTTGAACACATTGAAACAAGTGTCAGTTTCTGTTCTAAAAAGGCATGATGATTTATTTCTGCTCGATTCCACAAGCAACCATTGAGTGTGTCCTGCTTTATGATCAGCTATAAGAAGGCTCATTTTTGAATGTTAAAAATATCTTACATTCTTCTGTATTAATTAGGGAAAGGACTGTTTATTCATGTCTGGGAATCCAAGAACAACAGTGATATTGTTCAATGTAATATCCCAATATATTCAATAGATTTATAGTTCCCAATTCACTTATTTTAAATAGTAATCAGTTCAATAAAATTCTAGTGCACTTATAAAATGTTGTCACTCTTTGGAGCCTTAGAGGGAGACGACGTTTCACTTGGCATAGAATGACTGGAGCCCTGACGGATCCCATGACTCGTTAACCCCGTGACTGCGCTGTGGGCCCTTGCGTTGGTCTGGGAGCCTGCCGGGCTGTGGGGCTGGGGCGGGAGCAGGGCTGTGTCTCTCCTGGCACACCGGATGCTGGCTACTTGCAAGCTAGGAAGGTAAACTGACGATGGAGGGTACCCCACACATACTCAGGTAAGCCCAAGTTCAGGAGGACTAGAGCCCCACACATACAAAACTGGGTTCTGGGGGAAGTGAAGTTCCCAGGGTCTAAGGACACTTCCTCTCACGCTGATGACCTCGGAGTGGTCTGCTCCGGAGGTCGCTTTGGAAAAAACCAATTTCACTCCTTCCCCCCATAATTGGAAACTGTTGGTGACCTTTGTCATAATTGTGCTGTCTTCTTTCCATATTCATTTTTTTTTTCTGTTTTACCCAATGGAACTTTTATTTCTAGTGCTTTTATCCCTTCCAGCAGCAAGCACAAGTATCCATAGGACCATGAGCTACACTCTTTTTGAGATTTTTTCCTTTCATTTACAAAGGGTATAGGGTCAAGATTTTTTTAATTAATGTCAGAAAACTATAGTGATACGTGCACATCCATGTTTATAGGTGTCCGTCAACAGACGAACGGATAAAGAAAATGTGGTGTATATATACGCAATGGAATTCTACTCAGCCATAAAGAAGAAGAAAATTGTGTCATTTGCAAGAAAAAATGGATGGAAGTAGAGAACATCAGCCAGTCTCCGAAAGTCAAGGGTCCTATATGTTATCTCTCATATGTAGAAGGTAGAGAGAAAATAGAAAGAAAAGAGGCTTCAGATAAACGATTAGAGAGATCAGTAGAATAGTGGAAGGGGAATGGGGGAGGAAGAAAGGAGAATTGATAAAAGATACAGTTCTTTCCTAATTCTTTAAGGAGGGAAACCCTGTTGGATTCATCTCACTCTTTGTGCGGACATTTCTTTGTCAGTCTGAAGTTGTTGCTATTGAAATATGTAAACAGTGTTTGTACATTGACCCCTGAATTTCTTTTACTTTCTATAAGCATTACATTTGGCCCATTCCTCTTTATAAAATAAAATGACTGGAAGTTACAACTTGTGGTTGCCTTTGAACCATAACATTCTATTGTTCTTCAAGTGAAAAATCCATATTTGAAGTTGAAATAAGTTGGATTTTTAAATATCTGAATTCAGAATTTATGTTGCAATTTTTTTCAGATGGAAAGATCTAGGCTGCCGTGGATTTCTAGAAAAGTCTGTCCCTAAGTACCATGCTGGCATCTGGGAGCACCCTGGCCAGATATCGAACTCCAGTATCTAGGCTGATCTCTGCTTTCTCTGGGATATCGTGTTACTAGATAGAGATCCATTCTGGAGACAGTGATGTCAGTTTCTAGGTACCTTTCAAAATGGAATGTCTGCGTTATAAAATAGCACTGTTTTTAGCATAGCAGGGGCCGCTGGCCTGGTACACAGACTCTCCACGCCACCCTTGCCTTCTGTGTTTTTCTCTGATCATTGTTCAGAGGAAATGTTCCCAGGGAGAAGAGGAACCCTGTCATTGAGGTCTGGGTCTTAAGAGGACAAAAGACAGAAAGCATGGTGTTGCTTTAATGAAGAGTTTCGAAGCCGGGTGTGGTGGCGCACGCTTGTAATCCCAGTACTTGGGAGACTGAGACAGGAGGATCGCAGGTTTACGGTAAGCCTCAGCTACTTAGTGAGGCTCTCCGCACTTAGTGAGACCCTGTTTCAAAATGAAGAATAAAAACTCAGGCTGAGGGTGGAGCTCAGAGGTGGAATGCCCCTGGGTTCAATCCCCAGTACCACAAAAAACAATCAATCAATCAATCAATCAATGAAGAGCTTCGGTGCAGGACGTTGGTTATGTGGGTGTTGGAACTACAGAAGATGAAGTAATCAGAGATTATTCACCACTCTGGGTCAGGGACATGAGAAATGAGAGATGATGTCTCTGGATCTGGGAGTGTGGAAGAGGGACTGGTGCTTCTCTATGGAACCCTGAACGAGGGGCTGCTGGGAATAGCACTAGGGAAACAGAGGAGAGGCCTCGGGGACCGCAGTGGTGGATGGGACCCAGCCACTTCCAGGGGCCACCGGAAGAAGGGAGAAACGAGAGGTTGGGAACACAAACCATAGCTCTTCCCATGGCTTCTGATTTCCTGCCAGTGGCTTCTGTTAGCAAAACCTAGCTAACAGAGGTGAATGGGCAATGGAACCTGGAGACGCTCCGACGTTACAGCGCAGAGAAGGGGAGCAAGAGGCCAAAGCAAAACAGGCAAAGAAGGGCCACATCTCACCCGCTGGGTATAGCGCTATACTGACTTCTACTTCCCTTTGATGGATGGGGAGACTCGAAGTGTCCTGAGATAAGAGAAATTGAAGGAACAGTAAGTAAATGTGATCGTGAACGTCTTTTCTGTGCACGTGTATATTCTGTGTCATATTGACAATGACAAGGGATTAAAGTGAAATTCTGGAGTCTTCCCATAGATGGACCGGGGCTGACCCTGGGTGTTTATGCGAAGTGTTTCTATATACTTTTGAATTCATAAATTCATCTCCCTGGGAATTGTCCACCATGTAGCCCCTGGCCTGAGGGCTGGAAGACAGTACTCAACACTTACTAATCAAATTTATACACAGACAAGCCAGTCAGTATCTCTCTCATGTGACACTGCAGTTTATGCTTGATAAAAGTCTAGTTTTGGCTAAGCAATGACTTGGGATAACTCTAAATTCATTTAAAAAAACGTGTCCTTTACAGTCATTCGTTATAATTGGTTTTGTACCTTTGAAAACAGCTTAAAACTTGTAATCTTCTCAGGGGGTCTCGAATGTAAAATGTAAATGCACACAAATCCCTAAATAAGGCTATAGAGTGATCTATGTTATATCAGTATCATAAGCAGCTGAGAAATGACTTAAAATGTATTGATGAAATAAATTTATTCCCCAATTTAGAGTATAGTAAATGTAGTAATGGAAGATAAAGGTAATTTAGTTCCCTAAGAAAGTGCTACTTTCCTCCTCTATGAAATGAGAAAAATATCTACCCCACTAAGTCATTCTGAGCTTTCAATAGGTTTATACATATAGACTGTTTATTCCCAAATTCCTAGTCCAGACAGGAGGGTGTCTCCAGTACAGCAATCAGATGGTGAAATGTGTACCTGCAACCGTCGCGAACTACTTGTCCACAGTCGGGTCCACAGAGTTGCTTAAAGTTGATCCAGGAGCACTGCATGGATTTCAGACAGACCCTGGGACTATCAGACACCCAGCCCCCTGCCGCATCCCCTTCCCCTGGCCCCAGGGCTGCAGGTCTTCACTGCTTGGCTGCTCCTCCGCTGAGATGGGCAGTGACTTCTGATTGGTCTGCTCCTTGCGTGAGTCACACTGAGACTTCGAGAAATGCCGCCATGCATAAATTCACTCTTCGGAACGATCCGACCTTTCCCAATAAAAATTTCTGCGTGTGCATCCATGCGTGTGCACCTTCCCTTGCTCTCACCCATCCCAGAGCTCCTGAGCGTCTCCACACAGCGCTTACAAGGGCCTTGTCATCTCACACAGTCGTCACTAGGCACCGGATTCCAAAGCATGGTTATGTGGTGGTTCCCTAACACCCCATGAACTCTATCCAGTACCTTCTTGTATGCATGGGCATTCTACCTCAGAGCTACACCCCCAGCCCTATTTTTTTATTCTTTATTTTGAAACAGGGTCTCACTAAGTGGCGGAGGGCCTCACCAAGTAGCTGGGGCTGGCTGCGAACCTGCGATCCTCCTGTCTCAGCCTCCCAAGTACTGGGATTACAAGCATGCGCCACCACACCCGGCTTACCTGCTTGTATTGAAACAACTTAGAAGTAATATTAATACCAGCCACCAATGCAGTGCAGAGGAGTACATGTTATCAAGAACACCCCAAGATGATAGTTCATCCCTTTACAAGGGACAAGTTCAGTTTAGTAATTAGTTCCTTCAACAACTTCATTCCTTTATTGTATTTTAACCAGTAGGAAAGGTTAAAATTTTATTCCCAGGGGGCAGGCAGAGATAAAGTCGACAAAAGTACTTCTGGAACATACCATGGGCATGGGTAAGTTGATATGAAATCCTTGTTCTTTTGTGGTTGTTGAAGAGACTCGTGTTTGCAGCACTTAGTTTCTCTGTGTTTTGGAGAGACATCATTGTATTAGATTTTGAAGGGCAAGTGACAACCACGCAGCCTGGATAAAACCATCAGGCAGTCGTTTTACTCATGAGAATACACTCCTGTAAGGGAACTTGCTGTGCATCCTCAGGGTAAGAGCCACTGCCCCTCTGTGCGCTGGGCAGCTGTGGCCAGCTCCTCACTCTCTCACAGCTGTAGCCCCCAGTGGAAAAACATTTCCTGCCCAAACCTTAGAATGGGTTGACGTTCTTGCCCCATGGTGACTCTGACTCAGCCTGAGCCACAGTCTGGCTCCCAGACCCTCGGCGCGCCCTGACTCAGGCTAGCTGCAGACCCCAGGGCTCAGCCAGGTTTCCCAGCACTGAGCTCTGGCAGGCCTGGGATGCTTCCCCAGCGGCCTGTCTGACTTTGCCTTGAGTTCCTGCCTCACCCCATCGGACTTCTCTAAAAGTGTTTTAATCTAGTGTGCAAATGTGAAAGAAAGGGACCAACCCACTGATGCACGTGACCAGTGCTAGTGATTGTCCGGCTGGTCAAAGACCCCACAGGTTGGTTTTGCTGGGGAACTTCATGTAGGTTCGGGACAGCCCCAGAAGGAAATGAGTCCTTTACCACACACTTTTCATTCTCATTTATACATGCACCTCTCTACGCTCTCATTCAGAGTTTACGTCTTTCTTTACACGTTTTTTTATTTGATTATCTCTTTTATTGATTTTCAGATAACCTACTGTGATATTTATTTAGCTATTCTTCATTTTTTATTAATTTTATTGCCTTCCCTTTTCTCCTTGTTATTCAGTGACTCTTTATTTCTCTTGGGTTTTAGAACAGAGACTGCTTTGCAACCAGACTGCCCAGCTCTAACTCTTACTCCAGTGATACTAGGCACGTAACTTTTAATAAGTTATTTCATCTCTTATAACTTGGTTTCCTCACCCCCAAAAAAGGGAAAAATGGTAAACTTGCCTCAAGTTGATGTTAACACTCATTGCAACTTTTAAATTGTGTTCATTCTCAGGTCCACGACCTGAATTTGTTTTATGTCAACAGGCGTCAACTTTTGACGATTTTGTTTTATAAACACGTCCATAATCACAATTCCATTTAATTATTTCATAACCCTTCAGATTTCCATTTTGCATATACATTTATTGTGAGATGGACTTTCTGCCAGAAGGCTACATGGCCCAGACAAAGGTGGTGAAACCCTGCCTTACAGAATTTCAGAGCAGCAGGTCAGACCCTTGGAGTGGCCCGTGGGACACCTTTAGTCACTCTTTCTTCCAGACTGTTATATGAGAGAAATAAATTTCTCTCTTAGGGGCTATTTCACTTTGGAGGATAGCATCAACACAAATACACCAACTAGAACCCTAACTCTAAAACTTTCCATGCACACACAGTTCTTATTTTACTCTGAAAGTGGGTGTGGGATTTTTGTATCATGGTCCCACTGATCCGTACACCCACAAACTAGAAGTTTCATAGGCATTTACCACCTTCTAAGAGCCAATGTTTCAGATGTGAACTATAATGCCAGTCTGATATATTTCCCTTTGTAAGTAATTTCTTTATTTTGTTCATAAGTTTGTAACAAGTTTCTTTTAGTGTTTAGACTCTAAGAATTTTATAATCCAATATATATTTCTTCATCTATCTCTCCAGGAATACAAAGAAACTCCGTAAACACGCCTTTCATCTGCTTTGAATAATTTTCTTTTATTATGTTTATTAACTATTGACTGTCCTTTATCTTTTTTTTAGAAATTCAACCATTTCTGTGTTAGATTTTCTGAATTTATCTTCTCTTTATCTTAGTTTTTTTCTCTAATGATGTTTATTTTTTTAAAAAATTTCCTCTGTGTTTGAGATATTTCTTGTACTTATTTGAATCTTAACACTGATCATTATCTATTTCAATTTACCTGGAACTTTTTCAGCTTGAATATCATGTTCCTTTTCCTTTTTTTCTCCTGTGCTTCATATTTTAAAGTATGTAGCAGAAAAACATGGAAAACATGTGTTACAATTGAAAAATTTCAGCAGAAACTATTTTTTAAAAAGACAAAAGGACATGCCAGAAAGGAAAATAAAACATCAAAGATGAAAATTTCTATCTATGGGTTGATCCACAAACTGGACACAGCAGACAAAAGAGTCAGTGGACTCAAAATTTGGTTAATAAAAATTATGTCCCTATCACTCTGAACTATATTATGATGTGAGACTACAATGCACCAAAAAAAGCATATATATTTAAAAAATACAATGAAGACAAAGAGTTAAAAAAAGTCTACAGCATCCAAGATCTGTGGAAAATATCAAAAAGTTTAACTCATATCAAATTGAAGTGCCAGATATAGAAGACAGAGTGACTGGGGCCAAGAATTTCCAAATTAAGGAAAGACAACAAATAACAGACCCAAGAATCTCAGAGAACAAAATCAGAATAAATACAAAGGGAAAAATTTGCAAAACGCACCAGCCAAGTTACCAACATTTAGAGATAAATAAAAATCCTGAAGGCAACAAAGGAAAAGAGATGATGCTTATGGGAAATAACCATAAAATTACAACTGATTGTCTTCAAAACACAATGAAAGTCGGAAGACAATGAAAGGTTTTCAGATGAATGGAAGATACACACATAGAAACAAAAGAACATGTCACCCAGGGATCTAGCCTCTAAAACATCCATTAATATTGAGGAGATAAAGACATGTAGGACCTACAGAAGCCAGCAGAATTTATCTCCAGCAATCCTACATCACAATAAATAAAGAAGGTTCATATCCAGAAAGTACGTACTATCAGATAAGAACTTGATTCTAAAGAAAGAAATTTAAAAGCCCATAAAGAGGCATGTGTGTGTGTGTGTGTGTGTGTGTGTGTGTGTGTGTATGGCATACATACATACATATATATGTGTGTTTATATGTGTATATATATATATATATATATACACATATATCACACACACACACACACACACACACACACACACACACACACACACACTTCAATCTCCTTTAAATATGATTGGCCATTTAAAGTAAAAATTGAAAAATGTGACCATGAGTTTTACAGTAAACATAGAACTAAAATATATGAGGACAATATATGTCATTAAAGAATAGAAATGATGGTAGTTATTTTTGGCATACCTAACAATCCATTGGAAGAGGTTACATGTATTCTAAAATTGCTTTGTTTGTACTTATTTGATTCTTAAAAGTGATCATTCTCTATTTCAGATTCTGTAGACACCTTTTTAACTTGGATATCATGTTTCATCCAAATGAAAAGAGAGAGAGAGGCAGAGAAAAGGAGAGAAAAGAACAGAAATTACAATAGAAACATTGAATGTAAAGATGACAAACTTAAAGGTATGGCAATAATTATAGAAAATGTAAATGGGCCAAGCATTTAAAAGAAAGGAATTATCTGCACAAAAAAGCAAGGCCAAAGTATATCTGTTTCTAAGAAATTGACTTACAAACATGTTAAAAGTAGAATGATGAAAGATAGTCAGCATTTAAACACTAACCATACAAGTATCAGGGATAGTCAATTGTAAGATAGAGTAGAACCCAAAATTTAAAAATTTTTATAATGATGAAAAGATCAGTTAATGAAGAAGATATAATATTATAAAATATATATGCATCTTAAAACAAAGATTAGAAACATATAGAGAGGAAAATATTTAGGGAATATAGATGAATTCTCAATCATGATTGAACACTTAGCTAGCACTCTCTGTAATATAACATGCAAGTAAACAAGATTTAGTAAAGATATAAAAGATTTAAACTACACTGGCATCCAACGTGACCTGATTGGTATTTATGGAATAATATACCCAACAAAAGCAGAACACACATTTTTCCAAAGTACAGATGAAATATTGGCCCAGAGAGACCACATCCTATGACATAAGACAATTCTCAAGATATTTCAAAAGACTAAAATTATACAGAGTACATTTGTGAACTACAAATGATGTTGAATAAGAAACTGGTAACTATAAGGTAAATAATACCTAGTAAATAACCGATCGGTGAAAGAAAAAATCTAACATTCCCTAGTAGGAATGGTCAAGAAAAATTAAAAATATAACAATAAAATATAGGCCCTCACCATAAATCCTGAAGGTATTAAAATGATATGGCAGGGACACTATGAATAACTTAAAGCCAAGAAGTGCTACTGTTTAGGAAAAATGAACCAAATCCCTTGAAATTCATGCATTGCCAAAACTGATTAAGATGAAATAGAAAATATAAAACCATTTTACCACTGAAAGAAAAGCAATTCGTATTACATAATTTCCTACAAAGAAAATTCCAGGTCTATATGGTCTCCTTGATTATTTTTATCATTTGAGAAGTAATTATACAAATTACATAATTTGTATCATTATCAGTGGAAGCAAAAACAATTCTAATACATTTTTCAAAGCCACCAAAACCCTAATTGAAAAATGAGACAAGATCTTGACAAAAGAAAAATACAGGCCAATATCTCCTATAAGCAAAGATAAGAAATTTGATGAATATTTAGCAAATTGAATCCATCAATGTAAATAAAAGATAATATGCAATATTCAATTCGTTTATCCCAGAAATTCAGAATTAATTTAACACTTGAAAATCAACATATTTAATCATATAACAAATTAAAAAAGAAAATCCATATGATTGTTTTGATAGAAATATTTTAAAAATTTATAATATTCGATATCTATTTATAGAATTCTCAGCAAACTAAGAGTAGAAGATAACTTCCATTGTTTTTAGAATATGCAACTCAATAACAAAATGGCAAAAATGATCAGCTAGAAATTTATAGACATTTGGGAGAAGAGTATGTGCAAATAAGAATAAACACATAGAAAGGGTCTCAATATCGTTACTCATTAAGACAATGAAAATTAAATGCAGCATATGACAGCTACCTGCATACCTACTATAATGCCAAATTGTCAAGTAAAAAAGCGAAAACAAGAAATTTTGCCAAGGATATTTACTGTGGCTTGGATCTGGAATGTCCCCTAAGAGCTCATGTGTTAGAGACTTGGTCCCCAGAGTAGCAAGGTCCAGAGGTGGATCCTGAGGGTTTTGACCTCATCAGTGGATTATTCCACTGATGGCTGAATGGACTACTGGGAGGTGGTGGATACTTCTGGCAGGTGGAGCATGGTTGGAAGAAGTGGGTCACTATGAATGTGCCCCCGGGGACCGTATCTTGTCCCTGGGCCCTTCCCCCACCTCTGCTTTCCAGCTGCCCTATGTTAAGCATCTTTCTCACACACCAGACACTTCCTCCATGATTTCTCTGCCTTGGAGCCAGCCAACCATGGACTGACACTGCTGAGACCATGAGCCAATGTGAATCTTCCCTCCTTTCAGATGTTTTCCTTAGTATTGATCACCGTGACAAAAAGCTGACTAATACAGTTTAGAGCAACTAGACCACTCGTCCATTGGTAGGGGAAAAGCAAGATGGTATCACCACTTTGAAAAATTGTCCATTTCTTAAAAAGGTAAAAAGGTAAATACCAACCTACACTATGATTTAGCAATCTGACTCCTAGGAATAGATGTGAGAGAAATAAAAACATTTATCCACAACAAGCTTTATAAAGAAAAGGTTCACACCAGCTTTATTCATTACAGCTCTAAAACTAGAAACAATTTTGATTTCTATCAGTAGATTAACAAGATGATATATTTATAACCAGGAATATTATTAACTATATTACATTTTTTATGGTACTAGAGATTGAATCCAGGGGCCTTCTACCTCCAGGCTACTCCCCCAGACCTTATTATTTTTTATTTTGAAACAGGGTCTTCCTAAATTCCTGAGACTGGTCTCGAACTTGTGATCCTCATGTTTCAGCCTCCCAAGTACTGGGTTTACAAGTGTGTGCCACCATGCCTAGCTTTAAATTACATTTTAATAATTAAACACTCTACTGAAACAACATAGATTGTCAGTTTGGATTTTAAAAAAAGGCCGGTTCAATAGGATAATAAAGAAACACTAAGTTAGACAATGTAAGGTAGACACCACCACCAAAGGCCACCTAACTCTATGCTGTCCACAATAAGCCAATTTTATATGAAAACACAGATAGGTAAGAATTAAAATATGGAAAACATATACTATGCTAACATGAATCAAAATAAAGTTGGAATGGCAGTATTAATAACAAATTGGATTGAAGGACAAAGATTATTTCCAGGAAGAAAGAGGAACGTTCTATTATGAAAAAGAATTCATCTGTCAAGAGAACAAAACTATCCTAAATATGCATTTACCAAATAACTGAGTTTTCAGGAAGATAAAACTAATAGGATAACAAAAAAGTAAAGAGATCAAAAATCATATTTGGGGATTTCAAAATTCTTCTTCTAGTATGTGATAGAATAATTACACAGAATATCAGTGATGATAAGATAATTTGAGTAATATTTTGAGCCACCCTAAGCCAATTTATATTTATAGACCAATATACACATTTGTTTCAAGTTCATGGACACTGTTCCCCAAGATAGACAACATTATGGAAAAAAAACATGCCTTCTGGTCAGCATTCTTACAGCTATAATCTAAAAGACTGACCATGTAAATTAGAGGAAAGAAGATTTATTTTCTTACGGTTTTGGGTTTAGTCCATGTGAGGCCAGGGACTGTGGATCTCAGGGCATGGCGGTGGGAGGTGGGGAGAGGGAGAGCACATGGGCTGTGCTCCTCACATCATGGAAGCCAGAAGCAAGAGAGAGAGCAAGGGGAGGCGGAACCATATATAATCCCCAAGGCCCTAGGGATCCTCTCCCTCCAGCCACACCCTACCAGTCTACTGGGCACCACACAGGTAAATCCATTACAGTGGGTTTATCCACTGCTGGCATTAAAACCTCATGACTCAATCAACTCCAATTACCAATTTATGAGCTCTTCGAGGGGCTGTTTTATATCTAACCATAACAATGCCATAGCAAATTTTAAAGTATGTTCCATGACCACAATAGAATTAATCTAGAATTCAGCAACAAAAAAGTGTCTGCAAAATATCCAAATATTTTCAATCTCCAAAATTAAGAAAAGCATTTCAGGACAACCCAAAAATCATGTCATAAGTGAAATTAGAAATGCTATAATGAATAAAAATAAAAGCACAATTCATTAAAATTTTATATATAGCATAGAAGGGTTTTAAACATTACATGCTTATATTTAAAAATTAATCATATAAGCTAGAAACAAAAAAAGACAGAAACAAATACAGAGTACGAAGAATTAAGGAAATCATATAGATAAGAACAGAAGTAAAGGAACTACAAAACAAAATTAGATAGAAAATTAAATAAACCATTTTAAAATTAATAAAATGGATGAACCTCTAGCTATACTGATCAGGAAAAGAAGTCATGTTAATCAGCTTTCCTTTACTGGGACAAAATTCCTGAGACATATAAACTTAGAGAGGAGGGTTTATTTTTGCTCACAGTTTCAGAGTTTTGTCCGTGGTCACTTGGCCCTGTTGATTTGGACCCGTGGTGGCACAGTACATTACAGTGGAGCACAAATTAGAGGAGGCCTGCTTATCTCATGGTGGCCAAGATGCAAGAGAGAGAAGTAGGGGCCGGGGTCCCAATATCCCCACTGAAGACACATCCTCAGTGACCTAACCCCTCCAGTAGCCCCCACTCCTTAAGGGTTGCATGACTTCCCAATAGCACTGCAGATTGTCTACCAAGCCTTCAACACCTGGGTCTTTAGGGGACAGTCAAGAACTAAACTCTAGCAGAATCATAGAGCAATAAACTACCAGGAAGAGAAATGAACATGGGGACACAACTACAGAACCTACAGATAAAACAGGATAATAAAAAAAACCACTCAGTTAGACAATTTAAGGCAATACCACCACACAAGATCCTGCAAGAAGAATTAGACAACCCGAACAGTTCTACATCTATTGAATTTATAATTATAAATCTATGAAAACAGGACAGGTTCTGATGGCTTCACTGTTGAATTTCACTAAATACTTAAGGAAGAAAAAAATACCAATTTATACACATCTTTTCAGAAAAGACAGGAACAGTGATCACTTCCCTATACATTCTACAATGCCAGGATTGCCCTACCACAATAACCAGGACACCCCTAAAAAAATCACAAGAAAGGGGAACTATAGAACCATGGCCCTTATTATCATAGACACAGCAATCTGTAACACTTTACCAAACTGAATCGAGAAATATATATATTAATGAATAATGCAACATGATTAAGCTGGATTTAACTCAAGAATGCAAGGTTGATTTAGCATCTGGAAATCACTTAGTATAACCCACCTACTGTCAAACTAAAAACAAAACAAAATGAAACACCAAATAAAAGAGAAAAAGGAAAAGCCCTACAAGGTTAGCAAAATGCATTACATAAAATAGAGTATCCACCCACAATTAACATTCTCTGCATGGTGAAAATAGAAAGAAGTCCAATAAAAGGCATCTAAGGAAAACCAGCTGCAATATTATTCAGGAAAGATTGAATAGTACCCCCGTATGATTGAAAAAATGGCAAGAAAATCATTTATCACCTGGAGAGGATGGAAATGAGAAAATAGCTTTATTTATTTATTGAATCCAGCAAGTTGTGGCTCATTAGTGTTGCATTAAACAGAGGGATTTTTGTTTGCTTGTTTGTTTGTTTTTTGTTCAACTCGTCTCTCTCCTCTCATTTTATGATAGGTGGCTAAAAAGCTAGAGACCATCTTCAACATTCTGCCTAAATACCCCTTTTGTGAAATCGTCTAGTTCATTGGATACATTTCTATTTTTTGCATTTCTGCACCAACGGTGTTGCTGAATTGCTGTGCCCCATAGCAAGCGTCTTTCCTCAGCTCCCACTAGCCTTTTTCTCACTTTCCTTTAGCTCCTCCCATCAGCCTCCTTCAAGCCCTCCTAGCCTCTACCTGTAGTTCAGTCCCAAATCCAACGCTACACGCTCTGGGTAGAGTTGCATTAGCGCCCTGGTTCCAGCTACCTAAATTCTTTCAATTATCTACTACTGTGAAACAAATGACCCCAACTCACTGGTGTAAAGCAACACCTGTTTATCAACATCACCCTCATCGCATGGCTCTGGGGTTGACTGAACTAAGCTGGGTAGCTCTTACCGGGACTTCCCACGTGACAGAAGTCAGATGGTGGCAGGATGTGGTAGTCATCTTAAAGATGCCAGTTATGCTGGGACCTTGGTGGGGACGGCTAATCAAGTAACTACACATACCCTCTCCATATGATCCGCCCTTTGGGGCATAGGTGACGGTGTTCAAAAAGAACAAGTCCAGGAGAGAGGCAGCAAGGTCTGTACACCCTTTGTTCCAGTCAGCATTCTTGAAGCTATAATCTAAAGACTGACCATGTAACTCAGAGGAAAGAAGATTGATTTTCTTACAGTTTCGGGTTCAGTCTATGTGAGGCCGGGGACGGCGGATCTCAGAGCATGGCGGTAGTAGGCGGAGAGAGGGCGAGCACATAGGCTGTGCTCTTCACATCGTGGAGGCTGGAAGCAAGAGAGAGAGCAGGGGGAGGAGAAGCCATATACAATCCCCAAGGCCGCACCCCCAGACACCCACCTCCAGCCACATTTTAACAGCCCAGGCCACCACCCAGATACATCCATTACAGTGGATTTATCCACTGCTGCGATTATAACCCTCATGACTCAACTCTATCCATGCTGAATGCTAATAAATGAACTCTTCACGGGATATTTTATATCTAACTATAACAGCCTTTTATTGTGTAGCCTGAAAAATCACGCTGTATCACTTTTTCCTGCATTCTGTGGGCCAGGAGCAAGTCTCTGTGCCACCAATCTTCGACAGGTGCTGAAGGGGGTGCCGCTTAGGCTCTAACTCTTGGTAGAAGGACCGTGAAAGGATTTGAGGATATATTCTCAAACAACCACTCTCCAACATACATTAGAAAGGCATCAAGTTGTAAACAGTACTGGGAACATACACATGTTCCAGCGAATTCCTGAGCATCTATGGCTACCAACCCGGGATGCCAAGGCACCGAGACACTTGTAGAGGGCGCACTGTCAGAACTTTCCTGCTGCCTTACCCAGTTGAGAGCTTGAGCACTCCCTGGCTCCCTCCCCCTGCGTCTTCCAGCTCTGTGTCTGGGATCACTTCCCTGGTGTTCCATCCTCAGGGCCAGGAGTGCTCCCAGCCAGAAGAGCCCCCTTCGTGGCGTGGGGGGAATCTGATCAGCTTCAGCACTGAGTATCAGATCAGCTTTCTTTCTGGCTTCCTTCGGGCCCTGAGTATTTATTACCTCTGTTTCCTGGAGACCAGCCCCAGCTTCTGGCCGTGGCTGCAGGAATCAGGTCCTCGTCTTCCCTCTTGCTTCTTGCCTGTTTTCCTGCCCACCAGCCGCATGTAGGGCAGAAGTCTCCATCAGAGCCCCGTTCCTCATGGCTGGGGCTCTGCACCGCCAACTTGCCCTCATTCTGGGCTCTGCTCCCCGCCAGGGAGCCGCGGAGCCCTCACCTCTGGCCCTTCTCTATGCTAACCACCTGCCTGCCTGGACCTCTGGCTTCAACCTGCTGCCAAAGACCCTGGACAGCAGACTGCCATCTTTCTAGACTGCCAGCTGCCGGGACCTTCTCCAAATACTGCTAATTCTCCAGTCTGGCCCTCACCCATTGCATCCAGTTCCCAGTTCTGACATTGCATTTGACTTTCTCTGTGGCTGCAACTGCCTCCTTTGCACTCCTATGATCCACGCCCGGTGAGGTCCAGGGAATCAGTTACAAAGAAAGAAAAAAGAAAGACTCACCGCGATGCTATCCGTCCAAATTTGCTCCTTCCATTAAAAGCTTAAAGGGCGGCTGGCTTGATTTTTGCCACTCCGCCATGTGTCCATATTGTCAATTACAAACTAATTAATTAGAAAAATGTAGATGGCTCCCAACTCCTTCACCTTCTCTGTTGTTTAACCTCTAGAAAGACCGTCGGCTACAACCTTCCTTGATGGGTTCCTCGTCGCCCCTTGTGTGACGTGCTCTCGGCTACCCCGACCTGCTAACTCCACGCGTGTGTCCCAGCATGCTGGATCTCAGGTCATGGCTTCCCTTACCGGGCAGCAGTAGTAATCTGGCCCTCGCTACTCAGACTCCTTGTACGCTCAGCTTTCTGGCCCCTGCCTCACCGCTCTGACAAACTGCCACCTACATCTGCCTGGGTTTGCTTAGTACATCTGGAGAAGCGGGGAGCAAACTAAATTAATCTGCCTCTGTAGTATAAACTCTGCTCATGGTACTTGTACACAGTGTCGATTTTTAAGTGCATAACAGACAATCAAGGATTTGCTAAATTTTCCTTGACTCCCACTCCACTTAATGGAAGCTGGAGAATTCGACTTTAGATTCGTGATATGTTGTTTATTTTTTTTCTTCCCTAAGACTGCTCAAAACTGGCATGGATTTTTGGTGGGGAGAATAATATGGTTAGCATGTTTATAAATTAACAGTCAAGGAGGTGTACAAACCCAGAATTATTCCCTCAGGAAGCAAGCTGCTGGCTCTGACATCTCTTCTCTTTCTTAGCTTGCCAGAAACAGATGTTGACAGTTTCCTCATTTGGGGACTCTATCCAGAAGGATGAATCTCACCCCGGAGAAACGCAATATACTGTACATGACTTCTTATAAGCAAAGAAGTCGTTTATTTAAGCTGAGAGAAAGTGCATGCTGTCAAACCTATACAAAGAAACGACTGAACGCCATAGAGCTCAGCCAGGCCTGGGCTTTGTGGAAAGGTTCTAGGCTAGTCGAAAGAGGAAACAGTGCTTGGAGGTGGCGGGTGGAGTCAGCCCAGAGACCAAAGTCCTCTGCACACAGAGCCAGCCGTCTCTGAGAAGTGAAAAAAAATGCCAGCCACCCAGCCGGCTATTTTGACCACATCTCAAAAAGGAAAGCAATTTCTTTTAACACATTAAAAAAAATGATAATTAATCAGTTTTCACTTAAAAGGTATTTACCAGGAGCTTCTCATATGCCAAACACTGTGGGTGTGCTGTGTTCGCACACAAAAAAATGGTACCCGACAGTTTCTATTTTCAAAGCCTTCAACATTTAAATGGTGAGATTGTGAAAAATAAGAAATCTGGTGAAAAAAGGTGAAACCAGTTTGGCTAATTCATCTGTAGGTGCCCAGAAAATCCAGCCTAAATTTTGATTATAAGGCATTTTTCGGAGAGCTGCTTTTTTTCTTTGAATGCAGCGTTCCCGATTTGGCTGTAGGTCACATACCTGATGTGCGCCTCACAGAGACGGGCGCCTACTGTGGGATGCATGGAGCCAGATATATATCGGGAAGGAAGCGGGGACAGCTCGGAGACTCCAGTCGATGGGGAACGGGTGGAAACCGTCAGAGCCCAGTGGCACGTGGCAATCAGAGCTTGAATGACTCCCTTTGAACAAAAATGTCATGCTGACCTGGCGGACAAGATGGCAGGCTATAACTCCCCCCACGAGAGGCATCTGGCAGCCGCTATCTAAAGGACAGATTCAATGTCTAATCAGGGTGACCTGAAACCGCCAATCACGCACCACTGTCTTCAGGGACACCAAGCTCCGGCGTTCTCAAGAACGCAAGATGACCCTTTCTTCTCTGCTCAGTCAGCAGGAGGTTTTCGGGTGCCTGGTGTCGGCAGGCCTCTACAATGGGCTCAGGGACATGGAGCTGCAGGTCTGTATGGCTTGGATGCCCATGGCCTTGACATTTGATGGTCATTAAGACGTGTCATATTTGTTCCCAGAGCATCATATGCTGAAAGTTCAAGACCCTCTTCTGACCAGAAATCCTGATAACTTTATTGCTTTGCAGAGAATTGACCAGGAATATGATCTGCCTAATCGTTTCAGCTGCCAAATCCTTTGTTCAGGGTCGCGGCGGAGTCAATATTGTTGCTTGTGCTTGTCCAAATGCCTGCGAAAGGAAAACCCTATTTTATAAAATCGCGCATCCGTTTAATCCAGTAATTCCGTTTCTGTGAATCTTTTGTGGGGAAAGAATCATAATGTGGCAGAAATTTCATGCAAAAAGAAGTGTACGGGGACATTCCAATAGCAAACACATTACATAGAAAATATAAACAGTTGTATAAAGGAGGAAGATAAGGAAGTTTTTAAAAATAATTATTTTCAGAAAAAAGTCTCACAATATAGCACTAAATGATAAAAGCAGATAACAAAGTCATATTCATTCAACGTTATTTATTGAGTGCTGAAGATGTTCTAGGTCTGGAAATACCACTAGAGACCCAAGGGGAGGAAAAATTTCTTTCCTGTTAGAGCTAACATTCTGGTGTATTCAATAATGTTCTTTCAACTAAGTCAGCAAATAAACAAAAAGCAAACAAGTAAGTTAACACAGACTAGAAAGCAGAAGGGAATTACAATGGATGCGCTGCACACACCCGTTGGATCGCTTTCCATTTTTGTGCACAGAGTCCCGTGGACTTCTGGGAGTAAGTCTGACATATGGCCAGGGACAGCACACTAGTAGGTAGCATAGCTTACACACGGGAAGTACCTCTTCCCACGCGGACTTCATCATTTAGGTAGTTATTTCTGCAGTGCTGGGGATTGAACCCGTGGCCTTGTGCATGTTGGGCAAGAGCTCCACCATGGAGCTGCACCCCCACCTCCTGTGTTTCAGATTTTAACATGAATCGTCTCTCTTCATTTTTACAGCAACCCTTTGAGAAAAGTGCCGCTATCCTCACTGTGTAGGGGAATCCAAGACCACGGGTGTTCCTTTTCCTTCTACAATCTGTCTCTTTCTGAGTTGCTCTGGTGAGCACAGGACCCATGCACATCTGCCTACTAGCTGGGGCAGTGGGTGCCCCTGCAGCTTTTGAGAACGCCTTACCCCTGCCATATTCAAATGAAATTCCTTGCCAATCAACACGTGGCAAAACGGCCACACAGTCACCATGGATGTCTTTTAATCTTTATCAGCACATTCGCTATGAAAGTGAGCCCAAAATGTAGGGGTCCAACTGGATTTCTGCTATTGCCTATGAAACTAGCTTCCTTACTGGGAATTTTTGTTCTGCCCCATTTAATCTTTCAAAACCACCTTATTTTAAAATATTATCCTTTTTCCTGATTCTTCTCATTTGCCCTCGGATGTCCAAATTTAGATATTTAAGTTAATAATGAACCTCTCCGGACTTAATGCAACATTTCTATGCAGGTCTAAGATTTTTCTAAGATTACGGCGTCCTCATAAGAAGTGTGTGGACCCAACCTGCATTTGTGAAAGGTCATTATGCACCAATTTCTGATCATAATCACTTCTGCTCTTAGAGCCTCCATCAGAACTACAATTCAAACTGAACTGCTCATACTAATAAGGACAGTTTTTCTGTATTGACTTAAAATAAGAACACAGTCAACCAGGGACAGATTTCACACTAGCAGTGTTGAGTTGAATGGAAGCAACTCTCTTCTTGTTAGCAGCCTAACCCTGACGATCTCTATGACTTGGATTTTGGTCACATGGAAGAGAAAACTTACTTTAATAGCTTAGGCAAAAGAAGTATTTAGAGACTTATGAAATTTAAGGAAGTTTCAAATTGCCAAGCCAAAGGAGAGAAGGAGTGTGTCTGGACTTCATGGTGTACATGAGAGGGTGAAATCTACAATAGAATGTGACCCACCCTCCCTCCCTCTTTCCTTCCTTCCTTCCTTCCTTCCTTCCTTCCTTCCTTCCTTCCTTCCTTCCTTCTTTCCCTGTAGAAATTGATCCCAGAAGCATTCTACCTCTGAGCTATACCCCCAGCCCTATTTTATTTTTTAGTTTGAAACAGGGTCTCATTAAGTTGCTGAGGGTCTCACTAAATTGCTGATGTTGGCCCTGCGATCCTCCTGTCTCAGCCTCCCAAGTACTGGGATTACAGGCATGTGCCACCAGGCTGGGCTAGTATGGGGGCATTTCTAAGAGCAGAGTTTGCTTGGTATGTGGTTTTTCTTTTAACATATCTATTTGTTTTTAAAGTGTATTTCTTACAGACAGTGTATAGCTTGGCCTTACTTTATTATACTTTAAAACACTGTTTTCTTTTAATTATAAAATTTACACCATTTACATTTAACCTAATGTCAATTTGGGGAGGGGGAGTAATCTTTCATCCTGCTATTTATTTTTCTATTTTTCCCATCTGTTCTTTGTTATTTTTTTCTTTTACTGCCCTTCATTTTAAAACTATTTTTAGTGTTACATTAAATCTTGTCTGTTGTCTTAATCGCTATGTCATTTCGCCTAATTTTCAGTGAGGAGTTTACAATCTGTATCTTTCACTAATCATCATCTACCTTTAAAGAATATGATACGACGCCATGGATAACGTGATAACCTTAAGTATTTTCATTTTCCTCCTTTCTTTTTTTGTGCTACTGTAGACATATAGTTGACATCCGTGAGTGTCACAACCCCTAAAACACACGGTTATCATTTTTATTTCATGTTGCAATTGTCTTTTAAAGCAATTTAAGTTGAGGGGAAAAATATCTCTTATACTTACCAATATATTTATCAATTCTAGTCTTCTTCATATCTTTCTGTTGATTTAAATTTCCATCTGGTTTCATTTTCCCTCAGCATAAGGAATTTCCTTGAACATTTCTTTGAGTCTAGATCTGCTGGCACTGAGTGTCTCGACTTTTTTTGAGTGAAAAAACATCTATGCCTTTTACTTTCATTTTTGAAAGATATTTTTACTGGGTATATAATTTCAGGTTGATGGTTCTTTCCTCCCACACGTTGTAATTGTTGTTCTGTTTGTCCTCCGGCTAGCATCGTTTCTGAGATTATATCAATAATTCTACCTTGGTCACTCGGCAGGTCACAGACTTCTCATTATCACCGACTTATACCAATTTGATTCTGACACACCGTGGGATGGGTTTTCTCCATGTCTATCCTGCTTGTTATTGGTTTAAGATTTAGGATCTGTTTATAGTTTTCACTAAAGTTGGAAACTTTCCAGCTATTATTTCTTCAACATTTTATAGCCTCTAACTACCCCTTTTGAGAACACGTTTTCACGTTTGGCAGGCTGTGTGTGAGCATGTGTACGTGTGTGTGTGTGTGTGTGTGTGTGTGTGTGTGTGTGTACACGTGTGTGTATACCTGTCCTCCTCTCTTTCCGTAAACTGAACAGTTTCTAATGCCCTGTGTTCAAGTTCTTTGTTCTTTTCCTCTGCAGTGTTTCATATGCTGTTAAATCCACTGGATAAATCTTTAACTCCCAATGTTAGTTCAACTCCCGAATTCCTATGTGACAATTTTATTGCTTTAATTTAGCTTCTTGTTTGTATTTTTATTTAAATCTTTAAACATATTTATAGTGGCTAGGTTTGCTTGTTTTGTTTTGCTTTTTGTGGTACTGGGGATTGAACCCAGGGCACTCTACCTCGGAACTACACTCCCAGCCCTGTTTATTTTTTGTTTTGAAATAGGATCTCACTAGGTTGCTGAAGAGTCTCCCTAAGTTGCTGAGGCTGACCTCGAACCTGCGATCCTTCTGACTCAGCCTCCCAAGTACTGGGATTACAGGTGTATGCCACCACCACCATGCCTGGTTTATATTGATTTAAAGTTTGTGTCTCATAACTCCATTATTTTTGTCCCATCTCTGATACTTCTGTACCTGTTTCTATTGATTAATCTTTCTGTTAAGAGTCACATTTTCCTACTTCCTCCTATGCCTAGAAATTTAAAAAATTTAGTTGGTGTCTAAATTTTGACTTTTTTAAAAAAGACATGGGAGTTTATTTGGCCAACAGTCACATTATGTTCAGGTCAGCTTAATCATCCACGTCTGTGAGCCAGCGCTGCTAGGATGAGTCTAGAATGATCCTTGATGTAGGGACAGTTCAGTCCGATGATTGCAGAGTGACGTCCGAGTGTCTTGAGTTTTAAAAAGGTCTCTTCACTTGAACTCGTCAGGTCCAGCTGTCATCCTCTGCTCAGGCTCCCCCTCCTCTCACCAAGACCTAGGTCTGGAAAGTTCTTCCAAACCACCTTGCTCACCTCATTTACTGCCTAGTCTCAAGGCTCTTGTTCAAGTTGTTGTCTCATTTTTGCAAAGTGGTGTTTTCTAAATATTGTTCATTTTTCTAACTGTAGAGGATGAGAAGATGTCTGGGATCCTTTACTGCAATGTGACCAGAAGCAAAAGTCCCACTCTAAGGTTTTTAAGCAAGGAAAGAATATGATTAAGGTACAGTAAAGTTATTTAGGAAGACCACTACAGCCAAAAATTAGGTTGTAGATTAAAAGGGTTATAAAATTGAGAGAGGAACGGTAATCAAGAAATATCATTAATCACAGAAAGAGATGATAATCTAAGTCACCAAAAAGCAGAACACAGACAGGCGTGGTGGCGCATGCTAGTAATTCCAGTACTTAGGAGGCTGAGACAGGAGGATCGCAGCCAGCCTCAGCTACTTAGTGAGGCCCTCCATAACTTAGTGAGACCCTGTTTCAAAATAAAGAATAAAAAATAGGGCTGGGGGTGTAACTCAAAGGTAGAATGCCCCTGGGTTCAATCCCTAGTACCAAAAAAAAAAAAAAAAGCAGAACACGCTGGACATGGTGGTGCACATACTGTCATCCCAGTAGTTGGGAGGCTCAGATAGGAGAATCGCAGGTTCAAGGACAGCCTCAGCAAGTAGTGAGACCCTCAACAACCTATCAAGACCCTGATTCAAAACAAAAAAATAAAAAAGGAGATTAGGGGTATAGCTTGGAGGTAGAATGCCCCTGGATTGAATCCCCAGTAATACACGCACGCGTGCACGCATGCATGCAAAGCGAGTTGAAAATCAGGAGTTCAAAGTCAGAAATGCTCTAGGTAATTCTTCATCTAACTCATCTATTAATAAACATTTACTGTGGCCTTGTCTCTTTATCTATTCCATCACAGTGACTTACTATCTCTTGTACACTAAGCACCGTGAGCTCCCAAGACACACCCCCTACCCCACGATGCTCACGCTGTAGAGCTGTAGACTTCAACAGAACTTTCCTTGGTGGTGGAGAGAGAATCTGCTAGCCACCTGTGTCTGATGTTACTGAGGAACTATGTTTTTAATTTTAGTTAACTTTAATAAATTACAATACATTCAAACAAAAGCCTGACAGAGCTAGGAACAACCACATTGGATATTGCCTTTCTAGAGAGATGCTCACACACACACACACACACACACACACACACACACACACACACACTTACAATTGAATCTATTAGTCCTCAATAAGGGCTTCTGACGTTACTCTCAGAACCCAGCAAGACACACTAACTTTCTTGAGATACTAAAGGGCTGGGAGAGACATGAGGAAGGTGTTTACATTTTAGCAGAATATTGAAGGAAAATAGTAAATACAGAAAAATAGGAATGGGGAAGGTGTGCTCTTGTCACAGGGAAAGGATGTGGAAAATAAGGAGTTTTCTCAGACTAGAGCACGAGGAATTTATGGAGCAGTAATAAAATAGAAAATGAAGGTCCGTAGATAGAATATATGATGCTAGTTATGCTAGAATGTTTATACTTTTTGATTCATCAGAATAATAAGTCAAACTTTTTAAAATATTTTACATTTAGCTTGTAGATGAGATGTTCAAGAGACTATCAAAAACCTTTATCTAGAGCTTAGAAAAGGTTGGGCAGAGATATAACTTAAAGAGAATAGGTACAAAAAGAAGGAAAGGAGGCCAGAAAAAAATGTATCTGGGTCAATTTCACTATCAAGTACCCTAAGAAATTATTTTCTTCGACAAGAGTCTTTTAAAGACCTAGCCCTTTTATGCTCTGCCCCAGAAATGCCAAGCGAAAGTTGTGGAATCGCAAAACCTAACTCAAAAGTCATCTCGTGAGTCAGACTTCAGGCCGGGGCCCCTGTCTCATGGGGAGGTGGGAGGGCTGGTGGGATTCTACCCTTCTTGACCTTCGCGTCCTTCTGTCTGGGTCACGAATCCATGGTGGCGGGTCACCAGGATGGCCATTGGGCCGTGAGCACCAAATATCCTTGGTATAGCTTTCCACGTTACAGCCCCATGTGGCCTGCAGCAGATGGTACGTGCTGTAGGAGGAGTATGGGTTAAAAATCCTTAGTTCAAAGGTGGATTTTCCTGGTCTTTGACACTAAGCCTTGGCTACTTTCATTGGGATTGTAAAATACCTTTTTATAGGTCATCCAGGAAAAGCGAGTTTTCAGGTGTTGTCTTAGAAGCTAAAAATAAAGTGAGATTAGCAATAATTAGTGAAGTGGGTGTAATTTCATACCTTTGCCTGTAATCATTTTTCCAAGTGGGTTTATCTTGATTTGACTTTCCAAGGCATTCTATTCCCTTGTTGAAAGAAAATATGCATTCTGTACCCCCTGCGAGGGCAATTTTAAGGAAAGTACAGTAAACATAAACTAATGTAATGAAGGGCTACATAGAACGCTCTGTTTTCATGAAATAAGCCACTAAAAATACTCCTCACAGTAACAATGTGAAAGTAGTAATATTGTACTTCTAAACAATTCCAAGCTATTATTTTATTTTGCAAGATGCCGTTGGCAGAATCTAGTCTCAATAATTACTTTTTTTTTAAGAAGAAAGAAAAACAATTTAGTGCACTCCAATGCAGACTAAAAATACCAGAGAGCCAAGTGTGCAGGGGTCAGGCTATGAATAGCTTGAAATATTGTCAGTTGGTGGGATGGGACACATTTTTTTTTTTAGATTGTGAGCCAAAAATCTAGATTTTACTGCCTAGATATGTACTTTGAATCTGTAGCACGTTTAAAGGTGAGAAAAGGCTGTAAGTGATTAAAATCCCTTATTTTCGACACCCCACAGGAGACATCAAATTCTTCCAGGAGAGGTTCCAGATACTCAGAGATATCCTCAGCTGCTGATGGACTCAATTATAATTAATTTGAGATGAGACATACAATGCGGCACTTTTACACAAACTAAGTTATGATTTGCCATTACCGTCACAAAAACCCATGAATCCTCACACCGAGGAACAACACCTGTCTGTCTCCGCGTGGTAGGAAGGGGGAAGGAAGTTGAGCAGTGTGTCGCCATCTTGAGAAAGCCCGGCAGCAGCTGTCGATCCTGACGGTGCAGGCGCCGTCTCTTCTCTATGCAGACCCCCTGGGTGACTACTGAACAAATACCATTTCCTGGACATGGTTTTCTGTGGTAAAACTGAAAACTTCCAAACCTGAAGAGTCTCCAGTTCTGAGGAAGAAGCTGAGAAGGCTTTGATTTGTGTCTAGAAAGAGAAGACAGGTAGGGGACCGTCGGGTGTTAGCTCCAGAGAGGGAGGCCGGTTGGCAATCTGTCCAGGGATGACTTGAGGGAACTACGAAGCGGCTTAGCGAGTCTCTGTAAAAGAGTACCATTGCACCCCCAAATTCATGTGCTCGTTGCCTTTAACCCCAAAGAGCATGTATTTTATTTGATTTTTTATTTTTTTGTGTGGTAGGAGGGATTGAACCCAGAAACATTCTACCTCCAAGTTACACCCCCAGCCCTTTTTTGTTTTGAAACAGGGTCTTTCTAGGTTGCTGAGAGTCTAAGTTGCTGAGGTTGGCCTTGAACTTGCAATCTTCCTGTCTCAGCCTCGCAAGTACTGGGATTACAGGCATGCACCACCATGGCTGGCTTTTCTTTTTTATTGAGATATAAGGCATATAAGTCTTAATTACACAACTTATTTTACATATGCCTATATCCATATATCTACCACCCCAAATCAAGATTGAAAACATCCAGAGTCTTATAAAATTTCCATGGGCCTCGTCTCAGTCAGCTCCATTATTCTGACATCTAACACCCTAGATTTATTTAATCTGCTTTTGAATTTGTATGAATGAAATAGTGTATGATGTATTGTTTAGTGTCTTGATTTTTTCACTCCACATACAGCCTATGTTATTCACCTCATTGTTGTATTAATTCCTTAATTTTCACCAGTGTATACTTCTGCGTTGTGCAAACATGATATTATTTATTTATTATGTCTTATAGAAAATTTGGGTTATTGCCAGATTTTTGACATCAGTAACAGTGCTGCTATAAAGATTATTTTGCATATTTTGTGATAAACAATGCATTTATTTGAGGGCTATACACACCTAGAAGTGGAATTGCTGGGATATAGAGCAGCGTGTATCTAGTTTTCAAATAGATTTTTTAGACGGCGATACCATCTTTGTATACCACCCTACTCCAAAGTGGCTCTCATCAGTAACACGTGAGGGTCCCATTGCTTCACATTCGCACCGGTAGTTGGTTTTGTCAGTGTTAATTCTTCAATGTTAACCCTGCTGGTTGAAGTGTAGTGGCATCTTTAATTTTAATTTGCATTTCTCTGTTGGCTAATAATGCCAGATATCTTTACAGGTGCCTAGTGTCTATTTATATATCTTCTTTTGCAAAGTCCCTGATCACATTTTACACTCAATTTTTAAAAGGGCAACACTAAAAAACAAACAAAATCAGTGGCTATAAAAGATTGATAACACATCTCTGTTAAAATGATGAACTTCTCTCCAACACAGACAATGTTGAGAGAGTAAAGAATCAAGAAGGAGAAGAAGGCCAGGCGTGGTGGCACATGCTTATAATCCCAGGACTTGGGAGGCTGAGACATGAGGATCTGGGTTCGCGGCCAGCCTCAGCTACTTAATGAGGCCTTCTTCAACTTAGTGAGACCCTGTTTCAAAATAAAGATTAAAAAATAGGGCTGGGGGTGTAGCCCGGAGGTAGAATGCCCCTGGGTTCCGTCCCCAGTACCACACACACACACAAAAAAAAAAAACCAAGAAGGAGAAGAAGTGTGTGCACTTGAATTCAACTGGGGTTGGAGGTGTTTTCAAGTTCCACGCAAGAGCTGTGTGTATTATTTGCCAGGGCTGCCCCTGGCCGTGGCACAGAGCATGTACTGGAGGAGACCCTGGGATGCCCCATGCACCTCTGAGCACGTAGATCAAGGCGCGGGCGCTAGGAGAGGTCCCTGCAGTACTGCCCGTGACTGCGCTGGTCTGGCTGTCAGCTGAGCATCTCCCCCACAGCTCCCTGTGCTAGAAGACTGGTGCCCAGCGTGGCAGTGCCAGGGGTGTAACCTTTAACAGGCCAGGCCTGATGAAAAATGACTGAAGGCTGGTCACGGGTGTTGTGGGACTGGGAGAGTCCCCGTGGGAAAGTGCTACTGTGGAGTGAGGCTGGCGGCTGTGGTTCCGGCTCTCGCCTCCTGTCACCCCTGTGCTTCCTCTTACCTCTCCCACTGTGATGTCACCCACCATGTTGGGATGTAGCCGGTAGACCCACCAGAGCTGAGTGGATGGAGCACCTGACCTTGGATGTTCAGGCTCCCAAACGGTGAGCTACAAACCTCTTTTCTTTATTACGTATCCAACATTGGGTATTCCATTAGAGCAACGCCAACTGGGCTATCACCAAGATCAAGAGAAAGTTCAGTTTTAGCAGGAACGTAACTGAATGCAACTCAATACCAATGCGATAGACAACTCGAACGAGAACTAGTCCCGAGAGCTGATGTACGAGTCCCCGTTCGGTGATGGCTGCCTTTCCAATCATCTCTTATTGATCATAATAGATATCTAACCAGAGGCCCTCACCCGGCCCATGATGGTAGGTGGGGAGACTGCCGAAGGCCCCCCTGGTCAACTGGACTGAGAATAATAGTGGGGTCTGAATACCTGGACAGGGGCACGAACGGGCCACAAATAAATAGCTTCCCCTTTGGGTTTCAGTTTCCCCAGCTGTGAAATAAAGAGACCATCGATGGACTCTCTGGACCTGACTTGTTGACATTCTGTCACTGCAGAGCCAGGCAAAGCAGCTTTTATGGAGACGCGGTAACTTGTCATCCTCTGAGGTCAACGCGACCAGACCAGTGCACTCTGCCAGGTCTCAGAAGATTCCCGCTCCCTTGATACGCGCTCCGGACAGGCCATCTTTTCAGTTGTCCCAGCACCTAATACTCTGCTGTAGACGAGATGAAAAGCTTCCAGGCTGCTTTGGAAAACGAGCCCAACCCCGAACAACAATGCTCCTTGGATACAAGCAACATTTTATTCTAGAAATAGAAAATGTCCTCTAGCTTAGTTATAATTTCTACAATCTGTTCTGCCAATTTTTTTTTCATTTGTAGAACTGCTATTCAGAGTTCTTTTGGCTACAATGAAGATCTAGCTTATTTCTAATAGCCTGATAATTTTCATGGGATGTCCCATTTACGAACTGAAGCAAAGGTCACCGTAGAAGTTTTGTTATAAAGGAGCTCACCCTAATATTTACTTATTGAAAAACAGACTGCCTTCTACATTAAATAAAAATATTAAAATATTTCATTATGCTATAAACATTTTCTCCTTTCTTAATGGAAAATAAATCTCTATTTGCATCTTTGAGAGCAGAACACATGATATTTAATAGAGCTCTTCTAATATTAATCACTAAATTTAGTAGTAGAAGAAATCTGCTGTCTGACCTGCATGATAAACCAGTCTGGGCTTCCTGCAAGAAGGCAGAAAAGATAGATTAATGACGTGTCTATAACCATCCAAGGGCCAGGTAGTAAGATCTTAGCCTCAGGAGACAGCATGTGTGTGACGGACTCGCGATGGGACTGAGAGCAAAGACACTCCTTTAGAAGGGGGACGTGGGAAGTTAAGGCCCAGTTCTTAAAATGAAAAGAGAAGTAAAAAAATGAGTCACGAGTCATGCTCTGCTGATAGTCTAAAATTTTAAAAAAGCAAACAAGACAAACCTTTTACATGCTTGTATAACCTACATGGAAAAGCTAATGGTAATAATGATAGGTATGCCAGGGACTGAATCAAGGACCTTTTAATGCATTACCTGTCATTCTCAAGCTATCCTGTCATAAGCTAGGTACTAGAGTTCAGATTAAACACTGCTAGTCCGAACATTCAAAACACTCCTCAATCTGAAATTCTTGGAGTGCCATTACGACTCTACACCCGAGCTCATGTGACAGGCCAGGGTCAAAATGCAGGTGCACTAAAAATCGTCTATAAAATCACCTTTAGGAGATGTGGATAAGGTGCAAGTAAAACATAAATGAATTTTATGCTTCGAGCCGGGTCCTGGAGATATTCAAGACATCTCATTATGCATATCTGCAAATATTTCAAAATCTGAAAAAAATCTATCATCAGCAGACAGATTTCATGCCCACTTTCTAGATGAAGACAAGAAAGCAAAGAAAGTTGGAGAAGCTCACTCAGCATCGGCAGAGAAGGCTGGCTATGAACATCGGCAGTTGCTCCCTCGACGGCTTAACCCGGGCTCCCTCTGTAGAGATGCTGAGAGTTCCAGGGGGCACTCAAACTGGCTGCAAACACTTTGCTACATGTCCCTTTGTGACATGTGAGTCAGATTTTCCTCCTCCGGAATTTGCATGGGCCTCAGGGACTGTGTTGGCCACTAGAACATGGCGGAAAGGCCGTCCTGGGACTCGTGAGGCCTGGTTCTAGGAAGCCCTGTGGTTCCCATCTGGGCCTGTCAGAGATCCCACACTCTGGCTTCGCCTTCTCAGGATGCAGCTGCCCAAACCACAGGGCTGGGAGTGCAAAAGTGCTCCATCAAGAGCTTAGAGCAGCTCCTAGGTGATGGCCGGTGCTGGTGATCAGACACGAATCAGCCCTCTTTGACGCACAGTTCAGCTCTGGCTGCCACCACCAGGGACATCCCCAAGCAAGACTCACTGAACTAAACACACAACTCACAGAACCACAAGAGACAGAAAACTGATTGCACAAAATATTAGGATGGTTTATTATATAGCAAAAGATAAGCAAAGGAGCTCCTCATTTGCAAATGAATGTATCTTAAAAGAACACCTATCAATTGACTATTTGACACTCAGAACACATCTCCGCATAGTAACAGTCCTATAAATAGTTGCGAGGTCCCTAGACCAGTTCACAAAAGTCTCTCTCACTCATCATGCAGCTTCAATTTGCCATGAAAATAGGAACAAACAATACTGTTATAAAACTAGTAATTAAACTAAACAAATTAGGAATATGAGAAAAATAATAAATGGTGTTTTAAAAATATATACATTAAATGTGTTTGAGGGAAAGAGGGTTTAATTATAAGAGAGATGATACTGTTTTGGACCTGCTGATGGGAATGTTTCAAGACCTCTAGAAGTTGATGATCTCCTACTTTATTAAGCCTCATCTCTGGTCAACATTTATGATCTTTTGCAAACACATGTCAACCCTAACGAGGAGTATAAAAATGGCTGTGTAGTTAAAATAAAAAGAGACAAAGGAGGTCTTTGCTGGTGTTGTGCAATAACATGGGTAGACAAGAAAGAAGAAAGGGCATAAAGAGAATACAATGGGTACCCAAGTTCTTGTCACATCGCATCCAGTTACCTGTTCCCAGGAAAAAAGTCCCCGCGATCTCTTCTGGGAACATCCCTCATCCACTCTGAGCCCATGCCACCCGGAAGTAGAGGGTCACACGTTTGTCTTCTAGGTGACCTGATTGCATCAAGTGGGTCAGCCTGCTCCTATTCACGACCAGCCAAAGAAGATGAGTCATAGTTGGACCAGTTTCTACCAGTGAAACCAGACCCAGCACCACAACGAGGCAGCGAGACTGTGAATCCCAGAGCTGCTGTATCCTTTATCTAATGGAGGAGCAGAGCCTAAGGAAGCCAGCAGGCAGAGAGGGAGTAGAAGCTAAGGAGCTAGAAGGAGAGAGAATTGTGTCTTAGTGAGAGCAGGGTTTTTGATCAAGCATTACCTAAAAAGTTCCTGCCCGTGGACTTTCCACTAGAGCCTGGATCGGGGCGTCCCCCAAAAACATATGTTGAAGGCTTGGTTGCCAGCCTCTGGTGCTGTTGGGAGGTGGTGGGAGCTTTTAGAGGTGCGGCCTAGTGGGAGGAAGTTAGCTCATTGGGGGAATTCCCTTGGAGGGGATATTGGGACCCCAGGCACTTCCTGTCCCTCTCTTGGTTTCTCAGCTGTCATGAGGTAGACAGATTCCTCTACACACACTCCTACCATGATGTACTGTGTTGTCTCAGGCCCAAAGCACCAGGACCAAATGACCATGGACAGAAGCTTCTGAAACTATGAGCCCAAATAAACCTTTCCTTCTTTGGCTTGATCGCCTCAGGTACTCTGTCATAGCAGTGAAAGCTGACTCACACACTCCCCATTCTGTCAGTTCATAAATTTGATTTTGGCTTAAGCCAGTGGAGGTTGGATTGTCCGACACTTGCTCCTGAACATGTTTCAACTGATTGAAGGATGTAAGTAAATAATGCCAGGTGATTTAAAAGACGACCCTCCCAAACACACTGACATTGCAGGGAACGTTTCAGTCTCATTTGTATGTCAGTCTGGTGCCAGAGGCCAGAAGGCTCTGCTCCACCAAGTCCTTTAGGGAGCTGGTTTCTTACGTCTTGTGAAGGGTCTCTTCCTGTTCCTGTCAGGCCCGGAAATGTTGAGTCTCTTTCTCCTATTCCACAGTCAGAACTCAGTCCCACCCAACTGCAGGGATGCCTAGAAGCCACAATCCAATTATGAAGGAAGTGGAGTAAAAGGCACATATTTGCATGGTGGCCCATGCCTCTAATCCCAGTACTTTGGAGGCTGAGACAGGAGGATTGCAGGTTTGAAGCCAGCCTCAGCCATTTAGCGAGACTCTCCACAACTTAGCAACACCCTGTTTCGAAATTTAAAAAAATAAAGTAGGGCTGGGAGTGTAACTCAGAGGTAAAACACCTCTAGGTTCAATCCCCAATCACACACACACACACACACATACACACACACAGAGTCATTTATAGAATAACAGTCTCAGCCATACACTGCTCTTCTGGTCACTAAATACCTTTTGGCTTCCTTCTACTCATGAACTAGGCACAGTTGTACCCCCTCAAGAGGAGGCGAGAGGAGACACCCCTCAACTAGTCTAGACTCTCCTTGGTCAAGCCTGCATATCGTTGGCTACTTTGGTCTGATGATCTGAGAACTAAAAAGGCAATAATTTAGACCTTTCTCCTCCACACCAACCCCGTTTAGGATGGAAAGGAGGGCAGGGACACAACAATGAAAATGCATATCCAGACAGTGAGAGAATGGGACACATTTCACCACATTCCTCCCAGGTACATATCCCTCCAGGTAGGTAAAGTTCTTTGATTAGACGTGGGTCCTATTCTCTGGGAAGAACTCCGCAGACCTCGAGGTCCACCTCCTATGCACTTGTTCCCTCTGCCATCCTTCACGGCCACATCTAGAGAAGTCTACCCTAGGGAGGAGCACTGACCAGCCAGGGCCTCACGGGCGTGGAGAGCATGCTCACACCAGGGTAACTATGGGGGGATGGACTGATGGAAGGACCATGCACAGAGGGGGGGAGGGGCAGAGAAGCTCCAAGGAAAACACAGCAACTCAGGCTTCGTAGAGCTGCAGGCCCTGCAGCAGGAGAAAAGAGAGTGGTGACCAGAATCCAGAAAAGAGTTTTGTAGAAAAGATCATTCTAAAGGGAAAGGTAGCTTTTGGAACAGACCCATACCCAGCTCTGGACAATCTTGCAGGTAGAGGACCAGGGGAAGACACCTGTGAGCTCTCTCCCTCCCTCCACACTCCTGCCGGTAGGGGTGTTTTCTCTCTGCTTGATTCTCTTCTCTCTGCTTCCTCCTGCTTCTCTCCCCCTAGACTGTCCTAAGAGGACCCTGCAAGAAGAGAGGTGTAGCACATGAAGGCGAAGTGCACGGTTATTTTACTTTTAATTCTGAAAGGTGATTATAGCTTAATCTCAGAAGAAAGATGTTGGCTCAATGCAAAAGGTAAAGAAACACAAGTTAAAAAGGAAAAACATGAAATATTCCAGAACTGACTCTGTGAAGAAAATAGGGTCTGAACCAAGGTCTTCAGAGAGGGAAGCTGAGAGTTTACAGATAGGGTGTCTTTTTGAGATCCATTGAACAGAACACCAACTCATTGTTTTAATCATGCTTATCTTTTGTTAGCTCCACATAGTTCGGGTCACACCTACCCTCTCACGAGAAAGAACTGATTATGTTTCATCTACGTCCAATTAGCATATTTATGTCTGCTAGCTAAAACACTTCTGACACCCTGCGAAAAGGAAATTCTTGAGAAATCTTTGCACATAACAAGCCTGTCCACTTGGAGACACATTTGTGGACTTTATATTTGTATGTGTTTTTCAATTTAAAGAACTTTACACATATAATTTCAATTAATTTTCCTAACACTGTAATGTTGTTAGTGTTATTTCCATTTGTACTAAAGTGAGGCTTCGTAGATAAATTACCAACTAAAGGAACTGGGAAGCGGGTTCCAAATCCAGGCCTCCTGTGCATAATAATTTCATGATATCCAACTTCACTTGTAGGCAGTATAGACTTCATTCTCATGATCAGAATGCATGGTGCCAGGTATGATCCAGAGATGTCCCTAGAAGGGTATCAGGTGACCCCAGACCACACTACTCGTATTTGCTTGTCTTAATCCTTATCTCTAGATGCTGCTAGCTGTGCTTCTAGGTCTTCCTGTCAGCAGAAACAGAAGCCAATCACATCGTCACTCTTTGTGGGTCATACGTATGGTATTCTTTCAGTTCATGGCATGGCATAGTTAGCGTGGGGCAACATTTTTGCAAAGAGCATCTCTCTCTCTCTCTCTCTCTCTCTCTCTCTCTCTCTCTCTTTCTCTCTCTCCCCCTCTCCTTTCCTGTCTTCTCCATTCCTCTCCTTCCATATGCATACTGTAATCATTGAAATCCTCAAAAAACTTTGAGACTTCTTTGCAGCATAAAATCTACTCCCAAATTTTTAGCTTTATAGCCAGTGCTCTGCAGAAATCTCATTCGAACCTTTCTCTTCAACTTCAGTTTTGACCACCTCCAGGAACATCATCTACTCAAGCCAAGCATTCTCCGATCATGCACTACACATCCTTCCCGCCAGGATTCTGCCCGTTCCAAACCCCCCAAATTCTACCAGGATGATTTCATCTCCCTGTGGATCACAACAGGAAATGGGAACCACCCATGTACTGTGAGCAGAAATGGGTTCAGTTCAAGCAAATAGTTGGAAGCGCTGGAAGATTAGGCGGTCGTTACGCATCTGTTGATTTTCAGAGCACATTGGCCGTAGTGCAATCCAGGAGCAAGGCGCTTGCTGTCGGGAAAGCCCCTTCCAGTCTTCAGGTACTGACCACACGTCCCAAGGCCACGTCCACGTCCAGCCGCCGCAAAACCCACATCTCTGAAGCTTGCTTGGTAGCAGCAGGAAATAGTCTCCTTCCCACTTCTGGCTGACACATCTCATGAGTTCATCCAATTTAGCAGAGTATAATTTGAATCCATGATCCCAGCTGCAAAGGTGTCTGATAAGACATTTAAAAAGTCCCTCCTATCTTTTCAAATAGAAAGAGTGTAAGATGAAGATGCGGAGTACCTATCCCAAGCAACTGTCACACTCTGTTTTGTTTCATTCGGATGGTTGACATATCTTTGGTCTATTATATGTCTCGTCCTTTTGCTTATGAGAATGTAAGTTCCTTGAGACCAAATACCTTTTATGTATTGATTTTCTCTAATGTGCACTCATACAGTGCTTACCATGTGGCCCAACTGGCAAATATTGACTGATTTAATCCTAACAACTACCCTAAAGGGTAGTTACTTCTGTTATCTCCTTAAGAAAGATGATGCATTGAGTTTGAGAGGTTAACTAACTCCCCAAGGTCACACAGCTGGAAATTGGAAGGATAAAGATATGATCGTGCACAGTCTGTCTCAAAATTCCATCTTCTCAACCATGATGTTCTGATTTCCTACAGTGCCTAACCCAAGAGTGAACTGAATGATTGTGTGTCGTTCTTGAACCTGCAGAGATGGCATAAACGTTGTTTTGTTTGCACCAATGAATAAACGACCTAACCTCTTGTGGATCAGTCATGCATCAGTGGACATGGAAGAACAGCTCACTTTAATTTGATTATTTATATTTAAGTATATTTTAATAACAAAGGTAGTGGGTTCTATTTTTTTTTTTTTTTTTTGCGGTACTGGGGATTGAACCCAGGGGCGTTCTACCTCCGCGCTACGCCCCCAGCCCTATTTTTTTTATACTTTATTTTGAAACCGGGTCTCACGAAGTTGCGGAGGGCCTCACTAAGTAGAGAGAGAGAGAGAGAGAGAGAGAGAGAGACAGGGAGAGGGAGAGAGAGGGAGAGCGAGAGAGAGAGAGAGCTGAGGCTGGCCGCGAACCCGGATCCTCCGGTCTCCGCCTCCCAAAGTACTGGGATTACAAGCGTGCACCACCACGCCCGGCTTAAAGGTAGTGGGTTCTAAATTGAGAAAATATTCAAACAAGATAGAAATGTATAATTTAAGTTCCTGCCTCTCTGAAGCCTACGCTCTAGAGCTAACTCCTCTGCCCAGTTGGCATCCAACTTTCAGACCTTCTTATGGAAATTTCATACACCCATAGACCCCTACACACATAGACAGTATTTTCCCCTCAAATGAGATCATATTATAAATATAATATAATTGACAACTGGCTTTTCCACTTAATTATATGTGACTTCTGTCTGTTTCAGTACATATTCTTAAAGCGGTATAGTATTTCGTCTTCCGTGGCCCTTTATATTCGGTTACTCACTTTTGCATCACAATGTACAGGTTGCAAAGCATCTTTATTTCCCTCGCCTCATGGCCCAATGGCTTCATCAAGCACACCTATTGAATGACAAGGAAGGGATCCCCACAGTAGTGTTCTTTATGACCTAGGGATACTGAGGGGCTTCCTAGCATAGTCCAGATTTCTTCTTGGCATTATAAAACTTGTTATGAGCGACTCCGTCAGCAGAAGAGCAAATGGAAATCAGGATTGAATTTGGTTCTAACTCTGTTGGGTCCCGATGTGCTCCGGTACTTAGGATATATTGAATTAGGCAGCGCAGAGTTGACCAAAGGACTGGATTTCCCCTGCTAACTTCATTCTGGATCTGACACCTTCCCTGATCTCACAGGGAACTCCTTGGAGGCCGAGAATGGGTCTGTGAGCCCACTCACTGTTCCCTGAAAGTACATCAACTTTAGGAGGCAGCTGCGTAGGGGAGGGGAAGGTTATGTTGACATCTCTCCTACTCAGTGCTCCCGTGAAATGCTCCAGGCCCCTGCCTCTTGGTGTGTTATTTAAGTGGCAAATTCATTTCACACCAGGAAGGCACATCTCCTGTGGAAAAGCATTCTTGTGTTGCTGTGTCCTCTACCAAAGATATCTAAAGCCCCTCTGTTGTTCAGATGCAAGGCATGGAGCTGTCTGCTCAGGACCCGAATGTTGAATGTAATTTGCACAGGCAAAGTCCCTAGGGGGTCTTTGTCGCATCTTTTAAACACACAGAGGGTGCGGGAAGGAGCTCTCCTTCCTCTTGTTATCTCCTCTGCCTTCCTCACACTGGCTCCACAGCAAGCACCAGCGAAAGGCCTCAACCGGCGGCATGAGCGAGCCCATCTCCTGCCCTAGGGCTCCCATGCAGTTACAATGACATCAGCAACCCCACAGTCCCACGCCCACTGCCGTGAGTGCCCTGCCTAAATGTGTGCAGGGTCCATAGAGCAATGCAGCAAACAGGTGCACAGACTTGGGCCACCCTCCATCGCCACGTGTGCTTCACCCCACTCCCTCCAGCTCTCTCAGCTCACTCAATGTCCACGTGAAGCTACTCGCCGGCCTCCCCTGCTGAAGGTATGGAGAAGAAGACCTAAGGAACATCGGGTCCGGACATGCACGGACGACTTCAGAAAACATAACACTCGTCATTTCTGTCCTTGTCTCCTTTCCTTCTCTCTAGACTTTAACCCGACCCAGAGGACTAGAGATGGAAAGAATATCACATCGCCTTCTCTATTCTCTTCATCCATCCCTTCCTTCTGGCCCCTCACCTAAAATAAAAATGAAATGAAAAGCTCCTACTTCCTCTTTTAGCAAATAATCAAAGTCCCCTCGCCTTCAAACTCTGCCATGCATTTACCCACCCACTTCAGTAGCAAGGCCACAGGTGACCAGCAAGATGGCGAGCGAGTCCAAGACCTGGTCCTCTGGGCATTGATTTGGGTAGAGATTTGAGTGGGGGAAGAATGTTCTACTCCCCAACCCTGCATGTTGAAGCTTCTAAATCCAGACTGTGGCTTAGCCAACACTCCCTTTTATACCAGTTTTTCACATTTAATTGTCCCCAAAGAAAACATAGAGTCTGACCCTAACAAGATGTGCTTCAGCACAGATCTATGTTAGAGGAATGGAAAGAGAAACAGAAAATCTATCCTCAGAGCCCTCTAGGGTGGGAGAAAGAGCCAGACAACTGAAGTGGACTGAAATCCAAAGAAGGGCAGGGCTGAAAAGAAGGTAAACTGTGGGTGGACAGCAGCTTTAACTATGACCTTACGATAGCCAAGATTGCACACGTGTGTGTGTGTGTGTGTGTGTGTGTTGTATCTAAGTTGTAATGGCCAAATGGCGTGTGAGGCACTCTTCTTTCTAGTAATATCGTCGTGTCTCAGGATGTCAGGGCACGAATTGCTTCACTTTGGCTAAATGAGGGGAAGGGAGGCTGCCTGGCGAATACTGTATTACGCACAGCGGTGAGGACGGCCCACGCACAAAGGTGGCAGGCGTGATAGATGGCTAAAATGCTGGCGGCGCCTCACCAGCCTGCAATGAGAATCTGCCACATCTGCGGGATCACCGAGTGGTCTTTGATTTAGCAAAAGCATCATAAAGATATTCAGTGTCATAAAAGTAACACTTTATTTAACCTTCCTGTACAAACTTTAGGGGCATTAATCTGTCACAGTAGGCTCTATCTTGTACATGTAAATGGATGAGACTCTGTAATCAAATCCTAAATGTGTATTTGTAGCAATATGGCTTTTCAGAAGAAGATGTGCCGGGAAAGCAACAGACAGAGCAGGGGACAATTAAAGAGAGAGCACCATGCTCCACGCGACCTCGTCCTCTCTGAATGGAATTTCCCCGGACTGCACTGATTTCTGAATTTTCATCTTTATTTACCAGCCAGCACAACTTTATTGGGACCCCATAAGGCCTCTCCTACTCTATCACCTGCAAGGGAGACTCATTTAGGCGGAGAGGAACCTTGCAAAGACGCGATTCTTGGGGCATTCTAATTTCCTTTCAACACCAACTCCAATTACGGGGCCGCAGCTCTGTGTTCAAAACAGTCTGAGTGCGAGAGCAGCCCCGCGGAGCGAACGCTCGGTGATTCTTGACTTGAAAAGGGCAGACGGCAGCTTCAGGTCTTGGGAGTTTTGTCTAGTGGCATTCCCACCCAGAATGTTCCAGAGAGGCATTTACAGAGGCCGCCAGGCCCTTGGCGATCTGCCAGCACACTCGGAGCTTGTGATTTATTGAGACTTAAGTTTCACTGACCAGAAACAAATTCCTCTTGACCGACACCAAAAAAAAAAAAAAAAAAATCTCAGATGGCTTTGGTATATCTCTTCATCTTGTGGCAGGCTGGGGCGGAGGAAGAGATCTGGATTTGACTTCCGGTCAGAAGCACAAGGATGAATTCAATGATACTGATGTGAATAATATCAACACATTTTCCCCTTAAACGTCTTTGCAAGATTTGCATACGTGTTTATTGTGCAAAGCCTGTGCGTCTTGCCTGGAATATAGCTCATTGTGTAGCATATGGCTCCTTTCAGCAGAGGCTCTCAAATGACTTGCACAGAAAGAGCCCCTCCTCTTACTTCCTCCCAGAGAGGGAGGTGCTATCGGAGAGGCAATAACTCTTCCAGCGGGCTGCGTTCAGACCCTTAGTAAATGCTTTGGAACTTGCACGCCCACTGATTTTTCCCGCCACTTTCTCTTGGAAGAGCAGGCTGGGCGCTACTGCCCTAGGCAACCCAGGCCCTGCAAATCTATCCTGGAGGGCAGGAGTATCTCTTGATCTCAGTCTGGAGGCGGGGGTCCTGTCTAATAGGGCTGCAAGGTGAGCAACAAGTGTGTGCTCCATGCAGAGTGTCTAGTAGCTGTATTAGAAGAAGTAGAAATTATTTTAATGATATGTTTTCTATAAGCCATTTGATGAAAGTGATTCTCATTTCAGCACATAATCAATAGAATCATTGTTAGTGAGGCATATGACACGCTCCCTTTGGTACGAAGCCTTCTGAATTCAGCATGTGTTTTATCCGGCACATCTCAGTTAGGACAAGCTACATTCCAAGTTCTGCAGAGCCACATGTGACTAGGGGTTACCATATGTATGGCACAATTCTAGAGAGAATGCTAATAATGGGCAAGAGAATTGTAGCCAACTGAACGGCATGTTGTAGGACAAGAAGCAAGTGTCAGGGGCAGAGAGGATGATGACGGCAAGAAAGTCAGTGATAACTTATTCTTAATATTAGTTTTTGCCGGGCATGGTGGCACACGCTGTAATCCAGTACTTGGGAGGCTGAGACCGGAGGATCGCAGGTTCGCAGCCAGCCTCAGCTACTTAGTGAGGCCCTCTAAAACATAGCGAGACCCTGTTTCAAAATAAAGAATAAGAAATAGGGCTAGGGGTGTAGCTCGGAGGTAGAATGCCCCTAGGTTCAATCCCCAGTGCTGCAAAAAAAAATTAGTTTTCCCTGCATACCATTTCTATTATACTTATTATTGTGGACTGTGTCAGTGTTTTACATGTATTTATTCAATTATCAATAAAAATCCCTAAAAAAGTAGATATTATTATTGTTCCATTTGCAGAAACTGAGGCACACATCTGAAAGAGGGCGGAAGGGTCTGGTGGATGGGAGCGAGGGCGACAGGCACATGGGGTGGGGACTAAACTAGGAGAGTGTGCCGAGACTCTTTTCTTTCCTGCACGCCCAGTGCTGAGGGGTTGGAAAGTCAGGTTCTCAGCATCCGCCCTGCTCTACGGAACGGCTCCTGAGCCACAGTGAATTCAAAGCCCTTCCCTGGGCAGCTAGCTACTACCATAAAAGGTAAGTTGAGAGAGAAACTGGAGCTAAAACTTTTGAGAGAAAGCTCTTACGAATGGTGAGAAAAGAAAGATATCTGGAAAAAGTATCTTCCACCCTTAGTCTTGAAGGCAAATATTCTGTGCCAACCTATCCCAAGCACACCAATGGGCAGCCCTCTCCCCTGGACCTTGGGGTACACTCTGGCACCCGGAGATGTTCCCTGAGGGCCTCTAGGCTGTTCTGGTCTAGGAAAATGGCGATTACCAAAACGGGCAAGGCATAGTCCACGTATGGCCAGGGTTAGGGGAATGACAGGATCTATGCCACAGAATGCTACCATGGTGTGGTAGAAAGACAGCTGTCCCTTAGTATCCCTGGGGGACTGCCAGCAGATAACAAAGTCCATGATGCTCCTGTCTCTTACATAAAATGGTTTTGTATTTGCTTAGAACCTACATATATCATTTAAATCTTTCTAGATTACTTAGAGTACAATATAAATGCAATGTAAATAATTGTTATTCTGAATTATTTAGGGAATGATGACAAAAAATACCTGTATATGTTCAGTACAGGCACAATTGGGTTTTCTTTCTGAATATTTTCTCTCCATGGTTGTTTGGATCCTTGGAACCTGAGGGTTTGGAGAGCTGGCTGTGTACGCAAGACCCAAAAACAATAGGGAGAAGGAAGTCAGGAAGAAAGTCGGGGGGGGGAGGACCAGGCAGGAAGGGTGTCAAGAAAGTCAGGAAGAAAGTAGGGGGAGGAGCTGGGTGTGGTGGCACACGCTTGTAATCCCAGCACTCACGGCCAACCTCAGCTACTTAGTGAGGCCCTCGGCAACTTAGTGAGACCCTGTTTCAAAATAAAGAACAAAAAATAGGGCTGGGGGTGGAGCTCGGAGGTAGAATGTCCCTGGGTTCTATCCCCAGTTCCACAAAAAAAAAAAAAAAAGAAAGTAGGGGGAGGATCAGGCAGAAAGGGAGTCAACAAAGAGCAGGGATTCAATGAGGGCTGAGGGATTCTCCCACGGGCAAGATGTCTCCTCTGCATCCCTCTTAGAAATTGTGCCAACAGCACACCAGCACTTTGTAACTGAGCACCAAGAACATGCACCCAGTTACCCAGTCACAAAGCAAGTCATTGGCATTAACAGGTCCACACACCAAAACATGGCCTGGCCCACATCTCTCTTCTGCACTAAAATTTAATGTATGTTCACTCTAAGACACGATGAGGCGCAGTAAGAAGTTTTTCTTTCTCTTGGCATGTCCTCTCTCCAGGCCCAGCTCTGTGCAATTTGCACGTGGGTGGGACTGGAAAGGTCACCTGACACCAGCCTGGCCCACAGGTCGGAGAGGGGATCTGTCAGCGGCAAATTGAAGACTCTTGTTGATCCTGCAAAATTAATTGAGATGGCAACGGGGACCTGGGAGAATGTGTCTTTGTTTTTACGGTGCCACTCAGGGTCATGAAATGAATATCCGGAGAACACATTTAAGATTGTGAATTTGAAATTCAATACAAAAGGGAAGAAACCGAGGGAAGGAAAGGAAAAGATAGCGTGCCGTTTCATTTTCAAAGATGCAACTCTTAGCCCCCGTTTCCTTCCCGGAAAGTAGAAAGCGCTGATCACAATTGCAAAGGCTCTGCGGCCTGCCCGTGTTTGAGAGACTTTCACCAAGCAAGCTTTAGTCATGTAAAATGGGTAAACATGATGTGAAATGTATTAACACATTTGGTGAATTCTGCAAATATATTTTTACACAATTAGCTTAATTATTTAGATACATATTAAACCTTGTTTGCCTCAAGCAATTTCACATGGAATGTAATTTCACATATTATCACAAGAAAAACACATTTATAGAAAATCTGTGTCTCTCCTTTCATAATAATGCTTCCACCCATCAATATTGGAGATGTAAATAGTTTAGATTTGAAGGATGATGAACACGCTATATTTCCAGTAAGGGTATCTCCTGCCCCAGGGAATAAGCAATCGCTTGGACCCTGGTTTGCTCGTTTGCTGTGTTGAGATAGAATTCGGTCTTATGCCATTGGCGATACTGAACAATAGACCTACTAGGGTCCCTCTATCTCTTGCAGAAGTGACAGGAATTGTTTTAAAAGTCAAGAGCGTACACAATTAATTCCAAAAAGCATCGTAGAGGAGACAGGAGGATTGTGGTCCTGTGTGTTCTCCTGCTTGCAAGGCAGTCGTGGCTGCATCCACCTTGACAACCCTGCTCTGTGGCCACCGCGCTCTGGCAGCCCACCGAGATTTTCAACAGACTGTGTGTAGCATACCTCCTGGGAGTGAAAATTATTTTTAGAGAAGTCATCTTCCCAACAGGGGGAAAAAAAGAGCGTTAATGATAGCAACGCTTTATGTTTTATGGTGATTAAAAGGTTTTTAAAGAGATTCCACAGATATTATTTTATCGCGAAACAACTCAGTGATGTAGGCTGCGTTCGGTATTGGCAATCTGCATTTGGAAAAACTCCATTTTACAAAGAGAGGAAAATACATCTTAGAGAGAGGAGACTGCCATAGTCACTTAAACTGTGACCACAGAGACTGAAGTATTTTTATCAAATATGTTTTTGGCATTTTACGATATGACAAGCAATAGCATTTTGAAGTGGCGGCGAACATACACACGCACACACACACACACACACACACACACACACACACATTTACACACACACAGATACGCACATACCTCTTCCAAAAATGATCTTTTTAATCCCCGGTTATGTAGATTTTATCTGCAAAGCCCTCGTTTTTCTTTATTATGTAATTTAACAGCTTGTGTGGGTAGCAACCTGAGGAAATGCTCTGGCTGGGGGAGGCCAGCCAGGGGGAAGGCAGGCAGGCAGGCAGGCAGGCGGGCAGGCGGGCAGGCGGGCGGTGTCCCTAGCTGAGGCCGCTGGGCACCACTGCAGCACCCTGCTATTCTGGGAAGGTTTTTCTTTTGGTGTGGAAACCAGTCTTCCAGAAAGAAAGCCCCCCTCCGCCCCCAACTCCATTTGTGCGCCAAACCAAGGGCGCAGAGAACAATGTCTTCCCAGCTGCTCCGGGTCTGCAGCCAGGGATGGGGAAGAGGCACTGCAGGACAGGGTCAGGGAGCCTGGGCGCACTGGGATGTGGGATGCAGGGCTTCACCTGCCAGACTGTGCCCAGCGCAAGCTGCCCTTCCTGTGGCTAAAGTCCTTTCCTGGGCAATAGCAGAGCCCCGAGCTGGGGCTCGCCTGCCAAGCTGACTGACCGCTGATGCCTTAATTACAGGAGCTTCTGCTCAGTAAGGATAGCGTGGAGCAAGGAAGAGGAGGCCACCCATCCTCATCTACCCAGGAAACGGGGCCCGGCGCTCTCTGGAGAAAAAGTCAGTGTAGCGGATCCCAGAGCCCCCACCCTTGGGGATCAGGTCTAAATAAAATTACTATGATTTAATACTTAAGATTATTGACATATTTATGGCGTGACAATTGAATACATGTCTACACTGGGTACTGATCACATCAGGGTTGCTAGCATTTCCATTTCCATAAGCATTTTTTGGAAGCCTTTTTTTTTATTGGCACCTAACCATTGTGCATGCTTATAAAGTAGGGTGTTCAATACATGTTGACAATGGGTGCTGTCCTATCCACCCGAGGGTGCATGACCTGGGGTCTCTGTAACACAGCGAAAGCCCGATTTTAAATCCTGTTTATCTAAAACAAAAAGTCTGGTAATCAGCAGATGAGCCTAACTCACAGCCCAGGACCCCAGGACCCACCTAGGGGTCACTAGGGATCAGCCCCCACTTTCCTTCTGGTCCAGGTACAACATCTTAGAGGAAGAGCCTCTTTCTTTTTCTTTCTTTCTTTCTTTCTTTCTTTCTTTCTTTCTTTCTCTCTCTCTCTCTCTCTCTCTCTCTCTCTCTCTCTCTTTCTTTCTTTCTTTCTTTTCCTTCCTTCCTTGCTTCCTTCCTTCCTTCCTTCCTTCCTCTCTCTCTCTCTTTCCCTTTCTCTTTCTCTTTCTTCTTTCTTTCCTTCTTTCTCTCTCTCTCTCTCTTCTTTCTTTCTTTCAGTGCCATTTTCTGAAAAGTGGCCAGTGTGCCTGTGGTGGTGACTGTATTTCTCCCTGGTTGGTCTGTCTGCCATCTTCCAGTGAGACATGGCCATATGCATTGGATCCGATGAAACATGTATGGAGATGATACGTCACTTCTGTGAAACATGTATGGAGATGATACGTCACTTCCGAGATGCAACCTGAAATGCTGCAGAGGTAGTCTCAGCTCCCTCTCTTCCCCTGCAGAATCGTCTACAAAGATGTGTCCCAGAGGTGCAGCTAAGTGGCGCTGACCCTGGGTCAGGCTGCCTCTCTCAGTGGCTGTGTGGAGCTGAGCCCTCCTGGCTCCCACTGAACTGTCTCACATGTGGGAATGAGTCTGTGCAGTTGACAGTCACCATGACTTCCCCCACTGTCTGTAACCTCCTTTCCTAAGTAATGCAGTAGGAGAGCTAAAACTTGGGCGATGTTCTAAAGAAGTTAAGCTTTACAATAAAGACCCACTAAAGTCACTAAAGTAGGGAGCCTACTAAAGTCTATCTAGGGTTGCATAGTTGAGGGTTTGGCATTTTCTGACTTTGCTCCTGATATAAGGACTTAGCAATGAAGACACAGCTGGGATTAAATGGTCCTTATCAGTGCCTCGGGGAGACTCAGCATCTAACTGGCTCCCGTGTTTGGAATTCCACCTATTAAACCTACCGCAGGTCTGTCTCCTGTCCCCGGTTCCACTGCCATTACACCAAAGCCACCTGTCTCCTCCAGGCTATGGTGTCCACCCTGGCTGCCCTCCAATCTGCTGTCCTCACCGCAGCCCCAGGTCTTCTGACTTGCTTGTTATAACTCTTTAATAACAGCTTTATTTTTCCAGAGAAAGACCCCAAATACTGAATATGGCCCCCTGTGATCAGGACATGGATGTGTGGTCAGGACAGGAATGGATGATCATCCCACCTCGCTTACCCCAGAGTCCCTGAGGGATTTCCAGGCCAAATTTATCTATGGCTCAATCAGCTACTGGTGAACTCAACTCTGATTCCGAAGCAGAAGGTTTGGCCACAGGCTGTGTAGTGTCTACCAACATCCATTTCCAAAACTGAGGATGCGGGAAAGTGGGAGGAGAGGAAGATACGGTCCCAATGAAATGCTTTCATGCGCATTTATGCCTCCAAGAAGTTTAGCGGTTTTTTTTTTTTTTGGTCAAAGTTATGTTTTAAAAAAATCTCATTTAGATCTTGCAGCAATCTCTTCATAGTCCCTACTAGTTCTTACATATTATTTGAGGTTCTTCATGATGTGACTCAGGCATTTCTCCTCGTCTCCCAAGTATTCAACGCCCTTTCACGACTTCATGCTGATATAAAGGTACATTTGGAGGTGGGGGAGCAGGATACTGTTTCCCCCGTTTTAGTTTTAATGCCTTCATCACCCGCCAGGTCTAGTTGCAATGTGACCTTCTTTAGAAGACTACCCCGACTCTCTCAGAGTTAAGCGAGCTGTCATGACCACGGGTGAAGGTTTCTGCACTGGGCTGGACCATGTGGCATTACCACTGACATCTCTATTATTACATAAGGTCATCATTGTATGTTATAGCATGCATGCCATTATATGCTATATCATATCATCATACATGTATCATTTGATGCCCTTTTCTCCCTAGAGTGTAAGTCTCTTGAGGATAGGAACTCATATTGTCTAACTTAGTATTGATCTCTCTTCCTTAACAAACCTGTAGACCAGTTCTTACCTTGGATCCACATCATAAACTTTCAAGAAATGTTCTTTTAGCTCCATTTCTTTCAGATATCATTAGAAGAATCATCAGTGGGAGATAGATCTATCATCTATCTATCTATATTTGTTTTTCTTTTATTATATACGATCCTGAGTGATTACATAAAAACGTATTAATAGATATCACTCATAAATAACTTACCCCTAAAAGAAAAAAGACATGTGATGGCTTCACACTGAAAATGTTATTTCTGAATTTCTCCGAGATCCTTGAATGCCAGGGCCAGTCAGGAGACAGTGCTGCTGGGTACCAGTCTGTGCAATAAAAGCGATGCATCTGCCATCTAGTGGTCAGCACGTGTAAATACACCTGGGCTTAAGTCCTGCACCGAGCTCAGAGGAAAACTCACATCTACCCGGATGGACCTACTACGTTCCAGGCACAGTGCTAGTGCTCCACACATATTTTTAAATACGCAGGACAATCGTCTGGAGTCGACCCTATCTTTACACCCATTCTAGAGATGAAAAGTTTGAGGCACTGAAACGGGACGTTTTCTAACCCTGGCAGTCTTACTTCAGGGGCCACACCCTTATAAACTATCCTGTAAGAAACGCTGCTCAACCCAGGTCCATGCAGAAACATGCACTGATGGATGTAGTCATGCCTGGAATCCGTTCACAACTTAGAGTTGGAGAAATACATTCACAATTTTTTTTTTTTTTGCAGTACTGGGGCATTCTACCTCTGAGCTACACCCCCAGCCCTATTTTTTTATCCTTTATTTTGAAACAGGATCTCACTAAGTCTCTGAGGTTGGCCACAAACTCGGATCCTCCATCTCAGCCTCCCCAGTCCTCCCAAGAACTGGGATTACAAGTGTGCGCCACCACACCCGGCTATACATTCACAATTTTTAAAAAAAATTTCAGCAACCCAATTATGTGTATTCTTGTATTACATATGAAGAAACAATATCTCAAGAGAAATGAAATAATTCCTCACAGTTCCAAAGCCAGATATTGATGGAACTGGATTCAAACAGATTTTCGCCTGAACTCCATGTTGTATCCACTGCATTGTATTTCAAGTATAGAAATGACAAGCTGTCACCAAAGGTTGATACAGGTTTATTTTTAAAAAATAGGTTCATAGGTTTGGTGCACCCTTTTCCTTGAAGATTGAGTAAATCTGGGGCTTGAAGAAGAACCTGGGACTGTCAGAACACAAAATGTATTGAGTCCCAACTCTCCTCTGTCTCAGAACATCTCCTGTGCTCAGCACAACACCTGCCAGAACATTCCATTTACCCCAAAATCGAACAGCCAGCAGCAGATTGGAGACCCAGGAAAAACCTTCACTTACATCCCAGGGGTCATAGAAAATCTTGCTGGGCCATCAGCTCAGGGCCATTGGTGGAACGCAAGCTTTCGACAGCGCCTTCATCCACCGGTGCTGAGATAGAACTCTGTGCCTTCTTAAAATGCCAATCTCAGCTTCTAGTTATAGGATATGTTCTTTCCCTTCACCAGAATGCTCTCGCTGTTCACTTGGCCACACTTCAAGCTTCCCGACCTTTTATCTGTCCAATACACCATTTTAATCTTTCAAAATATTTATTAAGACTTGAGACCGCCAACCCTAACATCAAGGAGCTTGCCATCTTGTAGAAGGATATATACAAATTAAGTTAATAAGCAAGAAAAATGGCTGGTTTTCCTGAGCCACAGGAAGGAGACGAACAGCCGATGGGCTGAACAGTTACAGAGTGAGGGAGAACTTGTGTTTGGGGCCACTGGAACTGAGACTCAAAGAAGAGGGGAAGGGAAAACGTTAAGGTCCATTGGTGGGACTGGCTGTGTGGGCCACTCTCAGACCCATTTCTGTGGACTGTTGTCACTGTGCCCATGCCTGCTGTCTCCCTCCTACCCTCCCATCTTCCCAGCCCAGCGAGCCTCCTGAGGTTTGGCACTGGCTGTGTGGCCACCCTCCTCCTTCCACACACCAATACTCCCCTGCGCCTGGTGTCTTGGGGACCATGTTGACATGTAAGCTCCGTTTTCTAAGTTCTTCAGACTTCTACCTCTTTGGGCTGTCTTGGGGTGGGGGATGGGCAAGAGAAAAGTGGAGCGAGAGAAGGAAATGAAAAGCCCGTGAGAAGCCTGCCCGCAGCGGTTCTGGAAAGATGCTGTGGGTCTGAATCCAGAAGGCTCGGGGTCGGGACAGCGAGGTGAGTGCAGCACCCGCAGGGAAGTGCTCCAGGAGACAGCCAGCTAGCTGCTCACCCAGCACATGGACGGTTAAGAATCACTTGCATTTGGTGACATCAGATGAAAATTCAAGTATTAAATATCTGGCTGCCCACAGAAACCCTCCTTTATCCCCGCAGTGCCAAGCGTGTGGGCTGTTCTTTGGTGAGGTGCTCAGAGCCTCAATTCCCATCCCCAATAGAGAACAGAGTACGCGGAGAAGGATTCAGGCCTCTCTATCAGAGTAGAATGGTCCTACTCCGTAATGGCATGCTCTGTGTGTATTCCGGTCCTTTTCTAATCCCTCCCCAAATACACAAACATTTAGGCTAGCAGTGAAACCATCCTTTACGGGAAACAGTCCGGATCATATTCAGTGCTGTGGACCGTCATCATGGCTGTCAACCTCTTGAGCGTGTTCATTACAGCGACAGGATGAGAAGCAACGTGGGCACAGTTGAATGCTCGCTCCCAGGTCGGGCCTGCGGGACCGCCTACTGCAAGCATCCTCTTACACTGAGAAAATGTGACCTGGGAGTCACTGAGGGAGAACGCAGGGGCCCCACGATGTCACTCCCACAGAGTGACTCCTCTATTTCAACACAAACTACTAGAAACACAAGCAAAATGATTGAATGATTATTAAAATAATATTTATGGACATATGACTGTATACTATTGGGGATGTTTATAAGATAGATGGCTTTCAGATAAGTCACGGCCCTTAATTACTTTTCAAAATAATTAATTCCACACTTTAAAATATATATATATATTCCTTCCTCTTCATTAGCACTAAAAAAAAAGCCACTTTTTTAAATGAAAAACCATTGTAGCTAAACAAGACTCACCGTGAAAGAAATGCAATTAATAGTTATAATAACAGCAGTAAAAGAATTACTCTGACTGTCTTTTATGGATCTTTGGTTAAGGACTGAGTTTTATTGTGTTTGTTTTTAAATGCCATATTTAGAATTATTTTGTTTGTGATCTTAAACAAGTGGACCTTTGTTTCTGTTCCAGAAGTTTTTGAGATGCAAGCCAAGCTCTCCCATATGCTACATTTTTTACCTAACCGTTTCATCAAACCATTCTACTGAAGGAAAAAAAAAGATAGTTTCATTCATTCTTTACTGCCCATTTAATTAATTGATTCTCTCTGGGAAGGGTACGAACGTGAGGGTTGGGGCTAGTTTCCTGGAAAAGGGATTGAATATAATATCTGCATATCTGTGCCTTTCCTTGGCTCCCCCACATTTCTCTCCGTCGTAATATAATGTTATAAACAGCTGGTACGGACCTGGCAGCGTTACAAACACACTTGCTCTATTCTGGACTCCCAGATCAAAGTAGAGAGTCTCTGGATTGTTTCTTGGATTCTCTAAATGTTTCAAGACCCCATTTGATGGTGTATCCTTTTCATCTTAGCTAACTCCCCACACTCTGCAACGGAAGCCTTGCAGAAATCTATTCTAAAACACCCAGACTCGTTTCTCCTACGATAGGCCAGCTCACTGCATCTTTTGCCTTGAGCTGCTAGATCCAATTCAACCATTTTCCTTTTATTAAAAGGGTAAATTTCTCGAACAGATTTCCAATCTCTCGACCCAGTCTATTATATATTTTCTCTCACCGAGCTCCTGTATTTGTGCAAATCTTTCTGAACTTTAATGAGGACATTAAAATTCTCCACAACGATTCTCTTTTGTCATGGGAAGAGAGGAGCTAGCTCTTGCCACGTCCCCCACACTGTCCTTTAAAATACTTCAAGGGGAAAAGCGCACGCTCAGCTTATGTAACGTTCTCCGTCTTTGCTGAATCATTATAGAAGGGCCAAATCTTCATCCACTGTAAACTGGAAAACAGCTACACTCTCTGGTAGGTCCACTGCCATTGGAGGTCCATTTAGGAAGTTTGAAACAAAGATGTTTTAAAATACTCAAGCCATGCATTGCCAAAAAACTAAGAAAACGGACTCAGATAAGAAATGCACAGCAACTGACAAGATAAGATGTAAGTCTCTTTTGATTTCAATCAGGCCTAGCCGGTAGCTTGTGTGGTCCATCAATGCCATTGCTCTGCCTGGGGCCCGGGGGCCGGTCACTTATCCTGGGGGTGCTTGGTTTCTCTCTCTCTCTCTCTCTCTCTCTCTCTCTCTCATGCACGCACACTCCAGCCCATAAGCCTCATGCTCAAAGTTTCTGGCTGCCCCCCCAATTCCGGATTACATAGAATCGGTGTCCCATGTGGTCACAAAATGGTCCAGCGTATGCTCCAACCAAGAATCTCAGGAGACTGAAGGGGTGCATTCTGGCCTTTGGGCCAGGGGCCGGGGGCCGCAGGTGAAATGTCCTTTGTCCATTTCATGAACTGCTCAGAGGCACCACAAACCTGTCCAGAGAAGTAACAGAGCTGAGCAGATGGATCCCCCCCACTCTTGAAGCAGAGGCTGAGAAGAAACCCACCACCCTACGTCACTTCCTGTCCTTCCTACCTCCTCTCCTCCTCCTCCTCCTCATTCTAAGGTCTTGGGATTTGCACCTTCCAGTAATGCCTCAGCACTTTACCCTTGCCTCAGGCTCTGCCTCCCAGGGAGCCTGGCCAAAGACAAATCCATTAAGAGCAATCGTCAATTTGAGTCTATGAAAATGACAGAGACATTTTAGCTTTGATGTCAGTATCTCCACAGGCACACTTACCCTATGATTATGATTCTCAAAGTTTGACTTAGTACTCTCACTGGGACCAGAGGACCCGATTTCATTTAACATTCCTACTTGAAATGATAAAAGAGCTATGCTTTCTCTATTGTTTTAACAAATACTTAAAATATTTGTTTTAAAGCTATGTCACCTGGAAAAATGGTAACTTTAAAGAATGCTGGTGGACATCAGCTGAATTGATGGGGGGCGCTTAACACCATGAATGTTAATCAAATCCAAGTTCATGTCCTCCTAACATGGAAAAGACCAACACTTTGCTTGCTCTTGCCATATTCCTGACCAAAAGAATGTATGTAATCATGAGAAAAAAACAGACAAGCACAAATGCAGGGGCATATTCTAAAAAGCAACTGGACTGTCCTTTTCAAAAATATCGGGCAAGAAAATAATTTAAGTCAGGCATGGTGGTGCATGCTTGTCATTCCAGTACTTGGGAGGCTGAGACAGGAGGATCACAGGTTCACAGCCAGCCTCAGCTACTTAGTGAGGCCCTCTGCAACTTAGTGAGACCCTGTCTCCAAATAAAGAATAAAAAATAGGGCTGGGGGTTTAGCTTAGAGGTAGAACGCCCCTGGGTTCAATCCCCAGCACCACACAAAAAAAATAAAAATAAATAATGTTAATAATAATAATAATTTAAAAGGCAAAGAAGCCATTCCTAATTTAAGAAACCATGAAAGACATGCCAACTGAGTAAAATCCATGCTCTTTGATTGGCTCCTGGGGCAGAGAAAAGAACTAGGAAGGATAACACTGGCATGATGGGTTCAATTATAATGTGGACTGTAGATTCCATGATAGAATTGTGTCGGTGTTAATCAAAGAGGGAACTTAGGAGTGGCAGATCTTAGGAGACCCAGGCTCAACCAGCTATGACCACAATCCCCAAACTGTCAGAGGCTTACAAAACAATGGCTTACGTCTTTCTCATAACAATCCACATAGCTGCTTCTGTTTGGTCAGCAGCTTTCCTCTCTGTGGTAACTGCGGCGCGTGACCCCATCCATCTGGGGCTTGGCTTACTCTCCACGCACCCCCATCTCACAGGTCCCTATTTGAGCAAAGGGTTCGTGGGAATAGATAAGGAACAACTGTTTCTAAAGGCATTGGTTGTCTAACACACCTGACTCCCACTCACAGTGCCTTGGGCACAACTAGCAAGTGGCCGCGCGGAGGTTCAAGGGGAACAGAGAAATGTGCTTACTGGCCAGGCAGCTGCCGCCTCCCAGTAACAAAATCCTATAGAAGGTAGAACACAGATTTTTGGTGGGTGGAGGAGCAGTGGGAAAGACTTTCTTGTGTCATATAATTTGCAGTAAAATAACTATCATGTATGGAGAGCTTACTAGGCGTCAGACAGAATGCTAAAATTTTTTACATGTCATTCACACAAAGTTTCAATAAAATGAGAAGCATTATTTCCGTTCTACCAATAAAAGCCAGGAGCTTTGAAATGAAAAACAACTTCCCCAAAGGCACACACCGAGTGGATGGTGTTTTGAGGCCTGCCTTGCTCCCCAGCCCTGCAGTAATTACTCGAATGAATTTAGGGGAGACAGTCTATTGTTACAGCTTTGGCCCTGACTTTTTAGTTCCATGACCTTTGGCAAGTTACTTCATATTTTATAAGCTACAATTTTCTCATCTATAAATGGTAATAATGCTGATCTCAATTCTTTTTTTTTTTTTAAGAGTGATGTTTAGAAAATTCTTTTCTTTGCCGGGTATGGACGTGCACGCTTGTCATCCCAGTACTTGAGAGGCTGACAGGAGGATCGCAGGTTTGCGGTCAACCTCAGCAACTTAATGAGGCCCTTTACAACTTAGTGAGACCCTGTTTCAAAATAAAGAATAAAAAAATAGGACTGGGGATATAACTTGGAGGTGGAATGCCTCTGGGTTCAATCCCCAATTCCGAAAAAAAAAAAAAGAGAAAGAGAATTCTTTTCTTGGTATTTCACTAAGTACAGAAGACATAGACATTAGGCAGTCCCTCACTATGGGTCCCAGTCTCAGCAACCCATTAGTCTTGGGATTCTTGATCTCCCTCACCCTCCACTTCCTCACCTGTCAAAATCCAAGAATGGCTGCTAAAATTAAATGTCTTGGTATATGAAATGATTAGCTCAGTAGCTGTCCCATAGCAAGATTTAATAAGTGTTTGTATTAGTTCCCTATTTCTGCTATAAAAAAATTACCACTAATTTAGAGACTGAAAAGAGGATAAATTTATTTTCTTACAACTCTCGAGGTCAAAAATCCAAGATCAATACCACTGGGCTAAAGTCCACAGATCAGCATCAGCAGATGAAGGTCAGGGGAAGTTCTCGAGGTTCCGAGCTCAAGAGGCAGCCTGCATGCCTTGATTTGTGGTCCCTTCCTCCATCTTCAGTATCTTTCTTTCCTCTCCGGCCTCTGTGTGTGTCCTTGTATCTGCCCCCTCTGAGTCTGCCTCTCCTGCCTTCTCTTACAAAGACCTCTGTGGTTATATCCCTTTCCCACATAATCCAGGACAAATCTTCCCATCTCAGGTTCCTTAACTATAACCACATCTGAAAAATCCCCTTTTCCATGTCTGGGATACATACATAGGTTCTGGGTATGAGGATGTAGACATCTTTGAACGCCATTACTCAGTCTACCACGGTGTCGGGAACAGGGTTTGTACAGCCAGAAACTATTCCAAATCACATGAGATGGGCATACACGGAACTAGTAAGGATCAATCTAAGTTTTCAGTAAGAACTTGATAAGGCTACATCCTTCATCTCTGAAGAAATAAAAATCCTTCATAACCTGCAGTACTTAACATGGCCAGGTTGGTTCTCCCAGTTAAAATACGAAGAATCAAGGTAATCATCCAGCCAATTCAAGAGGACAAAAAACTAACAAGAAAGCAAGCAAACCAATATCAACACAGCAGATGCCTGTGTTGGTATAAAAGTTATGGAGGAAATTGAGATTAAAAAAGGAAAAAAAAGTTTGGTTGTTTGTTGAGAACTGAATAGCTGTAGAGGTGTTGATCTGTTTTGCAGAGAAAGACTGGCTTGAATCTCCTTTCCGTTTTTTATAATTTAGCTGCAATTCCTGCCTCCGCATCTTTCTCTGTGGAGCAATGAGCCCATGGCAAGGTGTGGATAGACTCCTGGCTCTGCGGGCCTTGCAGAACTCACCTGGTCTTTGGCACGCAACAGGACTCAGCATTCTAGAAAAGTCCATGTACCTGGGAGGATTCTAGCTTAAAGCATAATATTTTTTTTAAAAAAAGCCAAATTGCTCAGCTGAGCCTGCAAATAATCTGACTTTTCGTTATTTTAAGGTCTATTTTATGACATTAGCAACACAAGAACATGTGTTATCTGGCCCGGGGGGGAAGCGGCACCCCCTAAATCCTAATCATTTCTTTCACGAATCTAAAGGAAATCTCTTAAGGCTTTAAAAGGTTGGGTTAACAACACTGAAAATATTTTTATTTTTCACACTCCTCTGCTTTTCTTGGTTCCATCTGGGACCAGAAGCCAGCACGCTGAAATACCAGGAGAAAGGCGGTCCTCAAACATTCCCAGCCTGGCGAGAGGCAGGAAATAGCCGGCGGCTCAGAAGGGCAGAGTCCCTTCTCTGCCCGTGTGAGCACCAGGCTAATTTAATATGTTCACGAGTTTGCACAGGTCTTACTTTACGTGACATGGAAATGCCCGAATTTTGAAGCACATTAGGGTTTTGTTGTGTGTGTGTCTCTCAAAAATGAATATTCGTACTTATTATCATGGTGTCATTAATTCCTAATGCAAGTGGTCTCATTTGAATGTGGGGATTCTGACTGACATCTTTAAGTAACACGACTGTGGCAATCAGTTGCTCTCCAAAGGTCTCATCAAGAGATCGGTGCAGAGATTAAAAAAAAAGTTATGATTTTTTTAAAAGACAGGCATGATGTTGGTTTCAGTTCACTGACAAATGCAGCTAAGTCTTTATTTAGTTATATGAATAAATGCAAGAAAAAGTAGGAGGAGAACCAATTGTTTTAAGAAAACCAAAATGAGTTAGCAAAGAATGTAAGAAAAAAAATCTCAATATTTTCTGCACATAAGTGAACTCACTAACTCCAAGTTCTCCAAATATGGCTTCAGAACGCTTTGGAAGAGAGAGAGCCAACTCTCATGAGTCAACAAAATAAAAATACCTTAAGGGGATGATTTAATAGCTACTTCCCATTCCCGGTTGTAATAGAATAGGCCTAATTTATTTATTTTTTAAATCTACAAGACATTGTGAAATCAGGCTTTGTTTGATGCTTGGACTTTTTCATAGACTCGTATTGAAAAGCATGAGACACTCGAGGGAAAAGAATGATTTACAGCAGCAGCTGTGAGTCATAAGGAATTTAGAGATCATGCGATCGATGAAACTAAACTTCCACACTTTTCCAGAACAGACCAGAAGCACAATGCATTTAATTCACACTAAGCACTCATTCTGGCAAAATTTGTTTTATGGGTATTTTATATTTTGTGACACTGCGGATTGAACCCCAGGAACATTCTCCCTCTGAGCTACACCCCCAGCCCTATTTTATTTTTTTATTTTGAAACAGGGTCTCACTAGGTTAATGAGAGTCTCACTACTTGCTGAGGCTGTCCTCGAACCTGCTATCTCCCTGTTTCAGCCTCCCAAGTACTGGGATTACAGGCATGCACCACTGCGCCTGGCGGGTTTTTTATTTCGGGTCACTAACATCTGAAGATGGGCTTGTGTCTTTCCTACATCACACAAAACATCTCAGTTGGTTCCAGTCACCCTTCAACATTTATGGAGCCATTGGTCCTCGGGACCAGACACTGAGCTCTATTAGAACCATAGCTTCCTAACCATTTTTGATGAACGGGTTGATTTGTGGATTTCCTTATCAAACGTTTATTGACTTTCTACTACAGGCCATGGCTATCCCACGCTTTAGTTATTCAGTGACCTATCTTTTTAGGGAGTTTACAGTGTCATGAACATATATAGACAATAAATGGGTTGATAAACAGATGCGAAATCATGAATTTCTGGTGAGAAAGGAAGGAACCAGATGCCAGGTGTGAGAGGAGGGATTGGGAAAAGTCTATTTCTTTACATAACAATCAGTGTGTGATTCAAATTCATTCAAAGAACTGAGGGAGAACATTCTGGAAGCAGGTGTGAACCCATAATTCAGGCTAGTTGGTTAGACCAACTTTTGGTCCATGGTCAAGGTGAAGTGGGAGTGTGTTATCCATTGTCCTTCTCAGCTTCTATTTGGCTCCTATTTGGCTTCTCCAGGAACATTATCTGGGAGTCATGATGTGCTGTCTTCCTTCCCTCCCTCTAGCACCTCTGGTCTGGGGAAAAGTTGGGCAACGTGTTCTAGCCAGTGGGGTATCTTCACTTCTGTCCCCATCCATGGCCTCTCCAGCCAAGCCTGGTGGCGAGTCCATCTTTCTCAATCTCTTTTGAGTCTCCTCATAATTTCAAAAGGTGTGGGTACCCTTTTGCTAATAATACCATAACAAACATTCACAAGTTTGGAGGAACATTCCAGAGTCATGGAGCCCTTGTGCCCAGACCCCTTGGTATACCCCATGGTCCTGATTCACTTGCAGCTCATTTCTCATGGAAACCGTGTTGGCTGGATGCACACAGGACAGAAGGAAAGGAGTTGAGGTGGGGACTCCGGGAAGACAGGACCCCACACTGCAGAATGAGGGGGGGTCCACACCGGGCAAAGAGACGGTTGTGCAGCGAATGAGATGTGTTTACAGCCAGATGAGAGGATGGAGCTCCATCTCTGAGCTTCTAGCTCTCTTTCTTCTTTATTATTCTTGGTAAACTTGCTCCTGCTACCTAGGCTAGGCTAGGATTTCAGGGCTGAAAAATACTTCACACAACGCTGGAGTTTCGTTTTTAACGTTGTTAAGCTAATAATTAAAAATAACATTTGTGATCAGCTTCACATTTTTACCTACCATCCTCATTTTAGGGCCAAATTTTACTCGTAAGAAGTAAGTTGAATTAGGATTAATATGCAATATTAGGGAACCACCTGCCTCGTTTAGACAGGGGAAATGAGCAATTCTAACTTCATTATAATGCCGCACTAAAAAGTTGGCACTGAAGAAAAAGAGAAAAATCTTTAAGACACTGTGCTTGTCTAACTTTGGGTTTCAGTGGACTTCCTTTCTCTCTGACCACACCCTGAAGCACTAAAGTATTTCTCAAAAGAGGAGCGCCGAGCTAGTTAGTGACCTCAGTCGTCCACCAGAGCTGTGGAATTCTTTCCTTTGTATATAGTTTCTTTGTGGAAAACATTTATAGTTGTGCCTTTTAAGGTTTGGAAATAGCCAGCTGTTTCTGCCTTTTCAGCAGAGCTCATAAATATTTATATGCCGTGATAGATCCGTTTTAAGCCCTGGAGTTTTAGTACCAGGGCCTTATCAATGCAGAAAGTAGGGAGTTTAGGCGATTGATCATTCTATAACCACGGGAAAAGGACATGGAGTCCTATCAGTCCTGACTCCTGGCATCAGTCCCAATTTTCCTGTAAGAAATGAGTTCAATCTTATGGTCTTCTGGTTCCGTTGCTTTGTTTTTTTGTCATTGAGGATTTTGTTTGTGGGCAGCCTTGATGGCTGTGTCGATAAGGGTAGAACAGTCATTCTATTTAACAACAAACGTGTCTGCTCAGAGTGTGAGATGCCAAGGTAAACCAAGCCCAGACCGCGCCCCGACGACAGTCACGAGGAACTCAGACGCTGAGAGTGAGGTGGAGCGGACAGAGTTTCCCAGACCAATGGGCCTTGGCCAAAGAGACAAAGGATGAAGACGGATTTTGCAGGCAAAGCGAGAGGGAGGGGCATTCCAAGGAGAAGAGATAGCATCGTAAAGGGAGGAAGGAATGTAAAAACATGTTATGTGAAGGGAAACAGAGTCACGTGAAGGTGAAAGATGGGGTTCACCAGGGGAAAGAAACAGAGAGCAGGCAGGCGGTGGGCTTGGTATGACAGGGCTAAGGAGTTTATTAGGGATTTTCTTATTTTTTTTTAATGGTACTAGGGATTGAACTCAGTGACATTCTACCTTTGAGATACACCCTCAGTCCTATTTTATTTTTTATTTTGAAACAAGGTCTTTCTAGGTTGATGAGAGTCTTGCTATGAGGCTGGTCTTGAACCTACAATCCTCCTGTCTCAGCCTCCCAAGCGTGCATCACCATGCCCAGCTCCCTTTTTATTTTTGAAACAGAGTCTCACTAATTTGCTGAGGCTGGTCTCAAACCTGCGATCCTCCTATCTCAGCCTCCCAAGTACTGGCATTATAGGCGCATACCACTATGCCTGGTTAGATGTTTTCTGGAAGGTACTGTAGAATCATACATAGAAGGACCTCAGGTCAGGAAGCAGTACAGCCAGATTTCTACCATACAAATGTCTCTGATGGCAGCATAGAGGAGGGTCTGGGAAGGTCCACTAGACAGAGGGCATGCGTGCACACATTGCACTAGGGCTGGGAGAAATGATTCAGGCTGGAATGGAGGCCGGGGCAGGAACGGGGAGGGGGTGTGCCATGGATCTGCAGGTCTAGGGTGCAGCAGGACGTGGTGTGCAGGGAGACCAAGGGTCCTGGGGCATCTATCAGAAGTGTGGGAATGGCCTTGGAAGTAGAAGTGTGGGGTGCAAGCTGTATTATGAACACGCTGGGTAACTACAGCGATGCCCAAACTCCTCTTTGCCAGCCTTCGTGGGAGCTAGCAGGCAGCATGGGTGGTGTTCTCTGCCAGGCACTGGCCACAGTGTGTTTTGTGTACATAAGGGAAGATCACGGATTCAGGGCCCACCCATCACAATTCCAAACCTTTCCTGGCCATTGTCTGACTGCATGACCTTGGGCCAGTCATTTAACCCATCTATACTTACGTTGTCTCTTCCGTAAGCGGGGATGATAATCATGTAAGTGACCTCAGAATGCAGATACAAGTATAAGAAATATAATTCATTTGGGTGATGGGCGTGTAATTGAATGTGATGATTAATATTGTTATCACACATGAGCTCCTGGATAGCTCATATGTTCTATGGAGTTAGGTAAGGCTATCGCCATTTTTCAGAGAGGGAAACTGAGGCACAGAGAAATGGTAGAGCTAGGAGCTGTCAGGCTCGGTAGCGTTGGCTCTGAACTACTGTATCTGTTTGCGTAGCGTTTTGGGGGCCAACTTCAAAGGCGCTGACTAGCAGAGCTGCGGCCAGGTGGAGGCAGGTTGGGGTACGGGTTGTGAAGGGATCCAGTACTCACCATTCCAGTGAGAGGAATACCCAGAAGTAGCATTCCCTTGACACTGCTGACAGCACCAAGGGCTCTGCACCTCCGTGACAAGCACTCCGTCCTGCTTAGTAGGGACACGCGTACCCCCCACTGCCCTCTTCAGCTCCTCCCCATTTTCCACACCTCGCTCCATGCCTTGTGGGCCAAAGAAATGCCTGCCAGTCACTGCCAGAAACCCGCTGAATTTGTCCCATTTCACTGCTGTTCTCTCTGTCTGAGTAAGTGATCACCTTTGCTAAATTTGAAGCTTTCAAATTAATGTTATGGCAAGAGGCAGTGGTTTAGGGTTCTAGCTGGGAATAAGAGGAAACTGCTGGGCTCTGTCAACAAATGGCCAAATTTAATGAAGGGACATTTTAGGTGGGTAGTTAAATCTGAATTTCAGATAAATAATGGATCGTTTTTAGTATATTAGTACCTTTAGTCTATTTCTTGAATATCTATCCCAAAAGATATTCATTGTCTATCTGAAATTCAAAGTTAACTGGGCATCTTATAGTTTATCTGAGATCCCTGGATGGGATTTTTTTTTTTTTTTTGCGGTACCGGGGATTGAACACAGGGGTGTTCTACCTCCGCGCTACACCCCCGGCCCTATTTTTTATCCTTTATTTTGAAACCGGGTTTCACAAAGTTGCGGAGGGTCTCACTAGGTAGAGAGAGAGAGAGAGAGAGAGAGAGAGAGAGAGAGAGAGCTGAGGCTGGCTGCGAACCCGGATCCTCCGGTCTCCGCCTCCCAAAGTACTGGGATTACAAGCGTGCGCCACCACACCCGGCCTGGATGGGATTTAACTTCTTTGTGCCTCTATTTACTTGCTTATAAATTAGGGATAATCAAAGGTAGTGGTAGTGACCAGGATTGCAATGTGAAATCAAACGAGATAATGTGTTTTAAGTATGAGGAAAATTTTCAATCTGCGCTCATTGTCATGATTGTTATACTGGGGACACGGTATACGGGCGAAGTCCGAGGGAATCTTTCAACCTTGTTTCTTTCAGTAACATTTTCAAAAGCTTTAGAATTGGGAGTGAGATACGTTCTCCCCCACCCCAAGATGTTTTTGTGCATCTGAAAAATGAAAATACAAATCCAACTTGATTTTTGTCTTTTTTTTTTTTTCAGAAGAAACTGGGTAAATAGCTCTTATTTCCCAGCATCATTTTCATATTTTTCTCCTAACTTTTCCGCCATAAGCTACCTGCCAAGGTAACTTTCTAAAGAGGCAGAGACTCCAGCATGGAGACCTTTATCATTAAAAACAAAGTGGACGAGAGAAGAGGCAGTGCTCATTAATTTCCCCTATTTCCTTGGGAAGAATTTGGCAAAAAAAAAAAAAAACATAATCTACAAACTCAGCCAGCCATCTTTAAAGGCTATTTGCCCTGGGCCAATTATATATTACACGATAAGGATACCGAATAATTAACTAATGAATTGGTTTCTCTGGGAAGTGGTCAGATGGGTCGGCAATGGAAGCATATTTAGATTGCCCCTATGAGTCTTTCTGAAGAAACATCTGGCTCTTTTTTTTTTCTTCAATCAGTGTGCACCCTGAAGGGCCCCCAAATTCAAAAATGATTATATTTCATGTCATTTTATGTGCCTTGCGGTTTGACAAATTTAGCTGGCGAGAATAAGTGATTCCGTGTTCAATTTACGTTGATCCCATTTTTATCCAAACATCCAAAGAGAGAGGACCATTATAGATTGATAAAAGCTGCTGATTGATCTATTGATTTCCAGACCTTAAATCTCCTAGGGAAGTCTTTGTAAAGTTCGTGTTCATAAAATTCTTGTTCTGGCACAAAAGCTCCCAGCGGATTGTGTTTCTCAACTACAAGGAAAATCATCAGGGACAAACTCAGAAAATGTTTCTTTAGTATACACTAGGCAGGAGGGCCTTCCAAATTCAGTCTCAATCTGGTGTCTTCAAAGGTTTATTTTTATTTCATTTTTGAAAACTTTTAATTTGAAGAGGGGGGAAAAAACCCTTTAAAGTCTCGCGACCCGCAGTGATGTAAGTGCCTTTCTGTCTCATATATAATCATGTCTGTTTGGGCGTGCTGGGTGTCGCGTCCAGGGCTACGGAGCCACGTGGAGAACAATATTGAACTAAATAGTTTTGACAGAACAGCCAGACCTTTTCTTGGGGCTCCTGCTATATTGCATATCTGCTCCTTTGTACACAACGGGGTGAGCTAGTGATGGAAAGAGAGTTCAATTGTGCCTGGAGTCGGCCGGAGCCATCAATGGGACCTCTTTATTGATTTGCACTATCGCTGGGGAACAGAGTACAGACCACTCTATTTTCCGGGGGATCAGGTGTAAGAAAGAGCAAAACCCCTTTTCTAAAATGTATACTCGAATGCAATAAATGCTGTGAGTTCTATCCGTGCAGATTAATGTCAGCACATGCAGGTTCAGCCGAAAGAACTTGGCCAGCCTCAGCCCCTCTTGTGCACTGCTCTGTGGAGATAATTTAGGGGTCCAGGGTTGTGCGAGTGAACCAGGCCCAGTGGTCTCCGGGTGGAGTGTTTTGTGTGTGTATTGACGAGGAGCTCATCTTTCTGCTTGCATAATTTACTGAGATAATTTAGTGAGGCTTTCACTCGATCCTGTAAAGCTCTGGCCCCACTGTTCTTGCAGATCCTTCCATCCCAGCGGCTGCCTCCGCTTGCAGTTCTGTGTGCCCCGAGGTAGACACAGTGCCTTTCTTTCCAAAAAGAGTTGAGTTCACCAAAGGAAAAGAGGGGCTCAGAGAAGGGAATGGCAAAGTCTACCCCGACTGGCAGGTATTTTCCAGGAGATTGGAAGCCTTGTTGAGTGTTGGGAGACCCATATCAGGCTTGGAGGCAGCACTGAGATAGATAGGAAGCCTTTCAAAGGGCAGCAGGTGGATGCATAAGGGAGCTCACTCTAGAAACAATGTCCTCTTGAGTCTCACTCAAGAGTCATGATGCCCGTGCTTGGCATGGTGGGTTAATCTGCTTATCTTGGATCAACCCCATGTAGACTCACTGAGTGTCCCCATGGACTCACCCAATGACGATAAGGAGCTCCAGACTGAATCCCATCCCACAGACCGTAGAAGTTATCTCTCCCCGAGGTGTCATTTGGATTCTGTCACCATTTCCAGAGTTCTCATCATCACCAGGACGATTTAAATGTCTTCATCCTGGGTTTGTGGTCTCCCCAGCATGAGACAGTTTCACTAGAAACTTTTAGAGGTTGCAAGTTGACAGCTCGTGGCTAAGTTCAGCCAGCAAGTAGAGTTGATTGCATTATCATGGTCCTACCTGAATTGGAGTAGTATTTTATTGAAGGGAGAGGATCTCTTATAAAAATCTGAGCTGGGCATGGTGGCCCATGCCTGTAATCCCAGTACTTGGGAGGCTGAAACAGGAGGATTGCCAGGTTCGAGGTCAGCCTCAACAACTTAGTGAGGCTCTCAGCAACTTAGCGAGACCCTACTTCAAAATAAAAAAAATAGGGCTGGGGTGTAGCTCAGAGGTAGAATGCCCCTGGGTTCAATCCCCAGCACCACACACACACACACACACACACACACACACACACAATCTGGATTTCTGGCTTCTTTTGAAAAGAACAATCAAAAAATCTAGCATTATTAGGCCCACATTCCCATAGTCTCCATCTTCCAGGGCTGGATGGTAATGGGACTTAAGCTCTCTAGGTTATCCCCACTTCCTTGTCTCCCCGCCCTGCTTTCCTTGTTAGCATCTACTGCATGGTACTTGTGGGCATATTTGTTTACAAGTTCCCTGAGCCAAACATAAACAGGTAGGTTAGCTAGAATCCAGGGTTCAAGGACAGAAATGTGAAAACTCGAACTTTCAAGCAAAGCCCAGGATAAGTTAAATTTAGCTTAATATCTGGGGCCAGAAACATGGGGGTCAGCATCTAAGTGAAAGGCAATGCAGAAAAGGATCAACATAGGAGTCTACCACTACTCAACAAATAACCCTGACCCTCAGCCATTGGAATCCCCAAGAATCAAGAGTGTGAGAACTATGTGACTGGTCGGCTGTGGTGTGGGGGCTCTTGTGAGGTCACAGTCAGATGTAAGATGGGGATGGGGACTTCTCAAAGGCTTCACTCATGGATGTGGATCAGGGAATGATGCTTTCATCTGGGCCAGCTAGGGTTCCTGGGGTGTAGATATCCATCTCCATATCCAAATGGTCTCCCCAGCATGGTAATCAGGGCTCCGAGGCCACCTGCCTGAGGGAGAGAGCCATGCGCAAGTTGCTTTCTTTGTATGACAGCCTTGGAGAGCCCCAAGCATCCCTTCTGCTCTACCTTATGGGCTGCAGCAATGGCTACTCTCCACCCAGACTTCAGAAAAGGGAACACAGACCCAGCCTTTTGATAGGAGGGGGGGCAACGTCACTCATGCTGTAAACAGAGTGTGTGGGATAGGAGATGTAGATTGGGGTGTCTATCTTTGAAAAATTTAACTTGCCACAAAAAAAGTGAGAAATACTATGATCAGGAACCCAGGTATTCTCTCAATGATAGAAGAGCAAATAAGGAATCAGTTTTCCCAAGAATAAGAAAGAAAAGAGAATGTCCTGGTACTAAAATACCTGCTGTGTGTGTTGGTTTGGTTTTTCCTCCACCTGAACATAGTCCAAGGTTTGCCAGGAGCATCCCCTGGCCACTTAGCATCACCAGGATCCGAAACTCTTTCCCATTCCCACCCTGATAGGATGATTTGCTACCAGCCAGTTCTCCTCTTCAATAAGCACAGAGCCTTTCTGTCCGCTCCTGTGCATAGCCCCACAGGCGTGCCTGGCTCCTCTGATCTGGGCAGCTCTGCTCCTTCCATTCAATCTGAGCTCCTTTCTGTCTTTAGAGAACAGACAGGTAGTGAAATTCGAGACTCTGTCAGCACCGGCTCTACAGGAACCACTAAGTACTGTACAGTTTTCTCAAGCATGCTAGCTGGCCCTTGACTATTTATACGCCTTTTCAAAACTGTGAAGAGGGTTTGAGAATCATTGTTCCTCTTTTCTTTCCATTTAAATAGAGTATTTGACATAGAAGGAACCTACATTTTCTCGTTTTGCTTCTCACGGGGAAACAGAAGCCAAGGTAGGTGAGCAGTCTGCCCAGGTTTCCACAGCCAGATGTACACGAGAGATGTGCAGCCTGTATCTCAGGAATAGTGGTTCGGAGCTCTTTTTGCTATTCAGGGGTCAAAACCGGTGAGTAATTCACGGGCCTGGGCAAGCCTGGCCCGCAGACACGTCTCCTTTGGCTAGCACACAGTGCTTTGATTTGTTGTATTTAAGCCTATAAGTAGGGCACATACATTTCAGAGGTTTGAAGATACCACTTAATCTCTACCACCAAATCAACTCACATACTCTGCTTCCCCACCTGTCTGGGCTCTGAGGGTGTCTAAGATGTATTCCATCCCCACTACAACCTACTAAAAGGGAGAATTTTAGTCCACAGGACTAGCTATCCCTTGTTGGTCTTGAATATGCTCATTTATATGCTTTGAGCAATTAAATATTCATGACATTTCCAGAGTTATCCCCATTTAATAGACAAGAACACCGAGGCACGGAGAGGTTATGTCTTTTGTCCACATCCTAATATGTGGCAAAGACTGAGAACCAGGATTTGGTTGTAAAGACCTTGACAACAGATCTCAAAATCTCAACCACTCTACAGTAAAAAGGCTAGAGAGATAAAATGCAACAATAATGAATTTAGGTGGATATTATTATTATTATTATTATTTTGTGGTAATGGGAATTGAACCCAGGGGCATTCTACCTCTGAGCTACGGGGTCTCACTAAGTTGCGGAGGGCCTCACTAAGTAGCTGAGGCTGGTCGTGAACCTGCGATCCTCCTGTCTCAGCCTCTTAAGTACCGGGATTACAAGCATGTGCCACCACACCCAGCTATTTTAAAGCAGTCATTATGTTCCCAGATTTGTAAAATCCATCTCTAGGTTTCTCTTTGGGAGAGGAGCGTTAATGACCTCATGTGGCACATATTCAGAATGAAATGCTATCTGTGCATCGTGAAAGGTGAATTTCACTATCTCCGGCATGTCCACCATCTGGGTTTGATATTCCGGGCTAAAACTCAAAATTTTAAGCATTTCATCCAAATCACTATCTTAATCTTTATTTTAGCTTCCAAACGCGTCTGTGGCGAGCGTAAAGATGGATGGAATTTGAAAGTGGCCATTAAGATTACTACCGCATGATGGAAAGTAGAGCCTACTATATAAATCTAAATCCTCCCATAAATTTAAAAAAGAATTTACTGCTCAAAAATAAAAATATAAATCATTCTCATTTTCTAAATCATTGCTTGCTGATGATCATACCCAGCTTGGTGAGAGATCACTATATTATTCTGGATATAGTACTATGTTTAAATTTTCCAAGGAGTCTCAACTGCTCATGGAATTTACTACTTCATAGACTTGCCAAGATGGAAGGCATTTCTGCATAATTCTTGTAGCTGATATTATTGATGTTCTAAATGCACGGGACATTTAATATGTATAACAAGTCCAGCAGGATCAGTTACTGAAATGAATTACGATTTTTTTTACACCAAACCACTGAAGGCCCAATTAGAAAACTGACCCTTTGTGAGAGGACGGTCTCCTTAATCTCTCTTACAGCATGGGATTCAGCAGCGGCGGCAGTAGCCGCGATTCAAACAGGGTGAGATTGTGGCAGACCTTAAAAACCAGGCGAAGGTGTTTGAATCCTTACAGATAACAGAAGGGGGGACGCTCAAGGGCTTTGGAACAAAGTGAGCAACAGGATCAAAGGGGTGTTCGTGTTCTGGAAGTGGTGTGTAGAATGTTCTCCAATGTGTGGTGACCAGAAAATGCACACGTGGATAGAGAACCGTGAATTAACTCATGTCGGTGTCCCAACAACAGAACACGCCCAACAGCTGTCCACCCGGACCAAGAGTCAGGGCCTTGTGTGGAATGCGCCGATCACCCTCAGTCATAAACGTGCAACTCCGGACCATTGCTAACTCATGGTTTGGTGGCCTGGGGGAGGGGAAGGAGGAAGGAAACCAGGGATGGTATGATGCAGAGAGAGAACACCTGTGTGTCACGGGAATTGACGTGGAAGAAGACCAGCGAGCCCCCAAGTCCTTGGATCACTTCCGACTTCCCAATTCCCTGAGCTGCTCCATTTCTTTCTAGATTCAACCCTTTTCTGGTGCCTTCTGCAGCAGATCCCAGGCCTCCCATTAGTTTCGATTGCTTTACACACTGGTTCAGCCTAGCAGGATCTATCTAGAGCTGTGTGGGTGGACAGGTACCTCTCAAAATGACCCATTACCTGGATTACAAGACACGAGAAATGATCTCCTGACACGCCATGCACAACTGTTGACAAATCATTCCTCTCTAACATATTTTTCTAACCAGTTTAAATAATGTTAAGTATGATTTATCAAAATACTTAGAATATTATTTATTTCAATAATAATACTCTGCTATTTCAGAAAATTTCAACAGAGCTGGGAACTGTTCCCACCTGAAAAATCCCTGCTTTTTGTGAGGAGACAGATCTGCCTTACATCAGGGCTGAGGAAACTCTTGTCTTCAGGAACACCCCGTCTGAAGCTTTCTATTGTACCTGTGCTCTGCAGGGCCCATCTAGAGACATTAATAATTTGGCTAGAAAATAAACAAGCTGAGTAGCTGAGAGACTTCTCGGCTGTGTTCATCTCAGAATGAGACAAGTCTCTTCTCATTCTGTTTCCTCTTCCTCTTCCTCTTCCTCCTCCCCTCCCCTCCCCACTCCTCTCCTCTCCTCTCCTCTCCTCCCCTCTCCTCTCCTCTCCTCTCCTCTCCTCTCCTCTCCTCTTCTCTCCTTTTCTCCATTACTGGGAACTGAACCAAGGGGCACCCTACCACTGAGGAACACCCCCCCAGCCCTTTTTATTTCCTATTTTGAGACAGTGTCTCCCTAAATGGCCCAGGCTGGCCTCAAACTTGCCATCCTCCTGCTGCAGCCTCCCTGAGTAGCTGGGATTACAAGTCTTTATCTTTCATTCTCTGAACTTTCTCTTGCTTGTTCATTTGACACGTAGCCATTGGGAACCTATGGAATGTCAGATATTTTACTGTGTGTTTAGGTCACAGAAGTAGAAAGGACAGTGAGGTGCCTGCCTCCTGGGGCTTACAGTCCACAAGGGAGGCAGACAGTCAACAGATAAACACTGAGTATAGAATTAGAAATCAGTTAAATACCAGGAAGGGAGAGATGGGATGGATGAGAGAGATCTTCAGGGCGCATCTACGGGAGATAAACTGGTCAGAGAACACCTCTCCACAGATGCATGCTGACATCACAACTCAAGGGATTCATGGGAACTGGTTGGGTAGAGGGGTTGGGTGGGGGAGGAACTGCTGACAGAGAAAACGGGAAGTGCCAAGGCCCCGAGGAGGGAAAGAGAGGGTGTTTGGTGCAAGAAACTAATTCACTTTGTCTCTCTCTTCCTGTTCATTATCTTTTTTCCATTAGTACCTCATATTTGTCACATTCTTTTCTATCATTTTATTTTTGTTTGTTAGTATGATTTCTTCATAAATATGTTTAAGGAATTGGGACCAGAATTCTGACGTGCATTTGCTATTTAGAAATTAGGCGAAACTTCTTGGAGGTGTCTATAGGATCTACACCTTTAGGTATCACTGAGAAAGAAGGTAATTTCCTGATTTTTAGTATCCCGGCCTCATGGGAAGACATGGACCCCTCCATTAAGGAGCATGGAAATCTATTGACATGTCTGATTGAGCAGAGTCACGGTCGAAGCTCTACTGCGAGGAGGAACATCGGGGTCCCCAAGAGAAACCACGAGGAGAAGAAGAATGCATTGCACACTGACACACAGAAGAAGATGCTGGAGATGATTGAGGTTTATATGAAATAAGAGGCCTGGTCTTCTGGCTTAATTTAAGTGTAAGTTTATTTATATACTTTCCCCTACCATCTGAAAGGGAATATACAAACATTTAATAATCAATATCTCCAAGTTATAAAATTGCTGGGTGAATTTATCTATTCTTTGCTTATCTGTAGTTTTTTTTTTAAATTGTTCTAAAATGGGCGCGTATCATCCACATAATATTTAAGTTTATTTTTACTAAAGATATGTAATTAACCATTTCAAATTTCCCTGAAGGGGAGAATGAAGTTCCTTCTCCTTTGTAAGTGGCCTTTAATGGATGGATTTTACAGGAATTAGTAACAATCTTGGTTAGGAAGGGTCCTCAGCCTTGCCTCGGGTCTGCTGGGTGCAGTAGTGATATCCTGCACAAAGCCCAGGATTCTGTGATATGCAGTCTAGGTGTTTCAATGCCAGAGATTAGAGAAATTTCAAAGAAACAAGGAGAAGTTGAATTATTGAAATGCTAATGAGGACATGCCCGCAGAGAAAATCGCAGGGAGTCTTCACAGTTTTTTAAGGCTTCATGGGAAAGACCTTTGCAGAATAAACACGGTGTTCAATTCTTGTTTCTCGAAAGGGCTGCAGGAATCTGAGCTGGTGCTCCAGGGAGCATTTTAAAAGCACGGGTTAGAACACTAACCGTCATAGTTTCCATTCAGTATCCACCTGATCCACATGTCCCAAATATGAATTTCCATTTAATTTCAAAACAAATTAATTCAATTAATCAATCTATAGATGTCTATGCTGCTAAGTAGAGGGGTTGGCCCGGGCAGGAGGAATAAGATGCTGCTAGGAGCTGTTAAGACATATTTGCAAAGAAAGTTAGCATTTCTACATGTATAGTGGTAGAAGTTTCAAAAGATGTCTCCTCCCAAGGAAGTTAAGCTTTTGCATGCTAACTATCCATCTCTTCAAATCTCCACAGGAAAGGTGACTACCTATCTCCTCTCTTTAAAAAGCTTTCCGAGAACAACCAGACACAAATACCTGAATGAAATGGTGGTAAAGTTACCTCTATATAGATTTTAGCATTTAATGTGGGTATGTGTGTACAGGTGGAGGGAAAGATGAATAGATAGGTAGATCGATATAAATAGAGATAGTCCATATGCAATATGCAAAAATGTATACTGGCTTTTAAGAAACACATTTATCAGGAAAAAGAAAAATGCCACCCATAAGCTTAATTAAAATGTCTCCTTACAGATTAAAAATTATGCAGATTTTTCATGTTCTCTTATTAGTTTGACCTCTAAAATTGTTTGAATGTCGTAATGTAACAATCAGAGAAAAATTCCAACCTTTCCTGTGACTTCGTGTCACTCCTGGAACACCAGAGAAGAGAGATCAAATAGTCTGACCCTCATTGCTGATAGTTTTCACGTATAATTAAATGAATTTTTAAAGCCATCCTGATTAGAAATGTGCACATGGCCGCGTGGTTCACCCTCAGCTTGCTTGGGCATTCACACGCTGTCACGCACCGAAATCTATTCCACAGACCACAGGAAATTCCGTAATGGCAAATTCTCAAAATACTTCAACGGGAAAAAGTGAGAAATTGTAATGAAATGAGAATTCCATTGGCCATTTAAGGAAAACTTAAGGGAAAAATGGCTAGTGCAAATTCAATGCATAGGTCTTTTTATAGTTTGCTGTTTTTGTCGTGTGTGTGTGTGTGTGTGTGTGTGTGTGTGTGTGCTTGTGTGCATGCTACTGGGAATTGAACACAGAGGCATTCTACCTCTGAGCTACAACCCCACACCTTTTTTTTTTATTTTTGTTTTGAAACAGGGTCTCACTAGGTTGTTGAGTGTCTTGCTAAATTGTTATAGCTGGTCTTGAACCTGCGATCCTCCCGCTCAGCCTCCCAAGTCCTGGGACAACAGGAGTGTGCCACCATGCCCAGCTCATTTTCATCTGTTTTAATGATCATGCAACGTAAAATTATTTGCGAACCAGTCTATCGCATGGAGCTAAGCCCATACTTCCTCAAATTTTAGACCAAAGAGCATCCCCAATGTATAACTTAAATGACACTGGTTTCTTTACAGGACTCTTTACCCAACACCAACTCAAAAAATTCATTTCCAGTCTTATTGAATTAGTAGTCTCTATGAATTTTGGTCTTAATTGCATTATGGTTAGATTATTGTGATAAACGAATAGCTATTAGAGAGAAGCTGAGAAGAGAATATACACAAAAACTTTTATTGATCAGATTCTTTGATTTAACTTTATAGATCCAATATAAACTTCCAGGGCAACCAAAGTTTAATGACAGGTGATCACAGACATAGTAACAAGGTTAGGTTGGCTTGATTATTTTGTGTTTTAAGGCATTATACTTTAGAGGAAAGTAAACAAGTGTTTTAACTTCAGCATAATGAAAATATGAAGCAATAAGATTCCAAGCCCTAGTCAAAGACTCCAGCTCTTCCTTCCTTCCTTCCTTCCTTCCTTCCTTCCTTCCTTCCTTCCCTCCCTCCCTCCCTCATTCATTCATCCATTTACCAAGCCAAAATTCACTAATCTTTGATCTAGGCAGGGACTATGGGGATCCCAGCAAAGGCTATAATGACAAAGAATACACAGCCTCTAAACAGTTGTTCATAACTAGTGCTGGTAACGATGTGGTAAAGGACTGTGAGATATATATCTGCGTATGCTCCGACAATCAGAGGAGACAAGAATCCAAATTTACCTGGGAGGACTAGGAACCGCCTCAAGGCAGTGACGTATAAAATGGGACTCACGGGATGGGTAGGAGTTCACCAGCACAAGACACAAGAGGGACATTCCAGGGGGAGACAGCAGGAGATGGTTAGAAAGAAAATTGAAGGCAGAGAGCGAATTAGCTACATGTACTTAGCAAGAGAGTTTGTAAAGGACATGGACTTAGAGAGGAATTGCTAACGTAAAAGACAATAGCAAGTATGGTGCGGGGCGTCATTATCAAGAACACTGAAGATCACAGTCTTTACTCCTCTGAAGATGGGCAGATGGGTCGCACATGTACTGAGATACTGATCTTCTCAGACCTCCTTGGGTCAGTCAGCAGACTGGGTCCTCAGAGACCCCCCAGGTCCATCACCTCTGGCCAGGAACCGTGTCCTCCATCTTCCAAAGTCCACTCTAAAACCATTTTCATTTCTATGCCTGTCATGAGACGGAAAAGGTTGTCGATCACTGGCTCATGAAGACAAAGAATATGCACTTGAGGGCAAGAGAGGACCCTGGGAAATTGCTAAGCTGGACTGTGGAGGCAGGGGAGACCAGAGATCAGGAGCCGACCTCAGAGCTGTGCAATCGCGCGGGTAGGGAGGGAGCTCATCTGCTGTTGCCAGCTGCCCCAGAGCTCGCATCTTGTCATTCTTTGGAATGGACCTTATGCAAGGTGAGGTTTAGAATCCCAGAGACTCTGGGATACCAGAGGGTAACCACAGACTCTAGTTGGGACAAAAGAGAATGTTGCTGTGCTTTGAATGTCTCCCCCAAAACTCATGTCGAACTTTAATGGTCATCCTGAGAGTCTGGGGAGGTGGGATCTCGAAGATGAACTGGGCACAAGGCAGTCAGGCCATGAGGGGACTGGCCTCTTGAACCAGGGTGGGCTCTGATGGAACAATGGGCTCAGCCTGACTCTGCCTTGACCACGTGCTTCCCATCCCACGATGCCTTCGCCCCTCGATGACACAGCAGGAGGCTCTGCCAGATGCAGCTGGCAGCAGGCTCTCCAACAACCCTCTTTATCAATTACTCAATCTCAGGTGGTGTGTGATAGCAACCGAAAACTAAGACCAATATTTAAGTCTAAAGTCTACCTCTCACAGAGCTACCACTTAGAGCAGAGAATGCCACCAGTTCTCTTTGCCACCTTTGGGTTTTAGAGCACGTTTGGAAGTCAGTTTCCTCAAGACTAAGAACCCTACAGGCGTGGATGACTCCACTGATTGTCTCCAAAAAGGAAGGGTTTTGACAGAGACTAGAATGTAAACTCCATGACAGCACAAAGCTTGTCTGGCTTGCTGGTCCCTGTTACCTAGACCAGTACCTGACACTTTCAGGCATTAAATAGACAGACATGAATGAGGGAAAGACAGTATCATGTTGGGCATGGACAGGGGAATATGATCTGGCCCTGTTCCTGGAGAATGTGTTATTTTCCTGCAGAAAAGATTATAAACTCAAAAGATGAGTTGACTAGAATAAGCTTGGCCACTTTCATTGTCTATACATACATTTAGAGAGAGAGAGAAAGAGAGATATAGATTAGAGAGAGAGAGAGAGACAGAGAGACATAGAGACAGAGATAGAGATGATAGAGATAGAGATAGAGATAGAGATAGACACACACACAGAGTGAGAGAGAGAGAGATGGAGAGACAGAGATAGAAATAGGGGTAGACACACAGAGAAAGAGAGAGACTGAGAGAAAGAAACAGATAGGTGGATAGACAGAGATAGAGATAGAGGTAGACACACAGAGAAAGAGAGAGACAGAGGTAGAGATAGAGAGATAATAGATAGATAGATAGAAGATAGATACATAGATAAATGATAGATAGAATATAGATACATAGATACATAGATGATAGATATAAGATAGATAGATGATAGATAGATAGATGATAGATACATAGATACATAGATGATAGATAGATAGATGATAGATACATAGATACATAGATGATAGATAGAAGATAGATAGATGATAGATAGATAGATGATAGATACATAGATACATAGATGATAGATAGAAGTAGATAGATAGATGATAGATACATTGATTCATAGATAGATGGATGAGAGATTTATTTCGTTTACTTAGGCTAAATCACCTAACGGGTGAAATGAGCGACAGAACTCTCCTCTATCCAAGGCCCCTCAGTCCTCTCGCAGTGATGCATCTGAAGATGTGGCTAGGACTGAAAGTAGCAGCTCCGGAGAGACTCCGTGACAGGCAGAAGTGACGAAGTCCAGGAGGCAGAGCTCCAGCCAAGGCGGGCAACAGATTCTCAAGGTAGACTGTAAGCATGGCCTCCTCCAGGCGGGAGCCGACTTGAGGGTGGGGGTGTGTAGGAATCCAGGAATAGCAATGCCATCATGAGCCGGGGCTCAGGAAACTGAGTACCCCTTGCCCTCACGGGTATTCTCCGGCAGGCTGGCATGGTTCAGGGAAACAAGGGCTACGCATGCATTCCAAGTGATCTGAATCGGCCGTACCCCAGCTGTACCAACACCAGAGCCAGTGAAATGGACCATAGTATGGAAAATATAGTGTGGGATTTACTTGTGTCAACTCGCAAAGCTGAGGTGCATTTCTGCAGCTGTGTCAGAGAAGCAGAGACTTATTGAGCTCATTAAGATGTCAATGGCCAATCGTGTGCACTGTGTATTTTTGGCTCCACAACTCTATCCGCAATTGTGAAATTCAGAACCTTCTGGAAGTATACCACTTTTTTTTTAACCATTTAAAAAAAAACTTGATGATTGGACATCTGGAAGGCTACTTTCAGTTTTTATCTCAATGTGAATAACCATACATTTTGCTGCTAAAATTTAATGATGGGAGGTGCTGGAGGGGTCACATAATGTACCATGCGTACACTAAAAGCGCCTTTCTAAAATTCTATCTACGCTAGTTGAATGTTGAAGCCTGTGAATCTCAGGGGTTTCACATAAGGGATAGTATATCTGTATTTTTTTCCTTTCATAGATTTAGTGTTTTTTGGGGATTAGAAACATTTTGTAGTGAACATTCTTCTTCTCAACCCTTTCAAAAATCAGACTGTGTTTTTATCTTCAAAATTCCTTGTAATAAGCCGGGCGTGGTGGCGCACGCTTGTAATCCCTGTACTTTGGGAGGCGGAGACTGGAGGATCCGGGTTCGAGGCCAGCCTCAGCTCTCTCTCTCTCTCTCTCTCTCTCTCTCTCTCTCTCTACTTAGTGAGGCCCTCCGCAACTTCGTGAGACCCGGTTTCAAAATAAAGTATAAAAAATAGGGCCGGGGGTGTAGTGCGGAGGTAGAACGCCCCTGGGTTCAATCCCCGGTACCACACACAAAAAAATTCCTTGTAATAGTGCATTTCTATGTCACTCCAGAATAAATAAATGTCAGTAATAATAGCCAACGCCTAATGTTTACTATATGCTAGACTCTGTGATAAAAGATTTATTTTTTTTTTCTCTTAGTGACATTCAGCTGGACCTGGGCCCTGGCTTCTTTCTGGAAATACCAGTGACACGTGCTTACATTTTTCTTGGTCCTTGGTGACCACGGTCACTGAATCTTCTCAGACCTTTGCCTCAGTGCTGCCGAATATCTTCAACAGTGCCCACAGAGGGCAAAATTAATTCTGGGATTCCGGTGCTTCTCACAGTACCGATCCTTTCCCTTTGCAGCATTTATTACATTTATGATTGCGTTTTTGTTTCTCCATCTAACACCATCCTCCCCACCATATTAAACCCCCATGAGGTGAGGGCCATGTCTATTTTAGTCACCAAGCTGGTTTCAGCTCATTATAACTAATAACATGCTACCCCCAACATTTATTGCTTAAAATCCATGGTTTTCACCATTCTGTGGGTTGCTGGGTCTACTTCAACTCACTTTTTCAGCTAGTCGTCCATTTGGACTAGAAAGGCCAAGATGGCGGTGCTGACCTGTCCACCATTCAGTGCCTCTCAGACACTTTTTACTATAGGACGTTGGTGGCCCAGAGGTGTCTTGAGCTGCCTTTGTCTCTGGCAATCCAAGTCAATCCGTTTATATTCTTTATGGGATATCTCTGGATCAGGTTGAAGTCTACTCTATTGGCCAACATCCAGGTTCACTCTTCTTGTCAAGACAGACCTCTCTCTGAGTTGGATGATCTAGCAAATGTGGGTGATGTGTCTGAATTCAGAGAAGACCTTTTATTTAGGTAAGAGGGCTATGAGGCACTACCTGAAATCATTTTGCAGTCTTATGACAGGGTATTAAGCCATATCCTTTATGTGATCTTGCCCCGAGGTCACATTTTAGAGCATACCTCCTGGAATTAATTTTCGTTAATAACCTTTTCCAACCCAGGACATCCTGGGCCTTCTATATTTTCTCTATATTCTACTAGCAAAATGAAAAGTCCTCTCTCCAGTTAAACTCTCTCTTTCTACCCGTTCTTATACAGAGCTATAAAAAGCTAATTCATACTGATAACATTCTTCCTGGAAATCTCCTAGTGAGATCCACAAGTTCATTAGGAAGAAATTTCACCTTCCCCATTGTAAGCAACATTTTGCCAAATTGTTTGGTTACTATATAATAAGGGTGGTCCTTTGTCCATCCTACAATAGAAATGTCTTACTAACCTCCCGGCCTCTACTAATTATCTCTCATTGCCTCTAATCAATCGCCACCACCAAAGCCAATAAGTACTGCATGTTTTAGATTTCTGTGACAATGCCCCACTTTTACATATCAGTTTCTGCTTTTGTTAACTACACTATGTGTGGAACAAATCATGCCCAAATCTAGTGTTTAAACAACGGTGATGACTTATTTCCTATATAGCTCTGGAGGCTGGCTGCACCACCTTTAAGGATCATCTGAGTTCAAAATGGTTTCACTCATATGTCGGGCCTACTGACTATTGTCTGGGAATTTGTCATTCTCTTTTATGCAGCCTGTCATCCTCTGGTAGGACAGACTGGCTTTCTTGGTCTCAGTGCATCATTCTAAGAGGGCCAGGACAGACTCTCTGAGATACCTTCGGGTCTGGAGGTTGTGCAACATCACTTCTGCCACATCTCGTGAGTCAGAGGGTCACAATCCACATGGCCAGTCCCTATTCAAGGGAGGAGAAAAACAGAGGTAACAATGGGCGGGAAGAACCACAAGATCACAATGCAAAGGAATATGTGTAATGGAATGGGAGGGGCTTATGGCCACGAAACAACATATCAGAGGAAGTAACAATCGAACAAGGAGATGTCTCTTTTGGAGTATGAACTTGACCTTCTTCTCTGACCTTTACTTCTTGACTCTGGCTATGACTTCATGTTAGTATCTGAGTGTCCAGCTCTGATATCAGATTCATAATATGAGCTTTTCCAAATGACATTATTCTCTCACCTCCCACTTGCTTAAATGCTTGTTGACAATGGAGTCTTGAACCGCTCCATCCTCTGGTCTCTAGATTACATCTCAGCACAATCTCATGAATAGACAGACCTAGATTTGAATCTTGGCTTTACCATTTAGTCCCCGTGTGACCTTGAACAGATTATTTAAATTATTCAAAATATCTGTCTTATCATATTTGTAGGATTAGATGATATAATGTATTAAAGTTCTTTGCACATAGTTGTAGGTAAATGGATGTGTTTTCATTCTTATTGTGTGTCACCAGATAGTAATGGATAGTTAACAGAAGATTAGAACTATGAATGTATGGACAATGGTTGGTCTTTAAAAGTTTGTGAATTAAGAAGTTACAAAAATATAAGAAGTTGAGGAATGATCAGATATATGTGACCTCTACCATATATATGTAAATACTGAATTTTGAAGTATATTATTATAGTCCCCATACAATGATGGCTTATTCAATTAACTTCTAAAGGTATATTTAGGACACAGAAAAGTTGGGGCATTGAACAAAATCAGGAAATTTTGATATTTTATATTTGATGTTTTTAAAGAAGGGGTGTTGAAATAGTCACCAAGGGAAAATCCAAAAACCTTTTCAGAGTTTCCTGCGTATTTTTCTTTTAAATCTTGTGTTGTTTTTATTTTTAAATGCATGGCACAGAGGTGCTACCATCTTCTCAGTGCTCCTGGCCTCGGATCGATCCTATCCCTCATGGACATACAATCTGAGGCACAGAGTAGTGTTACTAGAAATGAGATGGAGTCTAAATTGGAAACACATTTCATAATAAGAATAAATGATAGGTCTCAGTTGCTGGTGGATGGCAAAGATTGATGGCGAGAGCAAAGTCAATGATCTCGCTACAATCTGGTATCAGTCGACACACATTTCACATCACCTAAGTCAAATATCCTAGGTCAAATACATTAAATTACTTGATCTACCTTTATGTGTTCTATAATATAATCGAATGAAGTTTCTTTTTTCTAAATGTATCATGTTAGTACTATTTTAGACAGTATATGCTATCTAATCATATATTTGAAGAAAATATTAAATAATAATAATAAAAAGAAGATGAAGATGAAGAAGAAGACGAAGACAAAGAAGAATTAGTAGAAGAAGAATTAGAAGAAGAAGAAGAAGAAGAAGAAGAAGAAGAAGAAGAAGATATTGCCATAAATGACAACTGTCCCAACCTGCCACCCGTTTTCTTCTCACCACTAACCTCCTTCACACTCTGTCCCCAGCCTCTAAGAGCCTGGGGACTGCTGAGTAGCTGGGGGCTGGAACTGAGTTCCACAGGGTCAGGAAGGCCCTGAAGGATGCAGATAGCAATAACAGAATCAAGGAGCAGTGAGGGCAAAGACCAGGAAAATAGCACCGTGTGGGGTGAGCCCAGGGAAACCCTGAGTCCTACGGGTTACGGTCAGAATGACACCGAGGTCACAGTTTGTAGGCAGGTGGAAACATGATCGAAGCCAAAGCAGGTGTAAGCAGCAAGGTCAGCCAAGGAGAGTGTCGGTTAACATAAGCAGCTCCCTTCCATAGCTAAGGAGTGAAGCATGATGGGTCAGACCTTTAAAAAGCTCAGGGTGAGCCGAGAATAGACGCGCAGTGGATACGTTTTTCATCAGACCATGTTTGATGTCGTGTGGTTCTAGGCTTTGAGGACTTGCCAAAATTTCTATGTCATCCTTTAAGATGCTATGACTCAGGCGTCAGCCCGCGAACTCACAACATAATTCGACACCTTTTCAGTTGCTTATCTGAGAGTTTAGACGTATGTCCATCAGAGCAGGGGGAAGAAGAAGCAAGTCCTGTGAGAGTCCTGAGCCAGGCAAATTTAACTGTAGGGCAAAAGTAAATTTTGAGTTTTAAGATTTGCGATGAAGCTTTTGAGAAGAATCCATAAAATTAAAAACGATCAACCATGACATAGGTGCATCTTGAATTCTATAGATAAGACATTCCGTCTGACTTTCTAGAAAGTACCTTATCCAATGAAATATGTCAGTTTGGTTCCCCAGTTTGAGCTGAATATGTTCAATCAAATAGTGGCTAAGAGCAATATCATCAAAGTGCTGTTTCTCTTTTACACAGTTTTGAGGCCAGGAAACCTTCCGACAATGTTTTTTATGCCCCAGAACTCCAATACCCGTGGGACTTGAAGGTAATGGAGCAGATACAAATGAAACATGTCCTTTGTGACCATACCTTTCTTTCAAACCCCCCTAGAGATTTGAAACAGTTTGAAAACCATTCGACTAAGACAATGAATTGAAACATCTTTCCTTTTCTCCTGAGAGGTGCAGGCTTAACTCTGGGGTAGGAATCCCAGGGAGACAGCCACGACTCATCTTTAGATGTTTCCTGCACGTTTTCTATTTTTCCAAAGGGCAGATGAGTTTATTGAAAAGGCTGGAGTCACAATATCTAAAATCGGCCAAGATGCTGCCACTTCTGGTAAGGGATCCACTATTGAAAGTCCTTTGTGAACTGGAGCCATATAATATACATGCACACATTTGTCCCAGAAGTGACACACTTGTAAGTTCTGTCGTTTTTAAACTTACCATTATTCCATTCTTTTTCATCTATGAATACGTCTTGCGGGTTGTAGGTGGTATTCAAAGGCACGTCAGAAGCAATCCAAATCACACAGACACATTTCTTCGCTGGCATGAAGCTCAGCCTTAGATTCCAGCAGTAATTCCGCAGCAAGACCGTGCATGAGAGTTATTAAGTGGGCCACAGAAACCTCCTCTCGGTAATTGCTACCTCTTCTTCCTCTGTGCCTTGAATAGAAGTGCACAAGAAGCTACTGTACTTTGCAATTTGAGGCAATCAACGTGTACATTACCTATTTGACTACGAATTTAAAACACTATTATCTGTCATTTTCCTAGGGCTTCCTATCCAGATATATTAGCACTTTTTAATTGATCTTATGAAACTCAACAAAAGCTATTATGCTTGATTTTTTTTTAGAAAAAAAAAGAGGGAGAAAGAAAAATCCTCTCGTGAACATGTAATAGTGAGTTCTAGAAAGCCAGATAATTTCTTTGCTTAATAATAGTTTTCTTTCCTCTTGGCTACAGATTCTCATAACTAGCACCATGCCAAACATTGGGAGATTGGATTATGGCCTGTCGCGCTTGATTATTTTTGTCAGCATGCTGACCTGGGGTGCCCTTTTCTTGTGTTGTTCCTTCTGTTTCCATTTTTCATGTCGTCCAGCTTTTCATCTTGTCAATCAGCTTTTGACTTCCTGATTAAAGTGTCTGTCACAGGAGCAGCCTGGTCTCCAGTCAGTTGTTTAATTTGTTCCTCATGGCATCCAATCGAGTTATTCATCTGGCCCAGCTGTTCCCAAATGCTTCCAGCATCACTTTTTCATGTGTTTGGGTTTAACCTCTATATCTGCGTACAACAGTGTGAATTGTTCCATTCATACCGTTGACGGCGGTGAGCTGCTTCGCCTTCCTCATGCCTGGACGCTACCAGGCTGGCTGCGTCGCTGTGGCCAAACCAACAGAGAGGAGCTATATTTCAGCCCAATGTTATGGTAACGAGTACGACCAAACAGCCTAGTTTTCAAGGATCATAGCAGGCCCCCTTTTTTAACAATTAGGGCGATGTAATGGAAACTCTGGGCTGCTTGAATTCAGATCCACCCAAAAATAATGTGGACGGCGCTTGGCAGAGGGAAGGAAACTTGTGTCTGCCAACGTTGTGGATCTCTCCGCGAACACTCCAGGATCTATTTGTTGCGTTAGGTGACATGAGATACTCTCTTGGCCTGAATCGATGCAGATAGCCGACGGGAAAAATTGAAATTGAGTAAATCTGCTGAGCTTGCAGTGCTAAAACTTGTCTTCTCATAGTAAGATGATTTATATTATGCAACATTCAAGAAGCCACATAACACAACAGGAAACTGGAGGAAAAGAACACTAGGCTACGTTTCCCTCCTCTCCCCTTTTAGCCACTCAAACCTAATCAATTTAAAACCTCAGTAGATTGTTTGTGAGTAAGCCGTTCCTTCCTGCTCTTCCTATCATGTTTCGCCGGTACCTTTACACACTTGAAATGGGAACTCCAGTACAGCAGTCATGAAAATAACCAGAGACCGTGTGCCTAGGACTCAAAGGAATGTACCACAAGTCTCATGAGAATCAGGCAGCGAGCTCAACGTGACTGCACAACCTACCTCCCATTTGGGTTTGATTCCACGAGAATATTTGCAAAGAATCCAATTGCTCCACTAAGAATATGCACTTATTCCTTAACTTAATAATATGGGGTATGGCCAAAATGATTTGGAAATCATGCAGAGAATAAAATGTTAGTAGCATGATTTCAGGGGAAGGCTATTGATAACAAAGCAAGGGGAATAAAACAGCTTTTTTGACTATGAGTTTCTATAAAATATTTTGAATTTTCTCTGTGAAATATCTTACATGTACTAATTCATATTATTAATAATACTATTGAAATTTATTTGTTAAAAATTAAGTAGTTTATTTTTAATTAGGAGACCAATTGATGAGTAAATTTTTATTTCAATTGGTAAAAAAAAAGATATTTTGAGGTCATAAAACATGGAGAACAGTGTAGTTTGAGATGTGTATTTCTAATTTTGTTCTGGTCAAATAAGTCCCATGAACACCCCTACACCCCACGGAGGTTTTCCATTAAGTATCAGGAAAGTAGTTTCTACAATCCCTTTCAGGGAAGTTTCCCTTATGGTCTTATGCAGATTCACTTTTCCAATTTTCTCTAAATTCATGTCTCTGTAGGAATTTCCCATTCCCATGAGCCTTTTCATGATCATCCCTAGTGAGGCGCATACCGCCAATTTGCACTCAATATTCACCCCATACTTCTTCTAGCGTGTCTTTCTGTGCTACAGAAACTACAAAGCTACAAACCACATTTGCCAGACTCCTTTGCAGCTAGGGTTCCAGATATGCTTTAGGTTTATCACATCAGATATACTAACAGAAATTTGGAAGATGGAAGTGGGGCAAATGTCACTACTTTACTATTTTTATTAACTATGTTGGCAAGTGCAACCCTGAAAGTAATGGATTTTTGCTATAGGAGTGTTAGCAGATGCCCCTGGTATATGTGTGTGTCTACATGTACACACACGCACACACACACACACACACACACGCACACACACACACACACACACATAAATTCCTTGGAACTGAAGAGTACCAGGTGCTACATATGTGCATGGTTACTTAATACCATGAAAAAATACGATGCAACCTTCAATCCAAGAAAGATCAGGTTAAAGATTATAGCAGAATTTTAGCCCTAACCGCCTGATCTTATAAGGGCCATTTTTCAATCAGTAACACAAGAAAACAGTACTCCCATTCTTTCAGACAAAAGAAGTTGTGATTTTCATCTATCATTTCCTTTCAGAAGAGGTCTATTCCAGGTGCATGGACACTAACCTATTCTGGGATCCTTCTCAATCTTCTTATGTAGGAATAGAGAGAAAAAAAATATATAGATGCACTCATAAGAATTAAAGAGAAATGCTCAGATGCTGAGCCAGGCATGGTGGTACACGCTTGTAATCCCAGTACTTGAGAGGCTAAGACAGGAGGATCGCAGGTTCGGAGTCAGCCTCAGCAACTTGTGAGGCCCTCCACAACTTAGTGAAATCCTGTTTCAAAAATAAAGAATAAAAATAGGGCTGGGGGTATAGCTCGGAGGTACAATGCCCCTGAGTTCAAGCCCCAGTAACACACACACACACACACACACACACACACACACACACACACACACTCATACTTCTCAGATGCCAAAAGTAAAAATGGACCTCAAATTCAATAGGTACATATGTGATAAGATACTGTTCTTACCTGGAAATTGGCTTTAATGAGTAGAGGATAAAGCTTAAAATTTCATATATGTCACAAAAAGAGATGAATCTTTGGGCATATTTGGGTAGAAAGGTAGAAATGAGAACACGATATGCTAGAACCACCAAGGGTTCCATCCTCAGTGAAAACAGATACCGGAAATGCACACCCATTGACCCAGGGAAATGGCATGGAACCTTGCCTCTGTCTGGAGATGTGGGCTAAGAAAAACATTGCTGTAAAAATTGACACCATGACTAATGAGCAAATGGGGCTTGCTTTGCATATTTTGGAGGGTCATAAGAACTATTAAACCAGGAAATATATATATATATATATATATATATATATATATATATATATATGAAACTGACCCCAGGAACCTTGCATAAGCTAATGCAAATTCAGAATCCCTTTGGAAAAATCTGTCTCTCTCTTGCTTTCGCTCTAGCTCTGACTTTCATACACATAGACACAGACACAGACACACACACACACACACACACACACACACACACATAATTTTTGCTACTGATGACTTCACAATCAACTATTTTTAAAAACACGCAAGGAACTAGCCCTCTATTAGCAAGATTAAATAAATATAATCCCTAAATTTGAGATTACAGAAAAATCTGAAAAGTATATAATAAACATGCTTTAATTTTTATTTATTTATTTGTTTTTGCAGAACAGGGGATTGAACCCATGGGCATTCTACCTCCGAACTACACCCCCAGACCTATTTTTTATTCTTTTATTTTGAAACAGGGTCTCACTAAGTTGCAGAGGGCCTCACTAAGTAGCTGAGGCTGGCTGCAAACCTGTGATCCTCCTGTCTCAGCCGCCCAAGTACTGGGATTACAAGCATGTGCCACCACGCCCGGTTATAATATGCTTTAAAATATAACAAAATAAATAGAAACTATAAGGCAAGAATAAGACACTATCAAAAATGAATTAAAAATAACTAACAATACCAAGAAATAACATATAGTTATTGAAATTAAATCTCAATAGGATAAACAGCTGATCAGATACAAGTCAAAAAATTAGTAAGATGGAAATAAACCTGAGGACCTAATGTAGTACATGCACAAAGATATAAAAGAGAAGGAATTATAAAATGTTAATTAAGTTAAAATACAAAGGAAACTAATAGAAGTTCTGAGACACATTAGAGATAATGGTAGCAGAACATTTTTCAGAATATGGACATTGGGACTTTCCATTAAACAGCTTATATCTTCAAACACAGCAAAAGATAACTAAAGAAAAAGCCAACAAAAATAATTCCTTATGCGTGAGACACTGTAATGCTCTGCCCATATTCCCTTTATTTATCCCTCTTCCTCGCCATATTGAGTTCAGGTGTGCCTTCATTCCAGTCCCCACATCTGCATTCTGTTGGCAGAGGGTTATCCTTTGGTTGTGGGAATCTCATTGCCTTGTTCATGAAGAACTAGAATACCTAAAAGTTCCCATTCTGTCCCTTTCAGGACAGTCCTTAACCTACCACTGATGGTTAGGCATTTATAAATATGATTCTTAAGTATGACCCAAACTGAATCCAGTGGAAAAAATCCTAAATGGTGGAACCTGAATTGTGTTTTCTGGAACTTTGCTAGAAGTCATATCTTTGTTTGCCATCCATTCTCTTTTTGCCCTTCTATTCTCCCCCTCTGCTCATTTTTCCTGGAAATACTCCTTCAAAATATGGAATACCTCCACATAAATCTGTTCCTACATATCTGCTTCTAGAGAAACCAATCTACATACGACCTGGCCACATCATAATAAAACTGCAAAATTTAAAGTTACAAAGAACATCATGAACAATGATAATTATATTTAATTATCTATACAGAAATAACAATTAGACTAAGAGTAGATTTCTTCCCCCAAGAACTCCAAACAAAGGAATGCTATCTGCCAAGAGAAAATAATCCTCAACCTAGAATTTAATACCCAGCTAAACTAAGAGTAGAAGTAAAATACAGCTATTTTCATAAGAAAAAGAATGATGGAGAGTAGAAACCACAATTAGTTATATGAATATGTTAGCTACATTTTTTAAGAACGAAGCTAAAACAAAAAAGAGAAGTAAGAAAAAGTACAAAGCAAAAAGAAGTAGGCAACATATAGGTAAAACTGAATAATAGTAATTATAATGCATGCTTGAACATAGACATCTATATGGAGATAAACATCTATGGAAAACTACAGGCTAAGATGTCAGGATGAAGTTGGGTGGGCACAACTTGTAATGATTGTGTTTCACTTAAAGCATTCTAAGTTTCATATATTGATTGAAAGGAGGAGAATGCTATTGATTAAACTCAGACTTTCTAGGTCAACTGTGGAAATTAAAATTCAGAAACTGCTGTGGGAATAGAAAACAGAATGGATATTTAACATTTAAGTCAATGGAGAAGAAAGGCTAATAAAATAAAATCTGATCAATCCAATAAAAAACAAGAAAAGAATTCAATATAGATGCAAAGAAAATCATAAGAAATAGAAAAACTAAATATGATTATAAAATGTATATAGATGTATCAGAAATCATAGTAAATTATTTCAAAAATCACAGGGAACATTAACAAGCTATATGCATAGTGTTCAATTTTAACATACCTCTCATTAATCAGGAAAATGCTAAATTAATAAGAATATAAAATACACAGACAACCCAATTAAAAATGTAATCAAAGGAACATGTGTAGAATCCTAACACAAAAATAGAGAATACGAGCCAGGTGTGGTGGCATATGCCTGTAATACCAATACTTTGGAGGCTGAGACAGGAGGATTGCAAGTTCAAAGACAGCCTCAGCAAAGTAGTAAGACCCTGTTTCAAAATAAAAAATAAACCATGGCTAGGGGTATAGCTCAGGGGTAGAATTCCTCTGGGTTCAATCCCCAGTCCCATAAAATACATACATACATACATACATGCATGCATCATACATACATATATACATACATAAAATAAAATAAAGTAAAAATAAAATGGAGGGAATATTACTACTGTCCTTTCAGGAAAAAACAAAGACTAAAAGAAAATATTGTGAGCAATCATATAGCAAAAAACTAAAAAAACTAGGTAATTCAAATGAGATGGGCAAGTTCTTAGAAATACACAAACTATCGAAATGGACTCATGAAGAAATAAAGAACCTAAATAGAACTATAACAAGTTAAGAGATTAGGGATAGAAAAGGTAGACAAAAAGTTCCCCCAACGAAAGCACACAACCACATGACTTCATTGATAAATTCAAACAAGCATTTAAAGAAGAATTAACATTGATATTTCACAAATTCTTCCAAAATATAGAGGAGTAAGGATCACTTCTCAAATCATTCTATGAGGCCAGTATTAACCTGATAACAAGACAAACACAACACAGGGAAACTTCAGACCAAGTCTCTTAAAATTATAGCTGAAAAATCCTGAAAATATGTGGAAACTGAATCAAGTAACATATAAAAATGATTATATATTATGACTAAATGGGATTTATCCCAGTAATGCGAAGTTAGTTCAACAAACAAAAGTCTATGCAATATATAATCATAATAATAAAAGGATAAAGGAAAAACTCTATATGATTATTTCAATAGATACAGAAAAGACCTTGCACAAGATCCAACACCCTTTCATGACAAAATCATGTTTTAAAAACTAGGAGTAGAATGAAACTCCCCACATGACAAAAGACATTCATAAGAAGTCCACAGCTAACCCAAATTGATGAAAACTTTCCCACTAAGATAAAGAAGACAAGAAAACCTACTGTCATCACTCCTACTTAACACTGTGCTAGAGGATCAAGCCAGGGTAATTAGGTAAGAAAAATAAATGAAAAGAATCCAGCTTAGAAAATAAGAAGTAAGCCGGGCGTGGTGGCGCACGCTTGTAATCCCAGTACTTTGGGAGGTGGAGACCGGAGGATCCGGGTTCGTGGCCAGCCTCAGCTCTCTCTCTCTCTCTCCTTAGTGAGGCCCTCCGCAACTTCGTGAGACCCGGTTTCAAAATAAAGTATAAAAAATAGGGCTGGGGGCGTAGTGCGGAGGTAGAACGCCCCTGCGTTCAATCCCCGGTACCGCAAAAAAAAAAAAAGAAAAGAAAATAAGAAGTAAAACAATTTCTATTCATCCAGTTAGATCAAGCTAGAAATGTGGTTTCACTGGGTAAAAAGCAATAATAATTGATTTCATTAAAATGTTTATCATCTATATTTAATTGTTCTGTAGCATAAAATGATTATATATAGGTTAAAAAAAACCTATTTCTATCTGTAAATGATATGATCTTCTACACAGAAAGTTCTAAGGAACCCCATAAAAAAAGTTAGCACTAACAAGCAAGTTCAGCAAGGCTGCAGGATACAGGATAAATACACACAAGTCATGTTTATTTTTATGCACTAGCAAAGAACGAAATGAAAACATAACTTTAAAAATCCTATTATATTAGCATCAAATGGAATAAGATACTTAGAAATAAGTTTAGAAAAGACGTTCAAGTCTTTACATGAAGAACTAAAAAAATGTTGAAAGAAATTAAAAAACACCTCAATAAGAGGAAATTCATTATATTTTACTAGATTGAGAGACTTAATATTGCTAAGATAGCAGTAATCACCAAAATGATGGCTTGAGTCAAGATATTCCATATTAGAATCTCAATTGCTTTTGTTTTTGGTAGAACTTGACATGGTGGTCCAAAATTTTGTATGAACATGCAGGAGAACCAAAATAATCTTACAGAAAAATACAGTTAGATGACACACTTTTTTTATTTCAAAACTACTACAAAGTTACAATGGTCAACATGGCATGGTACTAGCATTACAATAGACATTTAGACCAACGGGGGGAAAAATGAATACTCTAGGAAAACAAAGTCTTAGATATGTGGTAAATTGATTTTTGACAAGGGTATCAAAACTATTATAGGGGAGAAATGATAGTCCTTTAACAAATAGTATATAGGGCAAACAGATATCCACATACAAATAATAAAGTTGAAATCCACCTCATATCACATACAAAATTTAACCCAAAATGGATCAAATCTCTCAAGGTAAGAAACCAAATGTTTAGAAGAAAACATAGTTGTAAATGTTCTTAAACACTGGGTTAGGCATATGATTTATTAGACATTTCACCTGAAGCACAAATCCCAAAGCAGTTGTTAGCAAATCAAAACTACACTTTGAGTCCTTCTAACTCTGGTTAACGTGGTGATCATCATATACAAGCAAGAATAAAAGCTGGTGAGGATGTGGGGGAAAGGAACGCTCATACACTATTAGTGGGATTAGTAAATTAAATTAGTACCACCACTATGGAGATCAGTATGGAGGTTCCTCAAGAGACTAGGAACGGAACTACCATATGACCCAGCTAACCACTCTTCAGTAACTTTCCAGAAGAATTATAGAATACTAGAATTATGGTATTATAGCAGACCCATGTTTACAGCAGCACAATTCACAATAGCCAAGTTGTGGGACTAACCTAGGTGTTCCGGAACAGATGGATAAGGAAAATGTGGTATATATACACAATGGAGTTTTACTCGGCCATAAAAAGAACAAAATCATGCTATTGGCAGGAAAATGGATGGAACTAGAGAGCGTTATGCTAAGTGAGATGAGCACGCACAGGGAGAGAGGAGGAGGGTAAAGAGGGAAACACACTAAGAGATGTTGTTTGTATAGATAGACGTTTCACTTTGAATCTCACTGTGATGTATAAGCACAATGCACCAATACGAGAAATACATTTTTTAAACCTAAAGGGAGAAAAATAAGTGAATTAGAGGGAGATGCATTCCTATATTCATGTAATTAAATAATAGGTAGAAGAAAGCTAGAATTACTAGAATGACATAGAACAACATGAATCGACCTCATAACGCACACAGTGTACTATTATTCAAGAGGACACTTTAAATTCAGAGGAGACTGGGGAGGAGCACAAGAGGATAGGGCCGGGATTGAGAAGGGAAGCAAAGCGGACCTGCTTTATAATGTTTATGTGTTCTGTTCTATAAAGAATAAATCTGAGGCAGAAACTGGAAGATCCTCATATTCATGAATACTGGGGGGGAATGGGCATTGGTAATATTCTTCTCTTGAATACTCTGCATTTCATAGGCAAAGAAAACTGAAAGTCAGTGGAAGGGACTCTGTTGAAAGAGTGAGAAATGGAATCAATAGAAGGGAAAAATTCTGGGTTCTTCAAAAGCAGGAAAAGATATGGGGTCCAAAAATAAAAAGCAGAATTATTATTTTTTTAATGGGGATTGAACTCAGGGGCATTCTACCTCTGAGCTATACCCCCAGCCCTATTTTTTATTCTTTATTTTGAAACGGGGTCTCACTAAGTTTTGGAGGGTCTCAGTAAGTAGGTGAGGCTGGCTGTGAACCTGCAATCCTCCTGTCTCAGCCTCCCAAGTACTGGGATTACAAGCATGAGCCACCATGCCTGGCAAAAGTGGAATTATTAACCTTAAAAGAAGGTTAAGAGTAAATAAAGTAGATTTGAATAGAACAGAGGCTCCCAAACTTATTTGCCTTACCACCCTCCTTTTCAGGTAAAAAGAAACTGCTCAGCATGCCCTGGAAATCTACCTTCTTTAAGCAAATAAACAGAAAGATGCAGCGCCAAATCCATGTTCTCTTATGTTTCTATATTTCCTTCCAGCACCTTTACGGGCTCTATGACCCACTTTGGAAACCTCTGGCATAGAGGATGTGATTTTATTTTATTTATTTTTATTTTAATATACTTTTATTAGTATATTATAGTCTCACATCATAATAAAAATCATGTTGATAGGGACATACATGCACACAGCACTTGGTGGGCTTTCCCCGGTTCCCTTCCCATCCCCTCCTTCCCCATACAGGGTGTTGAGATTGACATTGGTATTCTCACATATGGACATAAAGCCAATGGTGGCAATTCCTTCACTGATCCTAACCCTACCCCCTCCCCTTCCCCTAGACCACCTCCCTGGCTTCCTGAGGTTTCTAGAGCACGTGATTTTTAAAGACCTGGGACTTAAACAATTCGGGGAGTACTTGTGAGTTGACTAAAGAAATGTGTCAAGACTGCCAAGCCAGAGAGCTCCCCTGTCGATGATCCTGAGTTTCCAGTGAATGATCCACCCTACCGTGTACATTTCTCCAGCAGGGTCTAACCTGCATAAGGGAAACACAATACAGAAGAGGATAATAAAAAAGGGAGCTTATGCAGTGGGGGAAGCACAAGATTCACAAGACTGATCACAGAGCAATGGTGCCAGTAATTGCTGAACTATCATTTAAATTAGTGATTTTCAAAGTACAGCTGGGGGCCAGGGTGTTGCCCAGTGGTGGAGGGCATGCCCCTATGCACAGGCCCTGGGTTCAATCCCCAGCACCAAAAGAAAAAAAAAACAGTAGAGTTGGCCGGGCGTGGTGGCGCACACTTGTAATCCCAGTACTTTGGGAGGCAGAGACCGGAGGATCTAGGTTCGCGGCCAGCCTCAGCTCTCTCGCTCTCTCTCTCTCTCTCTCTCTCTCCCTCTCTCTCTCTATTGCTCGCTTTCATTAGTGAGGCCCTCTGCAACTTCGTGAGACTCGGTTTCAAAATAAAGTATAAAAAATAGGGCTGGGGGTGTAGCGCGGAGGTAGAACGCCCCTGCGTTCAATCCCTGGTACCGCAAAAAACAAAACAAAACAAAACAAGAAAAAAACAGTAGAGCAGTAGAAAAGCTACAAGTGAGGCATGAAAGGGTGATTTGGGCCAACGGAAGCGCTAACTGAAGTGCAGAGGAGAGTCATGGAGATGAGACACTAAAGAGGATACTGGGTGAGAGGGACCATTCCTGAGGATATCCACATCACTCCTGTGGAAGTCGGGGCTTGGTCACTCCAGCAATGTGGAGACTCTATGTCCTTCCTGTCTCTATTCCAATTCATTGATTGACGCAGCCTCTGTGCGTCTCACTGTTCTCAGGAACAATAAGAACAGTCATCGTCGGCTCAAGGTTCCCTGTTGTGAACAGCTTTTCTTCAGCATTGAGGAGACCATCATCCAGTCTTAGGGACAAGGAGACCCTAAGAGCCAAGCAAACAGTGCACAGTCCCCTCTGGGGGTTCTGAGCTGTGACTCTTCAAAGAGGGAGATGAAGACCCCAGGCCGTGCACATTCCTTATGCAGTTACAAGAGGACACGGTTGTGCTAGCAAGTCACACCAAGCCATCGCCTTGCTGTGGTCTCGACAAGTCTATCCTATGGGTACGTGCAATATCCTTAAATGGAAAGATAATTGTGCAAATATCTATTTCCACTGCAGTATAGAAAACGTCTTTAAGTTCACCGAACCCACTGGACCACCAATGGCCTTTAGAGGTTGTGTTTAAGTGATTCCTTGTCTAGTATGTCCAGGTGAGGTGACACAGAGCAGGAGGACCTGCACAAAGTCCTCAAAAGTAAGATCGGCGTGGGATGAAGATAGTATTGTGTGTGTGCGTTGTGATTATATCTAATGCTATGTCTCCTTATACGCCTGTCTATATACTTAAACTCATTCAAATTACATTTAATGAAAGTATCTTTTAAGTTTTTCCCCAAAACAACTTTCCAGTGTCTTTCTAGTAGGGAAGCCAGGAGAAGAAGTATGCCCACAGGGCATAGGAATTACCAGTTAGCCATCGCACAAAGCACGCACACCTTCCTTTCAAAGGCAGCCAGGCTCCAGGAACTGTGGGGGCATTGAGCAGTGGAAGGGCAGAGCCTGGGAGAACAACGGCAGCTGTGTGTAGTTGGCCAGGCTGTGGTTAAATGCCCAGTGGCACTTAGTTCAGCATGGCAGCACTACCTATATGCTCGGCTGATTTAACCAATATAAAAAGTTCTTTCTTACTTTTGCACCTTGAGGATCATGAAAAAAAAAAAAGAGGCAAAAGAATCCAAAATAAATGAATAAAATTGGTATTATTGTTATTTTTCTGGAAAATATGAGTGAACTGTACAGGAAAGCCACGCAGTATTTCCATCTGTTGAGTAGGTGAATCGAGAATAGTTTCACATTTATAATTACAGAGAGAACGGGTGAAAGACCCTTATTCCTTTTTTCCTTCTTTTAAAAAGCGGTGAATAGGCCCTTTAATACTCCATCTTAAATGAATGTTGTATATTTTGGCATGGTGTCAAAGTGTTAACAGAACTTGTACTATAGTCTTCACGGGGGAAAAAACAAATAGTTTAACACTGAGGTATTTGGAAGCAGGTGTCCTGGACAATTAAAGAACTCTGTGGCTTTTGAAGGCACCCTTCCAAGAGCTAGAAATCTGAAAAATGAATACCACACTGTCATTTTGATAAAATATCTTGTTTTTGCTTCTACTGGAGAAAGAAACCAGAACTCAAAGAGGACAGCGAAAAATTATGCTTAATAAGGTGTAATATACAAGACACTTTTAAAGACTGCCAACCACCCAAGAAAAAATAGCGTACGCTCCTCAATTATTTAGATTCCACAGGAAAACACCAGTAGTTTAGGTGCTCTTCAGTTTTCAGTTTGTCATGATATGGATAGTAATGTATAAAAATTATAATTTGGAGTCGATGAGGCTATGATTGAAACTGGAACTTTGCAATATATATGTAAAATATAAATTTTGTGATGCAGGTATGAGATAACTGATACCAAGTGACATCGTAAGGAAGAAATAGGAGAAGACAAAGAGAATGATGACAGAAGATGGGATGGGACAGGGAGAGGGGACCCAGGAGAGTTTAGGACAAAGTGTAAGGCAGAGAGAATGGAACAACAAATCACTGGGCAAAACCCAGGTTCGATGCTTGGATATTCTTCATAGAAGTGGCCTATTATTCGCCATAAATGGTGTTTCCAAGGATCTCCGAGATGTACAGGAACTCACTCGATACTGTGGAGCATCCACCAGCCTCATCACTCACAGGGGACACTGTCCCCTCTGCTCCGTACATTGCACGTGATTCCAGTGAGACTCAAGGAGAATGTGGTGGATGAAACACCACACTAGTACCACACGACATTTTTGTGAAAGTTTAGCGTAGACTCCTATGAAGTCTACGCTAGTCTAGAACAACACACATCAAAATCCTTGTGGTCCCAGGGATAAGGAGATCCTAAAAGTCAAACCAAAAATGCACAGTCCCCTCTGGGGACACTCTGAGCTATGACTCACTCTCCAAAGAGGGAGACGAAGACCCCAGGCTGCCTACTTCCTTATGCAGTTACAAGAGGACACGGTTGTGCTAGCAAGTCACACCAAGCCAACGCCTTGTGCGGTCTATGCAAGTCTGATCCTATGGGTACGTGCAATACCCTTTACTGGAAAGATAATTGTACGAATATCTATTTCCACTGTAGGAAGGAAAAAAGTCTTTAACATAGTTCAATGAACCCACGGTACTGCCCAAAACTACCATTACTGGAATAGGATTTTAAAATATTTTACATTCAAAAAAGTCTCTATGTTCTATGTACTAAAAGTTGGGGAAGGTACTAAGTTCGGTGTTAAAATTCATCTGGATGTTACAGTTGAAATGAATTTTCCCAGATATATGTGCATTGTATTTTTTTATTTTTCAATTTCTCAGAAATTTTCTCTGGGTGTATTTTATTTTGCGCCTTATTCTCTACGTCTTAATTTAACATTTGCATACATGTTTCCATTATCCTATAATTGCATTATATAACATTTATAAGTTTAACTCTTCTCTAGGAAACTTAACAGCATGGTTAATGAGCTTTGTGTGATTTATCTTCCACATCGTTGAGCTGAGAAATAAGAAAGCACTGTAGCTCCCATTTTACTGGTTTGCTGGTCAGCTTACTTTTCTCTGGATTGATGGTCACGGCTCCGGGATACCCAGGACCTTATTTCCCAGAACAGTGGTTCTTACACATAATCTCATTTAATTGCCCAGTGAGTTTTGGAAAAGTTACTCATAGTCCATTCTGATGTCCTACCTTAGACCAATAGATTCACAACTTCTGATGGCAGGCTCTGAACATCAGTATTCCTTCCATGGTCCTCCAGCACCACCAAAATTCAGAACTGTTGCTCTAAATCGGTTCCCTTAAAATTGCTCAGTACCAGCTGGGCCTGGTGGCACAGACTTGTAATCCCAGTCCTTGGGAGGCGGAGACTGGAGGATCAATGTTGGCGGCTAGCCTCAGCTACTTAGTGAGGCCCTCCGCAACTTAGCGAGACCCTGTTTCAAAATAAAGAATGAAAAACAGGGCTGGGGGTGTATCTCAGAAGTAGAATGCCCCTGGGTTCAATCCCCAGTACCGCAAAAAAAAAAAAAAAAAATTACTCAATACCTTTCCTACATTGTCAGCACATCTTGATCATTTTTACCCTTACAATATCCTCTAATCAATTTGCTAACCTGGAAAGTTCTCTCTTGACAAGGCATCAGTATTTCCTTTGTCCACTTCTACACTCACGTGCCCCCATTTACTCAGATTCTATTCATTTCTCAAATCCCTACAATGGGGACTCTGCCTTCCCCAAGATGGACACAACCTCTTTGGCTAAATCCAGGAACCCTTTCTGCTCCATCTCATTTGGCTTCTTTTCATACTTTGGGCAATTTCACACACAAAAGTTCTTCCTTCCTGAACGTCTGTGCTACTGACACCCACTCTCACCTCTCAGCTCACTCTTTCTTCCTCTGTCCCTTATATCTCTTTCTTTCTTCTTCTACCTCTTAGCTGTTGAAAATCCTCAAAGTTTTACTTTGGTCTACTCACTCTGTTCGCTTTCCTGAGGTTCTTGTCTAATCCCATGGCTACTTTCAATGTCCTGGTCTCCAATTCATGTCTCCAGACCAGAGTAATTTCTAGGTTCTTGTTACATTCCTAGGTCTGAATATGAAATCCTTCACTACCCAACCTCAATGCTTCAACATCTCCATCGCTCTTTTGCCTGGATCTTCTGTGGGTATCACTGTAAACACTAAAAACTAATAATAAATGAGAGGTAAGAAAGAGGTGCTAACATCCGGAAGGACAGCTAGTCATTCAGCAAAGTCCTCTCAGGGGGTCATTTCTCATGAATTCCCCCAAGTCCAAAGTCTGCCTTTACAAGTTCAGGAATCTCTTTGCATCCAGGGCTGCCTCCCAGTAACTGATAACTAACATATCAAACTAACATATCAAATATGTAATATAAATTATTCTTAATGAATAGCAACTTTAATATCCCCATCAATATGATCAAGACGTGCCCTTCTTATAGAAAAAATCAACATGGAAAGTCAAATTAGGAGCAAATGTTTGCTGAACAAGCATGGATTCACTGCAGGGGAGCTGTTAGACATTGTGAATGTGTGCTACAATCAGGCTGAGACTCGGCGCTTCAGTCATTCTATAGACACTACTCAAGCACAGTGAATGGAGTCTTGCTGTGGATTATAATTCTTAAGGCTTATCATATAACAACCCCTAATCCAGGAAGCTGCTTGGACTGTTCTTCATGGAACTTTTTTGTGCTTTCCAGCATTGATTAATTCTTCTCTCCTCTACACATGCCACCTACTAATTGGCAGAGTTGCTGACACGTCCTCATTTTCAATCTGCATATATCTTAGTCTCAATGTTCTGCAAGCCACTCCCAGTTCTTAAAGTAACTGGAGTTCTTCACTCCGTCTGTTTACTATTTATTATATATTTTAACTCTCCTTGAAGAACTTCATTTGTAACTACTGGAGTTCCTCCTTGCCCCCACCCAAGGATTACCTATGAATACCATCATCCACCGACTTCAATATCCTGAGTCGTAATGAATCCTCTACCTCTTCTATTTCCCTGAGCATTAAAATACTGACAAACGTGACTGACACACCCTCCCCTTTCTCACTGGGATGGACACTGCAGCATCCCCTTGGCCCTGACTTCACCAGGGGACCCTCCAACCCATTCTCCACAGTGCTTCCAAAGCCAAAAGCAGAAATCGCTGTTGTCAGAACCACCGCCACCCACCCAGCCATCACCACAGTGGCTGAGCCCAAAGTGTCTGGATCTAATGAAGTGGTTCCCCACCAGGGAATATTGCTCCCCATAACGTTTGGTCAGTGCCTTCTACCATAGGTGTAGACAGAGAGAGCCACAGGGACAGACCAAATGGAGACCGTGGAGACCCACGCTTGCAGAGAGAGGGGCAATAGCGGCACTAGTCCCACACACAGGTAGTGAGAGGCACCAGACAAGGGTCCCAATCACTGAAGGAGACCAAGAACTGGGCCTGCAAAAGGACATTATACCGAGCAAGTGGGAATAACCACTCAGAAAAGGCCACTTACCTTTAAGGCTCACCTGGTAGCAACTATCTACCCCCAGGATAAGAAAATATAAAGGGAGAGGGATTTGACATAGGATACCTATAGAGAGAGAGGAAGAGCTACCAAAAGCAACAAAGGCATAAACATAAGAAATGTGAAGCCGGGCGTGGTGGCGCACGCTTGTAATCGCAGTACTTTGGGAGGCAGAGACCGGAGGATCCGGGTTCGCAGCCAGCCTCAGCGCGCTCGCATATGCGCATGCACGTACCCTCTCTCCTCTCTCCCTCTCTATCTCTCTCTCTCTCTCTCTCTCTCTCTCTCTCACTCTACCTAGTGAGGCCCTCCGCAAC